>CM053979.1:21786631-22146631 GCA_028641955.1 Protonibea diacanthus | reverse complement strand
ATGTTGCTGATTTCAACCATCTCACCTCTTCCTTTCATTCCTAGCATGGAAGGAGAAACTACTGTAGTGGCTACAAAAAACGTGTAAGACCATGTCTAGAGACTATTTAAATCTGACACACTGGACCTTTAAATAATGTGCATCTGAGACTGATATCTGATGTTACTGTTGATCAGAATCAGAATCAGAATCACTTTTATTCGCCAGGTATGTGTACACACACAAGGAATTTGACTCCAGTTACACTTTGCTCTCTTAGTACAAAGATCACTACCTATGTGTATATACAAGGAAATGTACTTTTTTGGTGCAATGGTGCATAGTGCAAAGATGAAATAATAAATATAAATATACAGTGTGCACAGTGTTTTGAAAGGTTTGTCCATACCAATCCAATCAAGTATCTTGGGAAATAAGAGTTTTGGATTGTTCGAAAGACTGAAGTTTGAGGATGGCTGAGCTTGAAGGTCAACACGGGCAAGAGTGTTTTATAGAGATGTGAGATTATCAATGTCAGGTCTTCTAGTTCCACCGTTACCACCCAAACACAGTGCAAGAGCTAACATTCTTTCACTTTTTTTCCAAACACAAACACACACATGAACACACCCACAGTTCCCTGGCAGAGTCTATGAGCCTTGTCTATGTGTCACACAGATTTAGAGATTAATCAAACAGAAAAGTGATGGAGGGAGAGGGGGAGAAATAAGGAGGGAGGCAGGGAACTGGGCCAAGTGCAAGGCCCCCGGCCAGGCAGTTTGAGGGGCCCCGGGAGGACCCCCGACATTGGCTCTCTGGGGCCCTTGAGGAGCCTGCTGGATCATGCACTTGACAAATATTGGGATTGGCGCTCCGGCGAGGCAAAGGCAGCAATGTGTGTGTGTGTGTATTTGATGTGTGTGTGTGTGTAAACCCCTCGAGCAGATGGTCGGGGATGTTCGTTTAAGACAGACGATTGATTTTAGGAAACAGATATCCAACCTCGTTAAGCAGAAAGCACCTCTGGGACCGGGTGAGGGTGGGAGGGAGGGAGTGAGGGAGGGTGGATGGAGAAACAGAGTATGCTTGTCTAACCTCTGCCACTGCCAACTGTAGAGAGATGGAGGGAGAGAGAAAACGAGGAAAGAATAAGCGCATGATGGAGGAGAGGAAAGAGCTCCCGGAAAGAGAGGGAGGAGAAAAGAGGGGAAGAGAGCGGGGGAAAAGAGGAGAGGATAATGGGGTTAATGCCGACAGACAAGCAGCAGTGGTGTTGGGGTTAATAACACACACACTCAGACTCTCTGGGGAGAGAAGTAGGTGGGAAGCCTGTATTTGATCTGCGAGTAATACATTAAATGTGTATGAGCACACACTTGTGTAGTCTGTGTGTCTGTGTGTGTGTTTACAGGCCTGGTTTGAGGCTGTTTTCTTACATAAGTAAATCACCAAGCAGATGGAAATCAGAAGTCATTTAATACACTTTACCTAAATGTAGCTCAGGTTAATCCAATTATCTAACGCCGACATAACATCATTATAAAATGACTCTGTGGTTGCCATTTGACACCAGAAATAATAAACTGGGCAGTGTTATTCTATATTTTCCTCATGGAAAGACCAAAACCATTGATGTGTCTGTCCATTTCTCAAGTCTTATTCTCTGTGGCACACACAGCTTACTGGTTCCAACTGAAGCCATAAAAATTCAACACGTCACAACCTTCATCTTTATAAAGACATTTTTTAAAACGCCTGGGCACTGTAGGCACTCAAACACAAAGGAACAGTGACTTTGTTCAGGACGATTCTCAGCTACATACACATTTGGTGATGTGTAGTGTGTTTTGATGCCAGCTGGGTGGTGTATGTGGGATTAAAAATAAATAAACTACAGTACCCATGTTCGTGGTAATGAAGGAACATAAAAAATTAAATAAAAATATTTGAGAATTACAGCGAGTAAAAGTACACATTTTTGAAAAGAAATTATGGTATAAAAGTCAACCTTGACAGTCTGTGTGTGTAGACATAATCAGCAAGCCAGTAATGGCCTGCCCAAGGAGGAATGAAAAGAATGGGAGTCAAAAGAGATGGACAAGTCTGAAATCTCAGGTCTCTCAGGATAGATGGATTGATGAAAAAATGAGAGAAATGCAGAGATGGACAAAAACAAGATAAGACAGATAGACCAAGGTGAGAGCACTTATTTTCTCAGGCCTAATGATGAAGACAATAACATGGAGGGATGAAGAGAGGACGAAAAGCTCCACTTTTTATCGTACCCTGCTGTGTAACTTGTTTTTTTTTTTTTTACTCCAACACTTGAAAGCTATCAAACTGCAATTAAGTCCTGCAAACAGCAAAAATGCAGAGGCAATTCACCATAGACTATCACACTTTCACTGTGGAGGATACACTAATGCACTTCCTGCATTGTCGATTAGTACAGAGATTTTGTGCTGGGAAATGTGTTTCTTTACTTGGTGTAAAAACTGACAAAGTACATTATAAATGTATACTGTGGAATGTTAATGGCCTGATAATGTTAAGAATTGGTTGAAGGACTTTTTTGGACCTGGACTTTGGACTCTTTGCACTTCATAATATTTAGAAAATAGTATATTTAAACCACTGCTTCAGGTTCCCTGAGTTATATTAATTAATATTAAATGATATATATATATATATAGATTTTTTTGTTTGTTTGTTTGTTTGTTTGTTTGTTTTCTTTCTTCGGCCTACTCCATTTTGTTGCTGATTATGTATGTTCATAATACTGTTTAAGAATCTTCTATTTGACAAAAATAATAAGAAGAATTTTTAAATTTAGTTGTACTTAAACTAAAAAAATAATACAAGAAGAGACAGAGAGATGGTCCTTATCTACACAGTGGGAACACTACTACACGTATATTAATTTCTGTATTCATGCCGAGGGTGTGCCTTAACCTTTAGGCTGAGTGGCGATGTTCGCAGGATAGCAGATGACACTGTTCTCCACACTCTCCTCTAAAGGTCTTCCTCCTCTCGTCTGGTATTACACATTATTCCAAGATTTTCTTCTCTGTACTAATCAGGGATGTGACATTGCTGTGGAGGTGTGCAGCAAAGAGAAGATTGGTGTTTTTTTTTTTTTCCCTCGATGCATGAAAAGATGCGACCTGTTAAAATCAAGCCTCTCTACCTCCCTACATCCCTTTAATTGGCTAAAATAATAGCCTTTCATCAATACTGCATTATAAATGCCTGGCACCGCCGCTAGTTCTCTCTCCGTCTTTATTTTTCCTACTCCCCACTTCCCATTTTTTCTTATGTTCTTTTATTCAATCAAATCATGGTCAGTGCGGATCTCCACTGAGGCCACACTGCAGCCAAGTCTTTGTGTTTCAGCATTAAGAAATTAGAATGGAGACTTCACCACAGAGAGGCAGAAAGGAGAGGTCTCATTAGTCCACAGATCACAAAGAGGAAGATTATCAGTCTGCACACAACAGTTAGAGATTTAAATGACATTAAAGGACATTAAATGGAGCGGCTGTCATTTTGATATGATACCTCTATCTGAGGAAAACGACAAAATCCAGCGAGGAGCTTTCACCTTTTCAATATTATAGTGCTGCTATGTGATACCAACATCACAGAGGCAAATTACAGCCGTACAAAAGCTGACTGTAGTCAGTGTTTAAAAGAAAAAAAAATGTCTTGAGAGTATTTTTCAGTCTCTCTACAATGTTAGTGTGGAAAATGAAATCATAGCCTGAATAAGAGAATTAGAGTTTAAGCTAAATAATGATTACAACACTACATTTCTATACTGTATATATTTTACATAATAAATATACATAAATATATTTTCCCCACAAGTAAAAATATTTACAAGGCAACACAAACAGTTTGATCAAACAGGATGGTTTTATACTTACAAGAAAATGAGAATTTCTGTCTCTCAGATAGCAAACAGTCTTTGAAGATAACTGAAAATCTGTAATTCTGTGTTTGCTGTGAGTATAGGAGAGAAAAAAAATAAAGAAAAGGATGTTTGCCTGTGTTTGTTTTTCCTCTCTGTACGTTTACTTGAATTCTCTCTATGCACCAAACACAAATTCACATCATGACATTCAGCCGCACTGAAAGCCAGCACGCCGCTCCTTGCCATCCACATGTAATTTCTAATGAATACATTTTTTTTCCTCTCTCTCTGTCTCTGCCTGTTTTAGGCAACAATCATTTGTCATTTCAGGAGCCCTTTTCATACATTTGCTGTAGAGAAATGCTCCATTATCCGAGCTGACGATCTTTTCTCCTGTCTGGAGTGTCTGCACGAAACAGACCAGCAGGGGATTCACAAACACAAAAACAGATTACAGTCAACCGACACACACATATCTTCAGTTGAAAGAGAGAGCGACAGATTTAAGGATGGCTGCTCTGAAGCCAAACTGACAGAAATGCTTTTTCACGTCCGTCCAAATAATATTATATCATGCCAGTGGCGAGGTGCTGATGTTGATTTATTGCACAAGCCAATAAAAACCTGTGTTAATTCCCTATAAAACTGTGCATTGTGGGACAAATGAGGGCGGTATAATGGAGTGTGATTAATCACATTACATAGACATGGTGTGGTGACATGGGTGCGCACACACACACAGGTTATAATCCTGAGTCATAACTGTCAACCGTATAGTGGATCACAATGAGTTACTGGACTGACTGGCTTCAACAGGCCACGCCATAATAAAATAATACTCAAATTAGTAAGGAAATTAGACATGACATGGAGTCATATTGTTTCTGTCATATCCAATTAATTCACAATTTTATTCATAAAATACAAGCATTAGCATTGCCTAAGAGAGAAATTTGTAACATTTTTTTTTTTAATTCAGAGAAATAAAACAAAATAAAATTTTAATAAAAACAGAAATAAAGTATTAACAAATTTAGCGATCAAATGTGTCAGTTCTGTCCTAAAATTATCTTTCTACCAAAAGATTGGCAGTCCGAGGAAGAAGTGCACTTTTTCTGTTGCCAATATAAATCTGACTCACAATCAAAGCAGCTATATTTGGCATCTATAATCAAATCTCCATACCTTTTTTAGATTTAAAAATCGGAACATTTTCATCGTTTAAACCAAGAAAATTTCTTGTGATTTAAAATAGCGATTGTTTTAATTTATTAATGCAATCCACCTCCCAGCCTGGCTCATGGCTCATGAAGAGCATCTCAGCACAGTACAGCTCTGCAGAGCAGAGCAGAGAGGACGAGTGAAGACTAGTGCTGTGATGCCATCTATTGGAGCACAGGCTGCCTCTATAACAGGACGACAACAGAGAGGAGAGCCTCATCAAAGCAACAACCACACAGAGCCAGAGAGACCCAGAAAAAAGCAGCTCTCATCCTATTCAAAAGAAAGGGGGAATTATGAATGTATAGTGGGTCAATTGCAGCTGTAGAAATAAATGGTGAGGAAATAAAGCTGATATTATATTTTGACAGATTTGACAAAATTAGTAAAACGTAAACCAAAATTGGCATGACAAAATGTTATATTATTGAATTCATTATTATTTAATAATTAAATGTTTTTATAGACTCAAATCATACACAAAAGCAAGAAAATGTAGTGGAAGTTTTTCATCAAAATTGAAACAGATGAATAAAATAAATCTTTCAAAAATACAAAAACACAAAAAATGAAACAAATTAATCTTTTGTTTTATGAAGACAGGTAATGAAACACCGCAGCATTCTGGATTACAGAGGGAAAAAATAATTTTACCTCCTGGATATTAAAAAATGAATACAAACGAGACATGAACAGCAGGATATGGGTTTATGTTTAAGCTATGAGAAGATGAAGCCTACTACATTAATTGTTTGACAGATCTGAAATACAAGCACTTTGACGCCTAATCTGCCAGATGCCCTCATCTCTTACAGGTAAGGCACATAAACACGCAACAACAAAAATGCTTTCACACTAGAATGTGGTGTCATTTTACACTAAAGCTCCCAGTGTGTGGTAGTTTGTTCCAAAATATCTTTACTTGAATTGATTATATGCTTTGCCTGTGGTTTTCTTGCAAAATCTGTGGTAAGAAAATAATGAAATGGAATATCTATTGTCCAGTTAGTTGTTTGGTTAGTTAGTGTGGAAAATGTGGTAAAGGCTATGAAACAGCATTCAGACCGTCATGAGACACTATCTTGAAGCAACTGTAAGACCTGCACACACCTTAGAGAAAGACTGGACAACATTAAGTATGTAAGTAATTAATAGACAAAGACAAATGCCTTGAACAAATAAATGAAACATGCAAAAAGGATGAAAGAAACTGCAGACTATAAACTGCAAATGTATTTGGAAAGGAACCCCAACACTGACTAGCTACTAGCTAATTTTGAACAAGGACAATATTGCAGATACTGACACTGTTTAATCTTTAACAAGGATAAACCATCTCTGTTTTAATTTCATTCTCGCACTAACAATCCACTGATCTAGCACTGCTGCTGATCTCACACTGCTATACCTAAGCTTTTCTATTTTTAGGTAACATGCCACATTCATGCTGCATATGTTTATGTTTAACTGCACATACAGTACATACAAAAAACAATCTCTGAATGTTTCATGCGAGTGGTGTAAATTTCCACACAGTGCAACATGGTTTGTATATTACAGATACCTCGGCACACAGGATCCAGTCTTTGGCTATAAGACCTCTCTGTTGTATGAGTGTGATTAAGTTCCTCTGTGTCCTAGAGATAATGAAAAGGATCCTCTTGTTCTCCCTCTCTCCCTCGCTATCTTTCCTCTTCGGTGTCTCCCTCGCTCCCTCGTCTCTTTATTCCCTTTGGTTTTACTGCAGGGGGCACTGATAGCACATTGCTGCTACACACACACGCACACGCACGCACGCACACACACACACACACACACACACACACACACACACACAAACAAACAAACAAATGCTCACACAAAATCAGAGCAGAAGCAAGCTGCACATATATGCAACAGTGAGCATAGAAAAATAGAAAAATATTATGCATACGTGATAATAAGAGCTTGATTTGGTTGGTTCCCACCACACTATATCAGTGCTGCTACCTACATTTACAGCAAAATATGACAGAAAACAATAACAACAATAACTACTGTTATTATTTTGACATGAGCATCATGTCATCACTCACAAATCCTGCAAAGACTGTAAGATGACAGGAAGAATAGTGGCTCTGATATTAAAACCAACAGTGCACTTTACAGAATCAAGGCCTGGGATGTTTAGGCTGTGAAAATGAGCGCAAGAACCTAATAAAGATGAAAAGCAAAGTGTTTCTTAAAAAGAGAGAAGAGATGATGAACCAAGATCAATTAAGACCCATTAAAGGTTTGATGTATAGAAGCGGCTGATTTGACTTCACATAGATGAACATTAACCCTGCAAAGCTGCAAAGACAAAACAGGCTGTATCATTGCGTTTCTGATCTCATTTGGTCTTGTTTCTAAATGCTGTTGATTGGATCTCCTTCTCAAAATGAGCTGCTTCGAAATGTTTTCGCTCTGATGATCAGTAATGTGAGTTGACTGATCTTTGTTTAAAGAAAATCTTGAATAAAGTCCAAATATTTCATAACCGAGGCTCTGTAATGGAAAGAACATGTCAGTATGGAAGTTATTCTGTGGATATGAAAGTATATTGTTCAAAACAGCCACTTGACACTTAATTCCCCATCACCCTCATATCCATAGGTAAAAAGATTTAATGGTACCAAAAGCCTGGACATCTTCATGTATCTACCTTTACCACACACTGATAGCAGAGGCTGCCATGCAAGATGCCAAGTGCTCATCAGAAGTGATATAGTGCTTTCAAAGTGCTCGCAGTGATACTAAGCTCACCCATACACACACACTCACTCACACACCAAAAGAAGCAATCTGAGGTCCAATGGACTGAGGGAGCCAGGAATCAAACCACCCTGCAATTACTAGACTACCCACTTGACCACCTGAGCCACAGTCACACTGAAGTATATGAGTGGAAAAATTACTCAAGCTAGCAGCTTTTGAAGAGAAAATAATAATTATTTACCAACCTGATGTGGAGCAAGTTAGCACAGTCATTCAAATAAAACAATAAGACAAAGTCAACTCCTGCTGCTTTTCTATCATTTTGTGATTGAAAATGGTGAGCTGTTTTATGTTTACCAACATGACATAACATCAACAAGTGCAGTGGGAAATTACACAGTGCTGAAAGCGATAACTTTGCATCCATGAAAGACAGAGAATGCTTCAAATAGCATGAGTCAACTGTGCTCTGCGCGGCTTTACTGATGGCAAAATTCCTCGTGTCTATCTGTTTTTTTTGTTTGTTTGTTTTTTTCCGAGCAGGTGTTAATTTTATTTGTGGAGGTTACAGTATTGTCCTTGTTTGCTTGGATGAAGCTGCTTGTGTTCAGCACCATGGACAGAGTCTGCCAGGCCTGCTGGATTTTCTTTAGTCAATCCACCTACACTACTGAAGAATGTGTACATATCAGGGGAGGTAATAACATTTGAAAAACTGTATACATTTACCTATGTTAAGAAATGAGAATGCCTCCAATTAACTCCAAACTCCTCACTAAGTACTATGTTGTTGGTTTTCCCTTTAGTTTGTCATACATCTATATGTAAGTAGTGTACTTATTTTTTGTGTGTGCGAATGTGACATCCTGTGGTTTAAAATTGATTGTTGTATTCCTCTACAGGGTAAAAGTGGTTTAAAATCCCTGTCTGTCCCCCTGTGGCTAAAATGGTCTACAACCACCACTGTCACTGATAAAGAAGGTAAAGAGTTGTACAGTATATCTATTCATGTATTTGTCCCTAAGGCCCCAATTATGTCAGTTTGTGTGCATACGTGTGTGTGTGTGTTTTTTTTTTTTTTTTTTTAACAACACTTGCCTGTGGCATCCCAGCTCAAGGCTAAACACTGAATAGCACACATGAGGCTTCATAGTCAAGCACCACAGCTAGCCAATAGCAGCGCAACTCCACTGACCTTGTCTGAAAGGCCACTGCACACTCGGAGGCCCCTTCAGAAACGTCCCCATTCCCATTAAGAGTGCCTTATAATCTGCTTTTCTAAAAAAAAAAAAAAAAAAAAAACCTGCTTCACTATCAACAACATCAATTTTGGAGATAATGATGAGGGAAATATTGCTTTCTGTGTTTGTGTGAATCTATCAAATGAGGCTTGTCGTGAAAAAAATATTAATTTTGATCATTTTGATTATTTTTTGCAATTACTACTGTGACCTTAAGCATACTGGGGCTTTAAATGACTCTTACAAACTATGTCACATGAGCAGCTGCATTCAGGGATGGAAAATCAGTCTGTTACTGTTCATCACTGTACTGTAAATATCTGCAAAATGTTTCAAGTGGAAACTAAGTAGAATTAAAGTATGGTTAACATAAAGTAACTAAAACCAGTGGTCAAGATAATAAATAAATATGTTAACATTGTACTGTATAATAGCTGCATTTGAACAATAATAATTTGGTAGTCATCACCCAGTGATCGATTACCATATGAAGTGCCAGTGGAGAAAACAGCGATGTAAAACAAGCCCCGTTGGTGTAGATCTTTTGGTTCTGTCAAATGGTGACAGTCTAAATCATTCAGCTCTGTCAACCTTTAAAAAATGGTAGTCATATGCTGCATTACAGACAATTTCAAAGTTGGATCATTAAACTAAATGTAGCATACTCTGTCACTCTTCTAACTAATAAACTTTGATGGAATCAAAGAGTAAAACTTTACAGGCAAAGGTAGTTCACAGGTCAAGACAAAACGTCCTCACAATCTCACGTCTCACGTCATTTGAAGATAAATTCTTCACATACTATAATAGTGACTTAGTCACTTGAGTTGACGACTCATACTTGAGTGGCACCAGAAAAGACCTGACCTTTCTGAAAGTAGGGTTGACTTTCAATTATTAACAACTACTTATAAACAATAGAATCATTTAAAAACGAAAGAGCTGTATTCTATAAAACCCCAAAGCCAACAAGCCAAACAGAATTATGGATTGTATAAAGCTGTAATCAGATGTGCTGACAGCCGAATGACTTTAATGAATCAGTTAACATAATCCCAAGGTCCAATACTTTTGTCCTTCTTGCTTTAGTCATCTGTATGTATCTGTATTTTGTTTTTAGATTATGGTGTTTTTTTGCAATTATTTGTGGTATTTTGCATATTTTAATGTTATTTAAAGTTACTTATTTGGCAGGATATTAGTGATCTAGCTTATATTTCATATCTGGGGTATTTTTTTATATTCTTAATTTTATCTGAGTTTTTTAGGACATTATCCTGTCTGTATTGCACTATGAACAAAGTTAACATCTTCTCAAAGTGCATCCTCTTGTTATAACCAACATCCCAGCTCATCTAGTATAATGACTTATGTGCTAGACTTTTATGCAACTCTATTACCATGCCTATCTTTTGACAAAAGGACATAAAAAGGGCCTACGGTACAGAGTGTACTGACAAAAACTTAGTTCACTAACGCACCTCCAGCAATTGAAACCATAATTTTTCTCTCAGGGCCTCATATAATCTTCCAGTTGTCCAACGCTGGGCTCCGAGCCAGTGTTTGAAACCCACTTACTTACTGTGTTAGGGTGACGGCCGTAGACTGCGAGGCCACTGGGTCTATCTGATAATTGACTGTCAAATAAAGGGCTGTTCCTCTCTGGAGTCCTCCCTGACACCCATATCAATCTGTCTTCACTTAGAGGAAGCCTAGCCCAGGCCCCTTCCCTCCCTCCACCCTACCATTCATCAATCCACCACTTCATCCCTCACAGCGCTCCCTCTTTCCTCTACACCCAATTATCCGTCCTTCTATCTATCTATCTATTGGCCCTGACCATTTATCCCTCAGCCTCTCTCCCTCCTTCGCTCTATCCCATCAACACCACTTCTCTTGACGTGCTAACAGCTGTTTGACAGTAATGGCTCTAAAAGCAGAGCAGGGTGCCAGTCGATGTGTGTGCAGTTGTGTGTGTCTTTGCATGTGTGTGTGTGTATAAGATACCCGGGAGGCCTTGAGGCCTGAAGAGGCTTGTACACAGCCCCATCAATGACAACTGATGGCTCACACGCACATGCAGACACCTGTATGCTCACACATACACACAAATGTTCCAATCAATATTAGGTGTAGGTCTATTGGACCTCACAGCTGGCATGTCATTACAAGTACTGTTTCTTAGCAGAAATTATGAAAAATGTACTCTCGTATAAAAGGCAAGAAAACCTATTTACTGCACTATCAATATGTTTCTGAAGCATCACTGGAATTGCACTCACATGAAGAACTAGAGCAGAAAAACTGAAAGGCATGAAGTGTGTAGTAGTGCTAGCAGTAGTGTGTACAAGTAGTTTTTGGTCAGTAGAGGACTGTTTTGTACACAGTTATGTGTCTCTCAGCAGTTACACACTTGTATCAAAAACCCTTAATTATCGGTAAAAATCTAAAAAAATCACATATTCTTTGTGATATTGGATTGTGTTTACATCACTTTATGCATTTGCGTGTGTGCATGCGTGCCCCCCCCCCGCGCTGTCAGCTTGCGGTTTGATGGATGGCAGATGATTACACGAAGCCTCATCCTCTGGCTCATCATCTGTGCCATTAGCCATAGATCCACACACACACACACACACACACACACACACACACACACACACACACTTCTGCTGTTAATTACCCAGCTGGCATCTTGTTTTTGTGTTAGAGTTATATTTTGGTTTTGTTTTTTTATTTAAGATGACAATAGCAAGACACAGTATGGCCTTGATACATGGTACGCACTCTGCCTGGTAGAGCCTGCGTGTGTCTTTTGGTCAGAGGTATCCCCTCCCTGCTTCATTTAAACCCATAAACTCACTTAATCCATTTCATACTTACATACTGTCTCTATCAACTTCCAATCACATTTTATTTCCCGCGCTACAATGGTTGAGATCCACAAAAAACATTGTGCAATGGCAATAATAGAGCAAAACATAAATATACTGTAGAAGATGAAGCTCCATTCCTTTCCTGTTCTCCCCTTTTCTCTATTTTCCAGCCACTCTCAGATTAAATGTGTGCTCATTATGGGTAATCCACTATCCACATTGTTGTCTGAGCGGAGCACTCTATTCCCCAGAATGTGCTTTCAACAACATGCAACAATAAACTATGAAAGAGAAAATGCAAAAGACAATATCATTGTGTGTGTGTATATATGTGTGTGTGTGTGTGTGTGTGTGTTTGAAGATATAAGATGTTGATTAAGCTTCAGTTACAATATTATAAGTAATGAATTTATTTTCATTTTTTGCCCATTTCTATATTAAATATTTCATAAAATGTCATAATAAATGGAGATTATACATTTACTTTAAGAAAAGGTTAGCAAAGATTATATTTCTTTTCAAAATAGCCACAAACTTACTGATATAAGATAATGCTGAGATACAAAAATCAAGGAACTTTAAAAGTGAAATATACTTTTATCACTTTACAAAACAACAATTATGTAGTAAATGCATTGACATGATGATCATATGTATTACATTGAATGTGGGTCACACCATTTGCTGTACAGTAACAACAGGAAGCTGAATTGTAGGTAGCAAAGTGAGGTGACAGTTACAGCAAAAGCAACAACCTTAATGATAATCGTGCCATCTGCAGAAAGAGGGATAGCTGCACAATGTAGATGCTGCCAGATAGGTAGTGCATGGGAAGAACATTCAAAATAAAGGAATGACCATACAAATGATACATGTATGGAGAGTTTGACATGAAAGAATACGCATTTATCTCAGAAATGTCATGATTCACCATGTCTCCTACCTCATCAAAATGCTGATAGAAGACATTATTCTGCGCTGAGTCGGGAGATACTGTTTGTGCCCCTGTTTGGTCTTTATAAACCAACTCAGAATGTGACTGCAGTGTGAAGGTCATGTTAGGAGCTTTAAAACTCATTTTAATTAAAGCTACAAACGTCAATAGAGGCGGTCCATGGCAGGATAATGTATTTGTTTTACAATGAGCAAGAAAGATTCACTAACAGTCACTGCTGGTTATGACAGGTGTTTGATCTGAGTGCTGCTCTTTTCTATGTGCCAGTTCAAAATGGAAACTAGTTTTGGATATTGGCCAAAAGAAATTATGTCTGAGCAGTAAGTGAGAATCTAGCAAAAAAAAAAAAAAAAACAAGCACTGATTTCTTTCAGCCACTTGGGGGCAGTGCAAACAAGTTTAACTACAACACTGACATATCCAGTTTATTCGGCGAATTGTTAGCCAACAGTTGCTTAATGACACATAGACTAGCATCTAGAGTGAATGTAAGGCCATTATTCACCCTCCTTCAACTCGGTTTCCAGTCTCTACCAACTCCTGAGAGAAATAGCTTACTCTTTAGCTGCTAAATGTTCACCAGCTAGTCACTAACAGTCTGAGCAGGAAGTGTGCGGCGTGATTTTACAGCTGCCTGCTGCGGCTGAAAATAATGCTATGATAGGCAAGTTTAGGCTGCAAAAGTACTTTGGTTAAATTCAAAGAGTTTAAGTAAAAGTTAAAAAGGTAAACATGCCCTGTTGTGTGCTGCAAATCACTTCAAAGACTTTTTCAATATTTAATCACATTTCCTTGACCTCAAAAAAGAGGTGTAAATCTCTTAGCATAGTGATCAAAATGTTGCTTCACAGTGAGCAAATGCCGTAGTAACATCACTGAACATTTTGCCATATGCTAAAGGTTTCCTCATTAAGTTGAATGTAATCCAGCTGCATGATATTACTTAACATATTTTCTGTTGCAGTAGTAATAATAATCTGGCTCATTAGAAAACCGAGTGGGCTTTTAAATTAAAATCAATATCCATCCATCCATTTTCTGCAACCGCCTATGTTCAGGGAGTTGCAGGGAGCTGGAGCCTATCCCAGCTGACCTAGGGCAAGAGGCGAGGTACACACTGGACAAGTCACCAGTTCATCACAGGGCACAAACAACCATTCACACTCACATTCACACCTATGAGCAATTTAGGGTGCATGTCTTTGGACTGTGTGCCGGAGCACCCAGAGAGAACCTATGCAGATATGGGGAGAACAATCAAGAGGCCGCTGCCAAGACTAATATATGGTTGATGCTGTTTACAATTTAAAGACGTGGCAGTTTTGCATCAGATCAAAATAACAATTTTCGACAGCAGATTTAACCCTGCCCTCTCCTCTCACTTCCTTATCAGCTCAAGACAACTCCTGATTTCTCATGAACACCTGAAGCTGAGAGCTACCTTACAGTATCTACCCAGGAGGTTTAATAGTATGACTGTCCCTTGTTCCTCTCTGTCCACTAATGCAGCTCTTACCACTCTCATCACCCCTCGCTATAACCCTCATTAGCTTATCAGGACAAGACAAAAGGGGAATATTAACAGCACCTAGCCCGCTCAGAAGCCAAGCTGTAGTGTCACATCTAGATAGCAGGTATTACTGTGAGAGTCTCCTCATCCTCGTACACTGATACAACTCTGTAAGCCTCTCATTGCCTTATCTTCTTAAGACAATACCTCTCTGATTCCTACTCTTCTACCTGAGAGTCTGTGTATTTCTGAGATACTCACTGGTCATCCATTACACATGGCACCTGAGACTCAAATACAAGACCACCTAACTTCACCTTCACCCCTTTGTATCCTCATTACCTTATCTTGGGAAGACAAGGCAGAGCAGAGGTAGCTTTAGTTAGCTTAAGGTCTGACTGATTGACTTTGCTTAGCTTTTGGATTAGTTGTGCGGCTAACGCAGCTCCCGCAGGCCAAGGTGAGGGCTGTCTTAATGCAGCAGCTTTGGGGCAGAAAGCGGCCTAATTTCAGCTTCTATCACTGCTAGCAGGGCTTCAGGGGGCTTCCTGAGAGCCACAGTGAGCGTCAGCTAAGACAAAGTAGCTTGGGGTTAATCTCAGCTGTGGAGAAGTCAGAAGGTATTAGTGAATATTTAAATGAAGGGACCAGAACGCACCTGTTTAAAACAGCAGTGTGAGTGAACATACATTACTCATTCAGTAGCTTTTCAAAGATGAATATGCAAACAGAGACAAAATGTGTACTGTGCAGGACAGCTTCTGTACATGAAAGAAATGTGTCTTTGCAGGAAAGAAACATAAATAGAAACGAGCCCTGCTGAAGTTAGGAAGGAGGAATGGCATTCTGTTGGTGCTTTGCCATACCTGACAACTCAATCTCTGCATGTACTTTAAGGCCATCTTAGTTACATTTTAGTGTGCTTCTGCTGTGTTGTTTCCCCTCAAGAGAAGGCCCAGGACCCTCACTGGGCTCTTATACCCCCACCTAAGTTTACACACCTGAATCTATGCATTGCATTCACACACACACATCTCCTGGACTATCTTGTACATTGCAAATATTCTTTATACTTCATACTGTGAACTTTGCACATTCCCTTGACAATATTTTGCACATTGCTGCATAACTGTACAGCTAATTCATTTAAATAACTATTGTACATACTATTGTTTTTTAATATGTTAGTGTCTATTTTCTCATGCTTAACTTACAGTACTTTAATATTTTTAAAGTACTTAATATTTTTAAAATATTTTTTCTATGTTTATTACTATATTAACATATTAGTGATAACACATAATCAAATACATCATCAACTTTAAGAAACCAATCTGTGATGTCTACAATGTAAATGTATCAAACAGCAGACAGCACACAGTGGTTTTTAGTTGATTCCAATGGTTAAAACATGAAAACAAGAGGAGAATTGTTGATTTCGTACTAATTATGAATCTATCTAACTTCAAAATGTCAAAAGTCAAAATTCCGCATTTAAGCCCTCATTTAGTCAGCCAATTTATCAAATACAAATGACATTTAAATTGTCAAAGAGAATTCTGTACAATTCTGTTCTTGACAAGCCGAACAAAGGAGGAAAACTTTTAGACAACAATCTGATACACTACTGTGTGCAGAATACTGTTGAACACACACTTATCTAACATAACTTTTAAATGTATCTGCATTCAGTGTGGACACGGCATCCGTTAGCAAAGCCCCAACTAAAAACACACATGTACATAAACAAACAATGGATATCTTCATTTTTTTTTATCAATATATTATATTCTGTATATTATAAAACTGTTTCCACACACACGCATACGTACACACACACACACACACGCACACACACACTCCTCATGTGTAGTGAGCAGGGAAATCGTGGAAGTTCACAGGTTAAGTACAGAAGCTGTCCAAATCAGTAGGTCAGCTGGCAGACTGAGGAAATGACGGGCTTAATGACTGGCTGCTGCTGCTGCTAATGACTGCCTATGTACGGCTAGCTGTGTGGAAGAGGAGCCTGACTGACAGATGCACACAGACACACGCACACAAATGCAGGTGCACTCTCATGAACGCTCACAGATTACAGATGAAATGAGCCCTCGGCCTCTCCTGTTCGATGAGCTGTAATTGGTGGTGAGACCCGACCATCTAGTCCTGAGCGGCAGAGGCCCCACTCACTACTTTAACAGCCCATTAGCGGTTATTAGAAGGTCCTTAGGGAGCAGAACGGGTCACCACACACTGCTAACCTAGCAAAGATTAATAGCCCGTGAGATTTAATAGAGAAGATGCTGCTAGAGTCAAATGCAAAATAATGTGTGACACTGAAGGTGGTGAAAGCATGCAAAGAACCTGGAAATTTAATATCAAATATTTATTTTGATAATTCCAGTCATGTTTGATCATTAACTGTTGGCACACTTACACAAATTCAAAGTCTTTTTGTTCTATAGATGCTACAGTGCTTATCTGAAAAAACTGGGTTTCACCAATCAATGAAAGACTTGAGAGCAAGAGCAGTGTGTGAACCTTATTTTTATTCCATTATAAAAAAAAACAGACAAAACAGTGCAATATCAATCTTAATGCATGGTTTATATTTAACATTCTATAGAGTTTAGCATTGAATTAGTATAGTACATTAGTACATTGAATTAGAGATTTTCATTTTAAAAGTTTTATTGCGTGAAAAGGATATTGTAAATTTAAAAAATAAGCAAACCTCTAGAAATTTTCTAGATAATATTTTTTGGTAAAACTTATAAAGTAAAACAAGGATAAAATACAGTGAGGGCTGAAATACTAGGACTCTGTAATTTTGAGAAACAAGCCGTTGTATTGCTGTCTTTCTCCCTTTGCCACACACACACAAACACACACCTGTAGTGGGAAGCTAGGGGCTGAGCAGTTTGTTGGTAACAATCAAAGCAGCGATGCATGCTGTGTGACTAAGTGACTGTAACCCTCCAGACAGAATGTGACTCTGCCTGTTAGTGTGTGGCAACACCAAGATAGCTCATTACCCATTCTGTTCCAATTGAATTTTAACCAGCGTATTTGTCCTAGTGCAAATTCTGACATTTCAATATGCCAACAGAGAAATCAGCTCATTTGAATGTGTCTTGTGGTTTGTTTATTGTTCCCTGAAGAAAAAATAAGGAGGTGGAAAAGTGTGAAACTTTACTGATACAGTGACTAATTTCAGTCTCAGGTAAGTTGAGATCAGCTTTAACATGGTTTATTCAGTGTTCAACAATTAAATGTTTTTTTTATAGTTTCACTCTTATACCAGTCAAAGAATGGCAGAAACTAGTAGGCACAATAAGGCCTAAAATTACTTAGTATTAAGGGTAGGGTCGGTCATACTAGAGAAAGATAGATGATTGTTGACTCTCATTCCGAGGACATCAAACACAGACATTAACGTATTTGTGTTGTGTTTTACCACTTTTCCCCATTTTTGTTCATATCTGACGTCGGAGGGAGACCAGTCCTGCCATTAAAAGAATCATTTTGGCACTTATATCAGTATTGTAAAAATTTTGGTCAATTGGACGAATATATAAGATTTCAGCAATTGGCTCCGTCGCCGGTAGTTTGTTGGAGCTGATTTCCATAATTTTCTTTCGCTAATTTAATGGTCTGCCTCTGAAGAACAAATGAGAGCTGCTGCTCAGTGACTGAAGAACAAGGAACAGGAAAACTAACTATAGACCCAGAATATTTCTAACAATATTTCATATCTAATCACATCTAACTCGGTGGATTAAGGGTTTATTACGACCAAACCAGAGTTGGTGACAAGACAATAAAGTGTGTTTTAGGATAAGTTAAGAAGGCAATTAGGCCAGTCGTGGTTCAGTAAAAGAGAGAAACTTCAATTCAGAAGGTGAACTAGGGGAAATATGTAAGAATAATCCTTTCTTCACATTTTGAAAGTTTATTGTACACCCTCCCTCCCTCTGCTAAAACACTGTGCACACCTGCACAAATACATCAGCAATCGCTTGTTGTTGGGGTGATGGTGGTTGGTTGGAAAAAAATAAATATATTACAAAACCTAATGCAAGTGACATTGACTAATTCAAAAAAGTTCATGTTCATGTTCAAAAAGTCCATGTAGGTTGTTGCTAAAATTGACACGTCCATCACGAGTCACAAGCTTCCTGGCTACTATACTATACTATACTAACAGTGGTGACAGTGTTTTCTGCTGGTCACATGACACTTAGTGAAAGAAAAATCAACAAGAAGGATAAAAACAGCCTCCTGCATGAGCTATTCACTGATGCACTAGTCTTACAGTATGAGTCGTATAACTAATGATAACGTCTATTAACTAGTCAAGATCTTTGTAATATCATTGAATGCCTATTTTGAGGGTGACAAGACCTTCAGAGACCCTGTTCAATTACATGGGGCAGCTGAAAAGATACATGCATTTTATCCACACTAAGTTCTGGAGGTATTTAAATTCTATAGCCAGAAATCGTATACCGTATATCATGTCAGTGGTGTATTCAACTTGTATTTTTATATTTTCTATAACAGACACCAGCTCATAGTACATTGTCATTCCATGGTCAAGAAGCACAGGGAAGCAAAGTGGGCTGAGTTCAAGTAATAATCTGTCTTTAAAGTCAGTTTAACACACAAATAAGTTTCAGTTTGGTAACATCAAGCAGAACAACTGTTGCTACAGTTCTGCACAGTTTAATATATGTGATGTAGAAAAGTGGTTGAACCGTTGAACCGTGTCCAAAAAACACTTTGTCTATGATATGTGAAGCATTGCATTCTGGGATTGCTAGAAAAAAAGGAGTATATCTTCCATTGACACTCCTTTCTGAGGGCGCTACATAGAGATTACATTTCACAATCATGATATAAAATATAAAAGGGGGAACAGTACAGTAAATGCAGTCCATTTGGCAGCAACTAAGGAGTGATATCTGTCCTAACCCAGATCTTTGCTTAAGGTGACCTATTATGTGACATTAACAGAAGCCTTGAAGCTAATAGAATGTTACACAATGTTACAAGTGAAAAAAGTATTAGGACAATATATGCTGAGCGTAAAAAATAAAGTAACAATTTGGCAGAATGGCCAGACTAATGTGTTATATTATGAAATTATATTAATAGTGATGCATTAATGTGCACCTCACTTTAATGTTGCAGCTGGTAAAGGTGGGGCAAACTTTTAATTACTTTATATACTGCTGGGAAACCTGGAATTTATCCCAGGGGATCAATATAGAAAAAGTCGTGTTGTCTTATCTTATCTTAACTTATAAAAACACATCATAATGTATGTATGTATGTAGTATAAGTACTTTAAGTAACTAGTACTTAAAGTTAACAAATTAATGTAGTGGAGTAAAAAGTACAATATTATATAGATTAATATAGAAACTGTAACCTGCATTTAGGTAGTTACTTTCTAGACAGCAACCATGTTAATTTTTCTGATGTGGAAACATTTCCTGATTCACATATTGAAATCCAACATTCACAACTTCCATAATTTGGACCAACGTCTCACAGACTGAACCTTCAGAGTGTCACAGAGTCCTATTTCACTGTCAACAGGCCTGTCTATCTGAGGACATAATATATTCTAGGCTAAATACCTTTATATTAAGCCTGGAATACTTACTTAATAGATTTGTGTTAGATGGATGATTATTTTCTTTGTAACATCAACAACAAAATTATGAGATAAAGTTTTCAATCAACCTGTTTTCAACACTATAAACATGAAATATTTGTTATTCACTTTTTAAAAATGCTGTTATTCACTGCAACTACTATGAGATTAACTCCACATCTCCCACACAAAATCTCTGTAGGATTTTAACTGGACTTTCTGCACACTAAAACAATTGTTAGACTATCACAATCATTGTATTGTATTGTCATTGTATTGTCAACATTCATTAGTTATGCGATTATTAAAAAAATATTCAACCAAACTGAAAAGAGGATTCAAATCAAAATAACTTCCTCAAAAACGGTGTAATGTATCACTGTCATAAACTTGTATGGTGAGTTCCAGACTCTAATTGAAAAAAACATCTGAGGAAAAAGAAGACTACAACTATAACTCAAAACTACAAGTGCCGTATTAAAATGTTTTTGTTTTCATTAACTTGCCAGTAAGTCCATTTTACCAACATGACTTCACAGTTTGCCATCAGTGACATTTGACAAGTTTTATCATTTTGAATTGTAGGAAACTGTAGGAGCCACACAACAGTGTAGAGACAGTACTGTAATTACATTCCGTTTCATCATGGCCACATGTGGCACAACAAGACAGCACAGGAAGTTTGTCTTCATCTATTGCACTTTGCTAGAATAGAAAATACCTCAAAAACACAATCCAATTAGCTCTGCATCATGCTGGCAGTCATGACTGACAACTTACTGAAGAGTACTTACATACAGGGAGTACAGGGAGTGTCAGTGTTATATCACCGTTAACATGAGACATCAGGACATATGGCATCATTTGCCAAGTGTGGATTAAATTTATAACTCAAAGGCGTTAGTTCTACTGTTGCACTAAAATATCTGAATTCAAGAGAAATAGAAGAAGCAATAAAAAAAACGGTATTGAGAGGTGCTGGAATAGTGTTTAAGTTAAACGCTAAGCAAGAGACACGTTAAAACACACACACACACACACACACACACACACACACACACCAACAACAACAACAACAAACCTAATATGGATTATATGTCTTTATACTTATAAAGACAGGGCCACAAAGAGCAACCCTGATTTAAATCTGGCACTTCAGATGGCATGAGATATACAATAAGTAAGGAGGAGAGGGGCAGTGGCTGCCTAAGATAAACACAGAGAACTGAGTAAAGGTGAGAGAAGTATGAATAAAAGGAAAGAGAGAAACAATAGAGAAACAATATATATTTGTAATAGATGTCATATAACTCACCAGTCTCCGCAATGCAGGAAGAGACTTCAGGTAACTGCCCATTCACTGTAAACCAGGAACTAAACTGTGGGCCAGAGACAGCAGACATTTAAAGGCACTTTAATGACGTGTTTTTATTATTTAAGTATTATTTGAACTTCAAAAATGGCTGCCATCAACATGAATAAACATCATTTCAAGCTGTCAAGCAGATAGCTGATTATCATTGTTCTGAATACATCAGGTGAGCTGGGTAAATGACCTGCTTGTGTAGGCATCATGCAGCATCTGTTTATCAGATTTTGTTCCTCTTTTTCTGAGTCAACAAGTTGGGTTAAGTTCAGTTTGCATAAATAGAAATATACAGTTATTCCAAACTCTCTGACCTGTAATAATCCACGACAGCAGCCTTCCCAGGTGTCACTCAGGTAATAATCCAGCAGGTAAGTGCAGAGTGTCCTCCAGCAGTCAGGTGTTCTACTCCGACATCCAAGCAGAGGAACAGAGGATGAAAACAGTCGGCTGAAATCCTCTTCCTGCCCCTCGCAATGCTTCAGCACAATGATCCCTGCAGGATGTTTCATCTCCTCCCCTGCATCTTCATCTCTCCTCCAGACTCCTCTACGGAGAGTGATGCACCTGCAACAGGACAACAGGTAAGAGTAGATCAGCAGCCTTCAGCGCTAGTGAAACCATTCTTTCATCCCTCTTCTCTCCTCAGCATCGACAACTCTGTCTGTTCCTCGGAGTGTCTCTGCCAAGAGTAGCCGGGCACAGCCGTCCTGTTTTGCCGCTCTTTGCCAAACACACAAACACACACACATACACAGAAGAGTGTTGTGTTTTTTTTTTTTTTTTTTTTTTTTTTTTTCAGCAGCCGAGCTAACCCTGAGCCGGGGCCCGGTCTGCCTTTGAGATGCTCTCTAGCCCACAAACACAAGACGGCTTTCATTATCTTGCCCGTCGCAGCGCAAGGCCTAGCTTCTAAAAGCTACTGATTTCTTTCTTCCCTTAGCCCCCTGCACAAAGGGAGGGCATTTTGTAAATTACTTGCTCGTTTCAGACCAACAAAAGGTACTTTCATTGAACCCTCCCCCCCTCCCCCCACTGCTCTCTCTCTCTATCCTCCCGCCATTTGATTTTGCTCAAATTTGATTACAAGGCTTGAAAAAGGAGGGGAAGAAAAGAGAAGAGGAAATAAGAAAGCCCCACAGATGGCGTGTTCATTCAGTGCTGTGAATGGCTTTATATGGGCTGCCTTTATACATGTGGCAATCCAAAGACGCTTCAGCCGCTTCGCTAAAAAAAGAACTTGACAAAATTATTGGTTTGGCGGCTTTCTTACACAAGTGACACGAGGAACTCTGAGAAAGAAAAGCCTGCTTTCTCTTTCTCTTTCTTTCTTTCCGCTCTCCTTGTCTCTGCACCTCACACTCTCTCTGGGTCGTACACCTTAATCAAAACAAACTAAATAAGGTGTTTGATTGTAAGAGAAAAAGTGTGTTTGCATGCATGCATGTGTGTGTGCATGTGTTGTCATTTTAATAACCACCTACTCTGGCCCTATGCTAGGCCACATTCCAAGACAACAAAAAAGCTGCATATTCAGCTAAATGGACAGGATGGAAATTAATAAAATGAGACACACTCTGACCGCAGGATTTGATAATATACCCACACATGCACGCGCACACACACCGCTGGAATCAAACTTGAAAACATTAGCCAACACAAAGCGCAGAGCTTTCTGTTCTCTCACAGGCTATAATCCTGTTTCCACAATGGCCCACTCACTCTGCACTTGTTTTCCTCAGGAGGATAATTATAGGTCTCTAGTCGCGCACACACACACATACACACACAGCTTTATAGCTCCCTTGCTTTCTCGCTAACACATACACAGATTTAAGACAGAAGACTTGCCAGTACAGGATGAACTATGACTTGTTATGCCATTACCATATCACCACACACTACAGGATGAAAAGATGTGTGGGACCTGACTTGGCCACTCTGGGTCAGAGAGACTAATGGAGAGGAGGCACTTTATTCCTGGATACACTGACCAGGCCCAGAGTCCAGGTCGCAGGCTGTGTCATTCCATCAGAGTGATAAAATAGTAACCATCATTGAGGTCAATCAGCCAAAACAACTGGACAGCTTTCACAAGCAGAAATTCAGTCACAAACACTGCAGCTTTCTCTTTGTTTTTCCTGCTTTCTCACATTCAGTTAGTTAGAGAACAGGATCTTAACATGGTTGCAACTGTCTACCATCAGAAAAGAGTTCTGAGTTGTAATGAAACCTGTTACAAAATAACAAAATATAGGTGTGTTAGCTGCTCTGTGGGGATGTACAGCAGTGATTTTTTTTTTTTTTTCTGATTTGATATTAGATCAACATGCTAACATGCTCACAGTGACAATAACAACAGGCTGATGATCCAGGTTCACTATCTTAGTACAGGAATTGTGTTAACATGGTTAAACAAAACTAAGAGTCTACAGTCATGCTGGGTGCTCTGTGAGGTTGTACATGAATACAGAAGTACTACAAGTTATATGCTATATAGAGATATATATGGAGAACCTACAGTGGCTGTGAAAAAAAACGCTCAAATATTTTGTTTTTCTGTTCTGTGGTGGCCCACTCTCTAAAAGGCTCATTCTGAGGTATGAAACAAAAACACAAATCAAAACAGTTATGGTAGGTTATGCTAGGTAACCCTAACCCACACTGGATTTTTAAGGCATAAACCAGATCATACCACATTTCATGACTACCCATTCAATAGCTGTTGAACCATTTCACTTAAAACAAGACATATCAACCTGCTGTGGCGCTAGAAATAAAGTCAGGGGTTCAACAAAGTCAGTATGATTTATCCTCTAAGGAACGTGAAATCCAATAGTTTTTGAGATATTTCCATCTGGGCCAAGGTGGAACTAAAAACAGATGACCAGCATCCCCATCACAGAGCATATCATTAGTATGGCTAAAACAATTTCAAAATTGCAAGTTGCCCCAGGTTTGTTTTACCAGATTGTGTCACTGCAGGGTGGGCTATAGCCATCATTAATTATGACGCGAGCGCCTAACAACGTTCGGGCAGCGAAAGCCCTATTGTATCCTTAGGATTTTTCTTTTTTTCTTTTTTTTTTTTCCCCTCGGTGCCTCTTCGGAGCCATTTTTCAGGGGGTGAACGTGCTCGAAAACTCACGAAACGAGAAACTCAAGCAGTAAAGTATGCTGAAATACATAATGACAGTCTGGCCTAGAACACATTTCCATAACAATATTTGGTGATTTTCATAGCGCCTTTTTTTCTCGCACTTTTTCGAGATGACGTCCAGCTCAGACAGTATTGACCGTACGGTGCTGAAACTGAGTGAAAGTATCAGAAACAACCTTGGGAAGAAACCCTCCAAAATGTTTTGAGAAACTGTAGACACGATAGCCTGTCAAAGTCAAAAACTGCAACTTTTGGGCTTTCATATACTTTGTGGTTATTAAGACCAATATGATGCAAATTTTGGTTGCATAATTAATTAGGGGGTGGGGCAAAAAATGCTCCATAGCACCCCCTTGAATTTTTCTTTGAGGCAGCCCCGCCACAGTTTTGGACACAGTTATGAAACCTCAGCCAAATTGTAGAACATGGCAAGACCTACGAAAAAGTCTCTTGGAGCAATAAGCTAAAATTAACAGAAAGCGAGATATTTTAGAATGAATATCACCATTTTTGGTGTTTCGGGCTGGTTGAGAAGGGCTCCTATTTGACCGAACTTCTCCCAGGGATTTTATCCAATTGACTTCAAACTTGGTAGGTGCATTGATATAGATTTCCTGAGTAAAAGTTATCAAAATTACGAATTTTCATGAAACGGTGTGGGCGTGGCGCTCCGTCACATTTGACCATTTGACCCAATTCTGTGATGTTTCTGATGATTCTCTAATGTGTGGTCAATTGAACAAACTCCTCCTAGGGATTTTATCCAAGTCATTTCAAACTTGGTAGGTGTGTTCATATAGACCTGAAGATTAAAAGTTATTAAAATTATGAATTTTGATGAAACGGTGTGGGTGTGGCTATTTTGTCAAATTTGACCCCATGAGAAAAATGTGGTAGCTTCTTATATTCTGTTTTAACAAACTCCTCCCAGGGATTTCATCTGATTGACATAAAACTTGCCAACGAGCGCACGTGCGCGAGGGCCCGTTCAACGCCGCTTGCGGCTTTAATTTTGTCTTGAGACTTGGGTTAACAGTTTTCATGATTGTCCCCAATTTTGAAGTAACTGACAGTTTGAAGTGGCCCTTTGAGCAGTGAGCTACAAGAAGACATGGTAAAATAATGCTTAAACAAATAAAACTATGGTCAATATTGAATCAGCAGAAGTCGATATTCTACCATTTAAGTCCATAGTGTGGGTCAAGCTGCAAAAAAACAGGATCCTTCTCTGCACAAGTTAATAGCTTTTTCCATTAGACCCTTCCTGGATGGTAAATGCAGACTATCTCTCAAACTCCATGCCCCCAAGCTTGTAAGGTTAACTTATAAATTTATTGTTGCTTCACTCATCCCATAACCCCAAAGTCACTGAACTTTCACTGAGACCTTATACTTTCCCATACCCATACTTTCTCCAGAGCCAAAAGACTTTATCCAACCATTCACAGGCTGAGTAGTACTGTGCTCCTCATGAAGATTGAACATGATCTGTAAAATCTGTGCATTGCCCCTTTAATTATCAACCTTTCCCTTTGAAGACACTAAAAACAACAATGAATTAATCTTAATTTGATAAGAACTGTCTGACATAGCATATGTGGGAGGGAATTTTCTCTTTTAGCATGCCACATATGTGGGTTACAGGTCAAGCGTGTCTTGAGGTCATTGTAGGGATAGTGTTACATCTCAGATTGTTATGGGGACATGAGATATAGCAGCTCTATGTTTGTGTTTAGGAAAGCAGGTGCCATTCTGATCATTACTGATAACTGAGACACAACAAATAGGTATACATAACACAGAACTCTCTACAGAGTCAGATAACAATGTCAGAGCACTAATGGTCAACATCCTTTTTTTTTAGAGACTAATAACCAATTGTCAAATATATTACACTGTAGATGCTTTAAGTGTGGCCATTTATGGACATAGAGTAGTTGTGTCATTGTCTTGAGGGCATATATACTCGACAGAGGACAGCTTCATTAGAATTGAAGCGGCATCATGTCACGAAGTGTATTTACAGAGCCTTCATTCTCCTCCGATAAACCTTTCACCATAAGACACCTTGGACTCTCCACTTTCTCTCCACCTACTGAATTGACCACCGATGAATAGAATTCTCCACAAGAATATGAATTTATGCCATAGTACTCATTGTTGTCCAGAAGCTATTAAAAACACACAAAAGAGCCTTGTGCATATGCTGCACCTGTGTGACAAATTTGATGATGATCTGCATTGGTCAGGACATCTCATACTCTTCCTGTGAAAAGTATTCACAATCATTGAGTTTCCCCACATAATCTGGTAGAAAATGTGTTCACCATGGACTCATTTGAGGAGTTTGACCAAGAATCTCCAGAAAGTGTTGATTTTAATTCAAATGTGGTAAACAAAACAGTTCTAATTTTCACCCCTACAAAACAAAAAAGCACATGTGAAGTCATTACTACATGTAATATTTCACATAGGTCCGAAAACCACATGTAGCTATGTCAAATGATTTGTTTTTATTATAAAACTTCTGCAAGCCTTTGGGTTAACACACAAGTACTGTATCTGTGTCATGTGGTATATACTGTACAGTACAGCTTTAGTTACCAAACCTCCCTTATATTATTTTGAAAACCCATTGAATGTATTATTGCAGTTACTTAGTGAAAAACACAGAATGCATCTGAGCTGCTCTCGCAGTGAAACAGAACAGAACAGAACTGACATAATGTCCTTACAGTGGGAAATATTGTTTCAGTACAACAAACCATGAACTGCACACACAAACCTAAATCATCATACACTACGACACACACACACACACACACACACACACAGAGCTTCAGAGAGCAGAGATATAAAGCTGTAAAACGCTGACAGGACAGAACAGCAGCCCTCACAGCTTCCATATCTACCACTTTAGAGATATTAGTACGACCAGTCATCATCACCAGCTGACCCACATTACATTTTCCCTCCAACCTGCCTGACGGTGGCTCAACACAGCACAGTATGAACACACTTTCCCAGAGATGCTGATTTAAAAAAAAAAGAGGGGGGACAATTCGATTCTGTTATTACTGATGAGGCCTGAGATTCCCTCAGTGGTCAGAGAACATTCATAATCAGCAGTAAGGTCTCCATCCGCAAACCTGAAGTAATTATTGTCTCAAGATAAAAACGGAAAGCAGGGGCGATTTTTTTTTTTTTTTTAAAGGAGAAAATAAACTAGAGATAGAAATGACCTTAATATTATTTCTCTCTCTGGGCATTTCCAATAAGAGTATTCCATCGGAGGGTTTGATAAAAGGATTATGTGGCAAGCTTTATGCTGCTAGAGTCAAATCTGGATATGGATGGAGAGCTGTTTGATTGAATAATTCTTGTTTCCTTTCTGCCAAGCTAGCAGTCCTCTTTGGGAAAAGTAAAAAATCAGCATTATGCTAGATTTACACATGTGCTATGACTGTCTGTAGAAGTCAGTCTGCCCATACTGAATGTCTGGCTACCAGTACACCTTGTCTGTCTGCATGTTTGACTGTTTGCACATCTGTCTGGGAAAATGCAAAACCACACTATGGTGCAGAATAAACATTTTCATTCTGTACTACTGGCTGCTGACGACATTTTAAACAAGATTCGTTACATAATTTCACACTGGACAGTGCAGGTTGAAATGGCACATCCTGTTTTGGAGGGTATAAGAAAACATGCTCAAAAATAATACATTATTTCTCTGAACACAAAGACCTGAGGGGCTTCAAACCTGATTTCCCAAAGCATGTTTGACATGAAACACAGAGCAAGTTCTTCAGCAACAAACTAGAACTTCTACAAGGTTTGTTTGAGCTATTTACTTCATTACTTGATCACACTGTTAATGTGCACCTAGACTTGTGAAACTTTCATTTACATGAGGGAGTTGATTTTGTTGTCAAATGTCCTAGCATTATAATAATTGACCCTGTTAATCCACTTCAAATCTGCCTCTCTTGACAGGAATTACATAAAACCCTAAAGGCCAGTGTGTAGGATTTAGCTGCATCTAGCAATGTAGTTGCAGAATGCGAAACACCCTCTCTAGAGCCTGGTTTGTCTGTTCTGGGCCACTGTAGAAATATGGCAGTTCAAGAGGACCCACAGTGTCTGCAGATATAAACGGATCATTACGGATCATATAAATCATTCTAACAAAAACAATTTTGATGATTATACATGAATGAAAAAATAGTTATGCATTATACTTAATTTCTGCCATATGCTGTAAATACAAATAAATTCTGACACACTTTAAGTTTAAGTTGTATAATTAAAGAAAAACAGATGAAAGATTTTGTAGTTTTTATCATTTTGTTTCTATGCAGGGTAAAATTTCAAATATATATGTATGTACCATGATTTATTAATTGTACTACAATACCTGCACTAAGCTTGCACAGATTTAATGTTCTTAAAATTGCAAGATAAAGGTAAATTGATCATTGTTAGCACATTAGGTTAGGTTGGCTGGTGTTCAGCATGGAAAACTGAGCAAAAAGAAATAAAATTTTGATTAAAACTATTCAAATAACAAAGCAATATTCATATGCTGTTATCAAGCATCATCCGCAGACAGAGCATGCTGTCATTTAGGCATTTGACCTCAGAGTTTAGTTATCATAACAGGGTTGTGACCTTGTGACCTGCAGTCATTACTGCTGCCTCCTCCAATCAGCCCTCTAAAGCTCTGATAAAGCCCTAAGGGAAAAAACAGGCTGATGGAATAGAGGTGACATTAGATTTATGTATGCGTGTGTGTATGTATGCGTGTGTGTATGTGTATGTATGTGTGTGTGTGTGTGTGTGTGTGTGTGTGTGTGTGTGTGTGTGTGTGTGTGTGTGTGTTAGCGGGTATGCACGGCTCTGTGTGTGTGTGTGTTAGCAATGTTAGCTGGTATACATGGCTGTGTGTGTGATAGAGAGTGTGTCACAGTGATGTAAAGATGAATGAAAACCAACAAAGTGACATTTGGATGCTGCTCACCTCCCGAGGGGCTTAGTTTAGGATTAGTACTTTGGTTTAGGGTTTAGATTAGAATTAAGATGAAGTACAAGTGAGGAATGGTGTTAGTTAATAGTTGCGTATTCAAATTTGGGTTTAGGTAAAGGAGTTATTACAGTGGCTGAGTGACAGAGTTGTAGGAAGGTTGAGGACTGACAAAATGGCAATATACACACATACCCACATTTATATATTCAGGTGGATTTAATGTCTAATCATCTATTCTCTTCTCACAAACACGCTAAAAATGTCAACAAAATAAATTTGAATGAACATATTTCTCAAACCCAAACATGAATGGGACTGAAAGCTACTTTTGGGACATTTCTTTGTCTTTAATTGAAAATATCATGAGGGGAGCATCAGGAGTGATGATATGTAACATTAAACGTCCCTTTGTGAATTCAAAGCAGGGACACTGATGGCATGCATCTAAAACCCTGAGGAAGTTTTGACCCCATGTGGAAGTCACTGTTCTGATGCAATCACTTCCTAAAATTTCCTAAAACCAAAGAAATTCTAAATCCCAACTGATGTATTAATGATACAACTTTACAGACTTTGTATCAGGGTTTGCAGGCTAATACAAAATGTGTTTAGTTTTGTTTCTGTTATTAAAATGAACACATTTTTGAGGGCTGCTGTTTTATCACATTACATCATTCTATTTTTGTCCAGCTTCTTCAGTCTCAGTTAGATAGAACTTAAAATAACAGGTGTCCTAACAGCATGGGGGGCACATCGTGTAACACATCGTTACATCTATCTGAGACCAGACTGCCTCTTCTTTAAGTTCTGTAGGCTCGATTTTCTTTCATCATGTTGAGTGACTGAATAATATTTTAAAGACAGGCACTTATGGTTAGGCAACAACGGGAGAATTCCAGGAAGGGTTTGATTAAACAATAAACCTTATATAAGACATTAGTTGCACAACATTTTTCCTGAGGGTTTTACTAAAAGAATTTATCAGGCCCTAGTTGTATACTTAAAAAGCTAATATTAACCTTATACTGCTTTTATGGTTTACAATCCAGTTGTGAAAAGTAACATTTACACAAGTACTGCTCTTAAGTACATAATTGAGCTACTCTTCCACTCAGGCCACATTGAAATAGGTATGTTGTACTTTTTGCACAAATAACAAATTCAAAAGATTTAATTTACTGTTGAAGATTAAACTCCTCAATAAGATATTTAAAAAAAAAGATCAAATTAGCTCACAGCTTACACATTAATGTGTCTGTAAAAGAAATCAAATTATAAAATATATTATAGTCTAAAACTCCAAGGAGCATCTTTTTCCCTGTATTTAGTACTTTAGTACTTGATTTAACTGGTATTTCAAGTACATATTGCTAATACACTTTGCCTTACATACTCTTATATTGCACTTGTTATTGTTATTGAACACTTGTGCTTTCAATATGCACATTTTCACAGTGTGGCATTGCTACTTTTAAATAATTAAAAGATCTGAAACTCCCACTCCTGGCTCAAACTTCTGCTTAAGACAAAAAATACACACAAAAAAACTTTTTGAAATTTAAATCTCAGTTTGACCTGCCGACTGAATTCTAAAATCTCAAATCCAAAGGTGAATGTGTACTTGCTTAAGTGAGTACTTCTATGTAAAACTAAAACAAGGCAAAAAAAACAAATTGTCTTTTTAGGATCCCAACTAGAACAACAGTAGAGATAAGTTCAAAAGAGAAAAAAACTGAAGGGTACTAACTACTACATGTTTGACTAAACAGATGGAGAAATAACATGCACTGCTTTAATTAATTTAAATAAAAAGTTTATTTTTCCTCCTTGGGGCCCTTTATCACTACTACTTCTCCCTCGTTTTCATCACTATCATCCATTTATCATTTCTTGTATTGCAGGTTAGAACTTAATGCAGTTTCAGAGGCCATTTTTAAGAATCATTTGGAGATCACTATTGATCCAGATGAAAACAGCAAACTGAATTATAGCAAGTGAAGTAATTTTGTTTAAGTTTGTTTGGAAGGCCTGTTGCATCCACAAGGAAACATATGTTGAACTGAGAAAAGACTGAGAAAGCAGACATTTAAATCCCAATGATTTCCTTTTGTTTTGTTTAATGTTTAAAAATTACTCTTGCCTTCACAGTCAAATACAAAATCTATTATTATTTATATATAGTTATTTGAATAACTTGTGCATAATTTAGGAGCAAAAAGATTTGACTGTGGTGACTGAAACTGTTGTCAGCAATTGTCAGGCTGCTGAAGACTCAAATAAAAAAAATAAAATAAAATAAAACTCAAGCCCTTGGGTGGAATTTCAAATCAAGTTCATCCTCGTTGCCTGTATTATGTAGAAAAGAAGAGAACAAGACAATCTCACTCTTCTCTCACCAATAGCAACACATCAAAACACAGCTTTTCATCTTTCACCTTCAGTCTCCATGTTGTTACAAAGTCAGAACAGTCTGGGACTGTATTGTTACTTTTCTTGAAACAACCTGGCATTCATGTCAAAATGTGCATAATGTAACCAGATCCATGAGAGTCTTAAAGATAAATTTAAGTAAGAAATGACTTACAACATCAGAATCTAAAACATTTAAACAGATTCCAGAATGAAACTATTCTTCACTTAACATATTTAAGATGGCAAATAAAGTATGAGCATGGGTCAAAAAGCCACATGTATGTACAAACATATGTCAAAAAGCCAGCAGGAGCACCACGCCTATGGGCAGAAATGAATGGTTCTCATGAAGTCACTCCGGGAAATGATTGGTCAGTAATATAATCCACTGTCCAATCCAATTCAATATAATTCAATCCAATGTAATCCCAATTGCAAGAGGTCACAGCACCAACCAAACTTGACTTAAAAAAACTAGAAGCCAGTCCAAATAAACCTGTAGGACTGAGTAAAGGCTTTCGTGACAAACACCTCTTCAGTATCAAAAACTTCTGATCAACTACTGGCAAACTTTCATCATGAGTTAAATGTTTCCATAACGACAACAGTACAAAACACACTTCTGTATCAAAGCACCCAGGTAACCTCAGTCCATGTACATTTCAGCCTGCAATGCAAATGTAAAGTCTCATTGCAACTCACAAAACACAATCAAATGCAGCCCTGCATGTATCATCCCTCTTCATCTCCTCCGGGCAGCCTCACAGTGTACCTCCTGAGTGAGAAAAAAAACATCTCTGTCCCTAAAGTATCTTATTGTTATTCCTAATCACTCCTCAGAATCATAAACAATCTCACAACTTTTTTTTTTTTTATTATTCAGCCCTCTCTGTTTATGCAGTTCCCGGAAGGCATTGCCTTTTAGACTCTCCCTCTCTGCCGGCAAAGATGTCAGGAAAACAAATAACTGCGGAAAACAAAACAAAACAAAGTCTCCTGAAATACCTTGTGGATGCCCAGAGGAAGGCGATGGACAGACAGATGAGCAGATAGGTTTCCTCTGTCCTCCTCTCTGAGGCTGCCTCTTCTCTCGGCGTGCTGTGGAGAGTGACTGCTCACAGCCCGCCTGGCATATCTAATTAGAGCCAAGCTGTTGCCACTATCGGGCAGCGGATCTACCTCTCCAATCTCTCCTGACTCAATCTTCCCCATCTCTGATTTTCTTTTATATTTATGCTGGAATATTTAATTGTAGACAAAAGGTTACTCTGGGCTCTATTCATCGCACACAGGCAGAATAATCTCCTTTAAAAGGCTTGACATTTCAGGCTTTTCAAAAGGGGCTGAAAAAATTATATCCCCGCTTTTGTTAATCAATGAAGTAGAACTCCCCCGAACAAAAGAATTAAATTGCTTGGTTGGGTTAATAAAACACACAGAAATAGCTGCTTCCTGTGGGCTTTTGTGCCTGCCACTGGCTCCCCCCATATGCAACCAGCACTGTAATTCCATATGATTTGGGGGGCAAAACTCTCATTTCTCCACACAGTTGGCTTTTTAAATCCTATTGAATGAGCAGACTGTGAGGCTGGCTGATTGGGACCTCTTGCCTGAGCCTGGCTGCCTGGCTAGCAGAACAGGCTCTCTCCATTCAAATATGACTTCCACTAAGGAGAGACGGGTCCACTACAATTTACAATTTCTATACTGCCCCTGCCTCAGAAAAACATTGTAATTATGCAAATGATAGGGGCAATAATTAGGCCCTTCACTGTCCCATTGTGTTAGCTGCTGTCATGCTTCAGTCCAATGGTAGAAGAGACGCAGCAGGGCACGTTTGGGTTTAAATTGCTCCTTACAGACAGCCTGCAGATGTTCACAGCATCTTCGGTCCTATAACTAGCCATCACACCGGGCCAGGGTGCCTCCATATACAACACTGTAGCAACAGAATTGGGTTTAGCTGTGGGAGAGCTGCCCAGGACTGTCACTTCAACATACAGCTGTTGTATTAGCCAGGGGCCTGCTGGTATGTGATATATCCCATTGTATTAATTCAGATGTGGCACCTGGCTAGTTCAATCTGAGAAGGACTGTATGAATCAAAAGGGCAATAAGACTGGGGCAGAACTGTAGTGAATGTATGTTTAAATATTCAAAAATGAATTATTATTAGCAGAACATAAAGAAGAACTATGAGGTTATTTCAAATACATACTGTGTTCTAGCAATATTTATTGAAATGAAAATTTAAAATTAGTGTGCAAACTGACTAGCTTTGGTCGGGACATAATACCACTTGTGTCTCAAGAGGTGATAGAGAGTCACTGTAGCATTAAGTCTTTGCTTGATCCAACATGAGGAGAAAGAAGTAGCAAACTGAGCGGATCACAGGTAGAGAGGTGATGCTAACCGGCCCTGGCCTCAGTAGCCTGGGGGAGCTGTAGAGGAGAGAACCAGAACTTCAAACACCGGGAGTCACAGCTCAGAGTTTATTTTTTAAACTTTGGGGATTAAAAAGTGGATTTATCTTCACTCTCACTTCCCAACTGGTCTGCAGCTGCAGAGGTTGCTTTTTCATATCAGACAAAAAAGGAGATTGCTTGGAGAAAAGTAAGCAAGGAAGTTGGAAGACCTGTTAAGTGGCAAAAAAATCTATGTTGCATTTCACTATGAATCAAGTTAACATGACTGATCTGACTTTTTTGCATTTTACTTTTTTTACGTTTGCAAATTTATTTTAGCATCTTTTTGATCTGTTTATTGTAATCAAATCACAGCGAAATATGTTTATTTTGGGCTCATGCCACAGTAATGTTAGTATGTGGGTTCAGTGGTTCACACACTCACATGCTGTAACCTCCTGGCATTACTGTTCTGAGTTTGAAAGGGCAGTACATTTGAGGACATTGCAAGGTACATCATGCATGCGTAACTATAAATAATAGTTTAGCATTTTTTTTAGCATTTGGCTTGGAATTACCAATTGCTCCTTTAACTGTCACTAGACTTCTATTGTCAGATAAAGAGCCACTTAGTGATTGGCATTCATGATTGTGTTGTATTCAAGCTTTAACCTTAGTTGTACTGATCTTATGCGTTATAGTTCATGTAACAGATGTAGATACAAATAAATACTAGTCTCACATTTTTCATTCATTGTTGTGTGCCATATATCAAACTGACAGTCCTAATCTAATGAAGGAAACCTCAATCCGTATGGGGTAATTTCACACACTATAACCAAGTGTAGGATATGGAAGTTAAAGAGATCAAATTATTGATAACTTCACACCCACACACTTATTTTAACTTATTCAGGTTAGTTAACACCTGTGTTAGGTTGAAGGAGGGCAGTGTTGTGCTGGGATTACCATGAGGTAATGATAAAGATATAATTTGTCCCACCCACAATGGTTTCAAAGTAAACGAGGTAAAAGTAAATTGAAAATGTCAATTTGAGGAGTCTGTTCATGCTCGCCCAGTTCTGAGGAGAGCTCTAAATTTAAAAATCAGTGCATGTTTATCATATGGACAGTACTATACTTTGAGTCACTGGGGAATTCATGGTATACAAATTTTTGTAACCAGTCAAACACACTTTAAGCCAGAGAGTAACAACTTACCAAGTTATAATTAATAATGTATATAGATTGTCACAGACGCATTAACATGTACCATTGTCTAGAACACATTTTCAAGAAACCAAGACCCATTGATACTTTAATGTTTTATTGAAAAAAAAAATAACAGACAGGTAAAACCCCTCTAAACTCACCTACACAACTCCTTCAACCAAGAAATTGACTGCAGAGGCTTGTATGTGATTTGTCAAAATGTTTTGTGAAGCTCCTCTCTTCTTCCTGTGGGATACCAAAACAAAAGCATTACACAACAACTGAATTGACACTAATTGACGTATTTTTAATTGTGCTGACTTAGAGCAAGACTAAAACTTTTGGAAGAATGAATAACACTTTTCTACTTCCAAATGAAGAGTAATTGGTTTGTAGCTTACAGTGGCTAATCGTGTTAGCAAACTTCATAGATATTGTATTGTATCTTGAAATACTAGGGTCAACACAGGTGTTTCCAATGATACTAATTAAGGCTCCATTTATTGCAGCAGAGTCTTCCCAGTGTGCCAACATGCACCACAGCAGTTCCTTGAACATTCAGGTCAAATAGAGTCAGGACCTTAATTAATATCATTGGAAACACCTGTGTTTACCCTACTATCATGCTGCTGTGAAAAATGTCCATTGTAGCATTTATAGATCCCACATTAATGACCACAATTGCTACTATTTAGCAAAAGTTGCATAGTTCACTTACTTGGTTCAGTTTCCTATGCTTTCATGTGCCACTTATATGCTCATAGTAGCCATTTAGCTAACAACCTCTATCCTCTAACCTCTTTCCCATTATCTGCTAATGGTTAACTTGTCAGTCTAGTAAGCTAGCATTAACTAGCCACCATAAATATTAGCATTCCGCTAATGTTGCATTTGAAGTGTTTACAGACTTTCTATGATTATGTTGATTTACATTAGCTAACATTTGATAATTTGCTAACAGTAGCTTTCAGATTGACGACACAGGGGCCCACCACAAGCATAGCTAGCTGAAGTAACTTTTGAGTCAAGGCCATTACAATAAAGGAATTAAAATGAGGTTTAAATTACCGCCAAAACGCTAATGCCAACTTCCAACTTCCACTAGAATTCACGAGGAGGACAAGAAGAGACAGTTTGCTCACGCGGGGCAGGTGTGATGTATTAATTAGTTCGGTAGGTGGAGCTGGATGTTGTAGTCCGCCTCCACGCGGTCTGTAGGCTGCAGCCAGGGGGGACCAGCGCATGCAACGTTTCACGACAGTTCTACGCCATTTCCGGCACAAATAAATGAACACCAGAGTGAGGAAAACATGAGAGGTCAAAAGTTATGGTCCTGATTTTTAACAGAAACGGAACGTAACACACAGACATGGTAGGTCTGACTTGACGTTTACTCACTGGAAACCCAATCTGAAAATAGCTGCGTGTGTTAGTAATCAGCCGAGGTCGATAACGATTATTATAAACGGCTAAGCTAATGTTAGCTTTACCCGAGCATGACCCAACACGACGTGACCAAACGTCGATTTACCACTTTAATCCGAATTTAAAGTAGCTACCGTTCATTGCCACGGCTTCACAGTATGCCACAGCTTGACCATGTGTTGTTTATCTACATTGTACCCGTCGGGCAGCTTGTTAGTTGTGTTTTTGTATGTATCCTCGCAGTGTTTTTCTGCTCTTTCCCTCTGCAGGCTAGTTCCATGGTGGCAGTAGGACTGGCTCTGGCAGCAGCTGGGTTTGCAGGTGAGTTATAAAAGCTATGCTGCCGGCACACATGTTACCACCCTGATGGAAAATGTGGAGAAGTGGAACTGAGCTTCAGACCAGTCACCTTGAGACACAGGTTGAGTGTCATGTCACCCATGACCTATTCAGTATTTATGCATTTGTTCACAATCACCAGAACAGAGTTTGCAAAAAAATAAATGTTTTGTCCATGCAGAATTGACAGTGGTTCAACCAGACTGACAAGTGAAGGGCAGGAAAGCACAAAGATCACTATGAACTGGTAAAATAGTTATGGTAAAATAAATTGGAAGCTCAGCATCAAAACCTGTGTAGAGGTTTTTTTTCCCCCATTTAGCTTTTGCAGAAATACTCTTAAACTTTTAAGGTAGATCAGAAGTTCAAAAGTACACTGAGATCAACGTATAACTCAAATGTGTATACATACTTACTCATAACTCAGTCATACCTACTCAAAAACCAATGCCTTGTTGACATTGTCTGGAGTTAAGTACATGCAATACATGCATCATTGTTTCATACTGTTGAGAAAGGATGGTCAATAATTCATTGTTATGTATTGTTTTCTGTAGAATCATAATGTGAAAATATCACATTTGTGATCATTTACACATTTATTGTTCAAAGCACTTTCAAAACTGACAAAATTAGTTAAGTTTTTTATAGTTTTCCTCTCCTGACCTCATTACTAAAAATGATTTTACATATAATATCAATATTGGAAAAGTATTGCTATTAATATTAACATATTGATTTAAACATATATCCCAGCCTCACTACTACAATTCAATCATTATCAGTGTTAAAAAACATAGTAATAGCAGTAATAGTAATAATTACACAGATTTATATCAGATGATATAGATATTTGATATTTGCTTTCCCTCTTCTTCCCTCTTCTTTGTCTTACAGGTCGCTATGCCATGCAGGCAATGAAGACAATGGAGCCTCAGATGAAACAGGCTCTTCAGAGTTTCCCCAAGACGGTAAGAAGTAAAATATGCACACAGCCTGTTTCTCTCCTGATGGAAGTATGATAAGTGATAGAGATGATCTCTCACTTTACTTACGATATGTGTTGTGTTTTTTTTTTTTCCTGGTAAAGATCAGTTAGGTGACCCATCACAGTGAACTGTTAACTGTATGTGTTGTTGCAGGCTTTTGGAGGAGGGTACTATAGAGGAGGATTTGAACCAAAGATGAACAAGAGAGAAGCTGCCCTGGTTTTAGGTGTCAGGTATGTAAACACTTACCGTAACTGTCATTATGGCTGTCATTATAACTGTCATTCGGCCTGTGCTGCATGTTAACCTGTTTTGCTGTATCATTTTACTCTCCACTAAAGCTAAGTTTTGCTAACCAAAAGTAATCAAACTGATTATAATAATTCACCGTTGTACCACTGTTCTGTCTTTCAGTCCGACAGCCAACAAAAATAAGATCAGAGAGGCCCACAGAAAGCTGATGATCCTGAACCATCCTGACAGAGGTATGTGGGGCTTTTAAAGTTTGCTGGTTAGAGATGACTTGTTACTCATATTACTTCAGTTACAAGTACAAAAAAGTAAACTTCATCTTTCAGCTGTAAGGGAAAAAATGTGAATGGAATCGGGGGAAGTGATGCAGACAGCCTGATCGCAAAGACTGAGGCTAATATTTTATACTCATGCAAATTCTCCTGAAGCGTAACCATGGACACCATTTTTGTTGCGTTTGTGTGTCACAGGTGGATCTCCCTACCTAGCGGCTAAGATAAATGAAGCAAAGGATTTGCTGGATGGACAGACAAAGAAATAGAAGCGAAAATGCTTGTGGTGACGCAAATGTGATTCCTCACCGATCTTACTCTTACAATACTCGTATTGTTGCACTGGCTGACTTGAGCAATTACCAGACTTTTCTAACTGATTCTTCTCAAATAAAATCACTGTACAAATTGTTAACAGCATTCTCGCTTGATTATGTTGTTGTTTGTTATTTTAGATTCACTTTGTGTACTTCTCTAAGGTGGTTATCCATAAGACGGGAACCTTAAATGATATATGCAAATTCCTAATAGTAGCGTTTTAGTATAACAGCTGTTAGGATAGGTTACACATACACACGCCACCAATATTGAGGAACTTAACCATTCTGTAGCAGCAGCAGTAGCATGTTTCATTTGCAATAACTCTGTAAAAGAGCGGAAGTAAACAGTACAGTTGATATCACTGAGTTAAGATTTTGATGGATTGTATGGTACTTCCTGAGAATTCCCTTTAAGTGCATAGGTAGGAGCTGGTACTACCAATAAAAACTGCCATACAGTTATACAGTTACTCAATAAAAACATGGGCGTTGACAACTTTACTTTACACAACTTTACAACTTTAATATTTACCATAAGGAGGTACATGACCTAAGGCTTGTGACTTGGAAAGGTTATGAAATGCTCCTTTATACTGACATGACAGGCTCACCTATCACCTGTACACCGAGATAGAAAAGAAAAGGACTGCACATAGCAACGCAGTTGAATTGTATTGGTGCAACTTCAGAGAGACAGGCACAGTTGGATTTTAGATCTACATGGAAGATCATGTTTATTTAAGAACTACCTGCATACAAAACATATTGCACATCAACCAACCAGAACGATCCTTTAAAAAAAAAAAAAAAAAAAAAAACATACTGTAGTTGACCCAACAAAAACACTTGGGATGTCCCAACTCTCAGTAGTCCAAATTGTCATTTGTCCTATAAGAAACCCCTACGTAATGCATGTTTTAGTGTCAAGAAAAAGAAGAGCTTCTCTTGTTTTGTTTGTTTTTTTTAAATACTGTACATTTTTTTAAAATAAATAAACCAAATAAATTTCCTTCCTTTTGTGGAACAGTCGTGACCAGTTTCCAGCCAGCCAGTCTGTGGAAGAACCATGAAAATGACATCATTGTCACCTGGACCTGGTTTTCCAGAAACATCTCAACACCAGGGGTAGTCTGGTTCTTACTGCTTTAACAGGACTTGCCCACTGAAATAGTGGGCATGTAAGAGGGAATTTCTGGGAGGAAACGGTACTCAGTATCTCTCTTGTCCAATTTGATTCAACTGCCGGATGTTCAGCAGTGAGATGTTTCCAGGAAAACCAGCACTGATGGCTACATCTCTGTCCAGCAATAAACAGCAACGGGCCAGTTTCCAGACTCAACAACAATCAACTTTTTAAACAGAAAAAGTTTACGTTTCAGTGCAAAGAAAACAACTTATCTATTGTTTGTTTCTTTTCCAGACACGCTGTAATAACATTTCTTCTATGACTGAAGTGGTTGCATATTGAAAAATAAAGCAGCTAATGTCAAACTCCTCAACAGATATATATAAAGGATAACTGGACTCATTTTCCCCATAAACATTAAGAGTAAACACACCTGATTTTAAAAAGATATGCCTCTGAAATCCTTTCAGGGTCTTTCAGTGTTTGCCTCCACTTGCCTACATGACCACATGTAGACCAAGGGGACAACTCATCTGGTTCACTTGTGGCAGACGATGGTTACCAGTAACACAGAAATAAGTGAAAAGATTTCAGATGGTGTGCAGAGCCAGGCAACAACATGTTGAATCTACTCTCAAGGCACAACAGCTGATCACATGTATGACATACATACTTGGGTTTCCAACAAACCTATTTGCACTGTGGTACTGCTCATGCAGAATATTTAATTTACAAACTGTTTCAGGTGCACAAAACATCCTGAAAGAGGTTGTGGAAGCATCTTTCTGAGCCTACCTGGTAAACGGCAGACTTTTTTTTTTTTTTTTCTAAAACCCTGCTGTGATATCATTTTTACCAGTAAAAAAAGAACTGCTGCATTCACACCACAGTATGGGTTTGAGTGGAATCCCTGTCTGCATTTTATAAATACTGCCTTCAGTCCAACCTCTCCCTGAGCTCTCAATGAAGAGTGGACTGAAAAGCACAGTTACATAGATGCCTGTAAGTGTATGTGTGTGTGTGTGTGTTTGACTATCTTTGGCAAGCTCATACAGGAAGAACTATTGTACAAAAACTGTAGTAAAATGAATAGTCGGACAGAAGACGTGTGTAAAGGGGAGGTTAAGGTTCAGACCTTGAAAACCTGCGCAGTGGAACAGGTTCCAAATATTTGTAAAAGTAAAAAAACAGTGCTTGTTGTATTTAAATGTTTCAATTTTAAACCTGCTCTAGAGACAGGGAGATTCAATCAAGTGCAGCCAGAGAATCTAAAATATCTGAAACCATTTCCTTTGCTCAGGTCTGACTAAGAGAGTCCGTTAACAACAGGTTGCAGGTTAGAGTCCCCCTCGTAGGAGACTTTGGCAGGTCTCTCAGTGGAAGACCTGGGAGCTCTGGGGGCATTGCTGCCCTCACCATCGGCAACATTGTTTTTGGAACCATTGGTGGTTGCTGGAGCAGATGGTGGGCTGTGCTCAGCGATGGCATCCACCTGACCCTAAACAGAAAGTAGCCAGAACAAAAAAAAAAAAAAACATTTTAGAATAAGTGATAGTCAAGAATCAAGCACAGACAAAAGTATCATTGAAGACCAATGGAAAGACTTCATAAAGGTTAACTGTCCTCTAACAGTTACACAACAACTAAGTACTAACCACATCCTTGCTTTTCTTGGCGTCCTTGGTGGTCATCTGTCTGCTCTGAGATTCAGCCCTGGATATGTAGTCAGCCACGGTCACTGTACAGACAACAGAGAAAAGAAAACACACTGGTCATGATATTTGTCTGTTTTTTGTTTTTTTTTTAATAACAGAAGCTGTCTGTCAAGACCCTGTCTGACAGTCTGAAAGGAGCTTTTCAGACTCTCCAAGCAGCACCTCTTTTTGTAGTATACATTCCCCTAACTGAAGGCGATGTACACTTCACTATGTACATCCAAAACAACATCACAGAAAAGTAAGTTAAAGGTCAGGTTTACTGCGACACGCCACACAAAGCAGAACTGCCATTATTTGACAACTTGACAACATGAAAACAAACCTAATAGTCTTGTTAGTGAACAAGTACTGCACCTGTGAAAAAGTACATGCAAAGAGCAAGATGCATAATTTTATTTCACACGGCGAATGTGGACAGTGTAGGTCAGTCAACCAACCAATCACGCCCAGTCATTTAGCAAAAGCCAATGGGGCAAACAACAGTGAAATACCACTAATTAAAGAGATCAAAATTTTTGGTTTAGTATGTGTTGGTAGCACACGAACAAAAACACCAGGCCTGGTGCACAAACTTTAAGCCAAGCCATTAGGAGCACTGTCCAGGGGTGAGGGGATACTGGCAGTGGCTATTGTTACCTGGCTGCCTTTCCTCAGGCAGGCGGACACGGCGACGTCGACTACGGTTACGACGCTGAGGTTTAGCTTCGGGGTCATCTAGGGGTGTTCAGTGGTCAGAGAAAGACGGATTTGAGGCTTAAATTGTCTTTTAAACCAGAGACCTGTCTTTGAACTGCACTGGCTGCTTTTACACTTAAAAGGGTAAATAATGCAGTGGTGCACATTCTGGACGCTCCGTTAACTCTGAGAAATGTATAACAGAGTTTCTAATTCTGCTAATGCGACAATTTAGACAGTTTAGACAGAGTTGTCTGTCTTAAGTTTGTCTACGCGTGAGGTATTCTTGTAAAATCTAAATAAATCTAAATAAAGCAACTTTCATACCTATTCCATTTTCGCTCATTGAGGCGTTGTCCGACTCGCTCATGCCATCCATCAGTGTGGCATCCTCGTCTGTCCTGCGTCGTCGAGATCTTCTGCGGCGGTTTGCAGGCAGGTTGGACTCACTAGCATCTGTATCAGCTGTCTGGTCTGTCTCTGTGTTTATCTCAGATGCTCCATAGGCATGGTTGTCCTCATGATCCCGAGGACCTGCTGATTCACAGAGAAGAGGTTATACCTGGAGTCCAACTATGACAAGAGAAATGTACAGGTGTCCCTCTCTTTATATCCATTTTTTTTTACCAGAGCTGTTGTGGTATCCTCCTCGTCCTCCTCTTCCCCGTCCTCCAGACCCTCCGCGGCCTCTCGGTCCAGGCCTCCTGCGACCATCTCTTAGTGGTCGAGGTCCTCTCTCCCTCTCCCTCTCCCTTCAAGTCAGTCAAATAAATCAGTCAATCAATCAAAATCTAAATCTTAACCCTCGTCAACACTAAGTAACTAAGACAGTTAGCTCCACATTTTGTACATATTTGGGTTTGGTAAACACACAACTCACCTGTCGTGGTCCTCTCCTGCGAGGGACCAGTCACTGAGCTCATCCTTGCGCTCTGAGTCTGTCTCAGAGGCATTGGACTGCTCTGAGTTGGTGCCTGGAAGAATCAAGAGGGCAGGACAGATGTCAAAAAGTTCTATTCATGTCTTCTTGCACACAAAACAGTTTTACCAACACACTATCTCACAGCAAATAAGTTGAATTTTTAGTATTTGATTTTAAAAAGGTGCCGACCATATCCAGTGCTGTAGCTGTGGCCTCTGCGTCCACGCCCTCGTCCGTTGTAGGAACGAGTGACATGTAAAGAAGACGAGGAGGCATTAGCACTACCATCTGTATTATATCCACCTCCTCTCTCCCCTCTCTCCCCTCTCTCTCCTCTCTCTCCTCTCTCTCTGTCAGCTGGTCGGTGACCCTGGGTGATCTGACGTAACTGCTCGTCAATCTGCATCCTCTCCAGACGAAGCTGCTCAACCTCCTGGAGAGGAAGAGGAAAAAGAGGACATTGTAAGAATAAAGCAAAATAAGACAAAAGGAAAAGCAAGAAACAAAAAACAAGTTTTGAAAAATCAAGCAAATACGTAAAAAGTATTTTTTCTTTAGAGGGGTAATCACTGGACACTCATGCATAATCATACACACATCAACATCACATCTTGTGTGCCTTCTGTCGCCCTTTCTCAATCTTGCTAGGCTGCTTCCCTGTGAATAATCCACAATCTGCCTCAGCTCTTCCTCTAGCTGCACACACAATACACAATGTGCAAACAGCACAAGACACACACATGCAAAGGGCAAAATGTATACACAAACCGCAGAACAGTAAAGATTGTTGATTATCAGAAGTTTGAAATGTGTGTATAGTTTTCACAGTAAAAAAAAAAATGATAATCAAGTATCCCCAACAGGACATTGTTTACAAGAGGTGATAATAAATTATTAAAAATTTCAAGTCAATGTATGTCATTATGAAACTAACTTCAGCTCTTGTGCTCCTCTGCCTGTGCTGTGTATTTTTTCCTCACATCCCCATCAAACTGTCACTGACTGAGTTGTTAAAACGGGATAATTCAAAATATTTTTTTTTTTTTATGCTACAACATACAGATTTATTACCACAAAACCTACAACATGACCAATCGCTGTCCTCCTCTGAGCACAGTCGGACAGATCCTGATACTTTTCATGTCATGTTTAATTTAGTGAGTAGAAAACATAGTCAAATAAAATATATGGTCTGCTTTTCCTTCACAATGTTTAGTATTTTATTTGAGAATCTACTTCAGGTATGACTGTTTTTAGTATTTTTGCATTTTGTCTGAGGAACCCTAAATTGTTTATTCTTATTAAATAATTTATGATTTACAGACTTCACTCATCAGGTATCATTTTATTTGAGTGTATGCACAGCATAAAAAGCAGTGTCACTGTTTAGCAAAGCTTATAAAGCACTATAGACATGCTGGTGGCTAAATACATGCTAGTTAGACCCTATAGATGGAAGTTCTACCACTTCATGCCGCCTGCCTGAAGCTGTGGCGTTAAAAAACAAGCCCCTTTTCCCACACCCACACATAGGTATATCCTTACATTGAGGTAAGAGATGTGGTACTCCAGCAGGACCTGGACATTTCCAATACTCTCTTTAGTACCGACAAAGGTGAATGGGACCATTCCCTGTGTCAACAAAACACAAAAACACAACACACATGTTAGTATGGGACTGAAGTGTGAACATCATTTGTATAGAGCAAACAAAACTCGTGACACTAATCAGTACTCTACAGCAGCTTTATCAGTAGAAGTAAGGATGTGGCAGTAGCAGGCTTACTTCCTGTCGAGGCTGCTTGTTGTCATTGTCTCCCTCTATCCTGACCCTCACCACACCAGACTTGTCCACAATCTCTTGGATGACCTTACCATTCTTACCAATCACTTTGCCTGAGGACAGGGAGCAGGGAAAAGATGAGAAGGTGACTAGTGACCATGAAAAACAGTCAAAATATGATGAGTAAACTTGTGTTTGTCTCTACATACCAACAAGATTCCTGGGCACCTGGACAGAGTCCTCCAGAAATTCTAGGTAGCCCCTGGCCTTCTTCACTGCCTCTGCTGACTGAAAGACAACATCGGGTTACTTTGTCTGTCAAACATTCAACACACACACACAAGATGATGGTCAAATTTACTTAGAGTAACAACAAATACAGTAAAAAAGAATGTGCACCCATGCAGTCCTACTTGTTTAGTATAAAGATGAGTTCAAATATATCCATTGTTAAGACTATGTTCAGTCAAGCCTCCACCAACACTCGACACATGACACCCTACCTCTCCATAAATCCTGAAGGTGCCAGTCTCCTCATCCAGCTCAATGGCAGTGACGCCTGCAACTTTCCGTGCTTGTTGGATGTTGCTGCCATGACTGCCGATGGCCAGGCCCATCAGATCCAGTCTCACCATAAATTCCTCCTGGAAAGATGACACCAGCTGCCTGGAGCTCTACACAAACACAGGGCGGGTTTGATATATTATTAGGGGTACCAAAATCGATCAGCCACCGATTGTATGTGTTTACTAGTCAGTCTTGATGTAATGTGAAGTCAAGATGTTGCAAAGCTAACAAAAACAAGGATTGTTTCATCTTATATCGTGTCCAGCTTGGATCGTATCTAACGTGGATCATAATACATCAGGTGTGCAATTAATCTGCAGATGCTGAAGATCAAATATTTCTTTGGATGTACATTTTTTAAGACACAACAAATGCCAAAATGTGGCCTGCAACAGGCTAAGTAAGCCTTGTTTTTAGCCTCACTCGCAGTCACTGTCAGCCAGTTAGGAGGAGTGACGAGTCAGCAGTCGGTATAAAACAAAGCAGTCATAAGCCATTCACTATAAAGATCTATTTCCATTCATGCTGGATGAAATTTACACTTCCCTGGCATGTTTACTTTCTGGTAATGGGCTCATTAAAGCAAGACAAAAATCTGAGGGAGAGCTGGTGACAAGTTAGAGAATGGAGAGACGGTGATGCCAGATTTTTTTTTTTTTTAAAAAAAAGCTAATTACTGTTCAATGACTTGATGAACAAAACTTTGGTCAAAATATAAGCCATTATGTGGTTTATTTGAATTTCATGGAAAGGGGACTATTTTCAAGGTATTCCAGTACTTGATTATTTAATGCTGCTATAATAAAAAATAATCGGTATCATCCCTGGATCAGCTAAAAAGGCTCATAGATGGATGGCAATCAAAATCAGCAGTTATTTGTTATTAACTGACATTTTTAAAAGTGTATCTTTTGATTTGATCACAACCCTTGACCCTAAATTTTAAAACTGACAGATTGAAAACTAATAATTAAAAGCATGAAAATGGTGCTTGAAAACATTTTGACTTTTACCAGCTAGACAAAATAAGTGCTGCTATAAAACCTTTTCTTTATCTTGTGCTGTTCATAACTTCATAAGACATGGCCCTTGATGTTACCATGGTGACCAACTGATATTTAAATTACCAAGTTGAGATCCCCTCTCTCCAAGGTTACTAAGCTGCCATGTAAACCACAGTGTTCTTGTTAAGAACTGACCTCCAGGTGCTTTGTGGCCTCGTGGTTGCGTGACATTAGCAGCAGTTTGGTCCTGATGCTGCGCAAGTGCATGTCGCTCAGCAAAGACACGCGCTTCACTGTTGTCTCATTCATGGACTAAACACACACAGAAAATAAAAGGAAGAATTAATGTTGAGTAGCTCCCTTGTCAATAACGTAAAGAACAAAAATAAAAAATAAATAAGCTGAGTGATCTACTGCACGAGCATACATAGTAGTGTAGATGTTACAGAAATATTTAAATGTCAGCACAGAAAGCCATTTACCACAATCACTAGTTGGCTGGTCTCAGGGCAGTATGAAATGCGAAAGGCTCCAACAGCTTTCTTAAAATCCTTGTGGGCATTCTCATTCTGGCACCTGTAATATGAGAAAATTGCAGTACTTCCCAATGTAAACAAATGTATCCATACTCATATCTGACAGGAGATTGTGATTGAAGAAGACGATATGTAACACTTTAGATGAACAACAGACTGTATATATGGAGGTGCATTAACTATGAAGAGAACAAGCATGTTAATTTAAGATTTGTCCCTCCATAATGTTTTAGTGTAAAGCTGGTGTACTTACGCTTCTTGTAGATCCTGAGGAACGGGGACAGTGCACTTATGGAAGGAGTTCTTCGTGATGGCCTTGTTAGGGTTTACTGGACGCAGACGCTCAAAGGTCACTATCTCATTGTAAGTAGCGTCGCAGGCTGCATACTCTATCACATAGAACTGAAAGGACAGACAGACTCAGTGTATAAAAAAAAACCTATAGATACCAACATTTAAACATTTGAGCATGTTGATTATAAATGGTTCTGACGATAGTGAAAGGGAGCTCTTACACATTAGCATTCTTGGCTCAACGCTCTGCTCAGATATCAGGTATTATAGATAGATTTAATACTATTAACAAGACATAGATACTTGTCTTTATAAGGAGCAATACTTACATCCCCCTTCATCATGCGGACTTTAGCCAGCCACCAACCACAAGGCTCCTGATCATTGGCTCTGGACAAGATCTGAAGGGAGGTTAAGACCAACACAGAGTGAGACAGAGACAGAACCAATATGAGGCTGAAACAAGGAAAAAACATTTTTTAAAGTTGTATGTGTCTCCTCCTCACCTCCACCTCCTCGCCCTCTCCAATGTCCTTCTTGCCGTCCGCTGGCGGTGGCATCCTGACATCATTGAAGGGCACTTGGCGTTCTGGCTGCCAACTGAAAAAAGGATTTTACCTTGCTAAAACATGAATAGTCTTACATTTGTCTTGAATATTGAACTCGACATGTTTTATGAAAGCATAAGAATACAGGAGAAAGAGAGGCTCACTTGTTCTCAAAGGCAATGGTGAGAGAGTCATCATGGATATCTTTGACAAAGCCCTGCAGGACAGACAGAGACGCAGATGGGGGTAAGCGAATACTTTAAGAGCGTGACAGCTGACTGAAATGAAGAGCACAGACTGTACAGGTCAGACAGGAAAGAGTCCACTTTGATTCTTCATGCAAAAATATGAAGAGGCATGGATTACAGGCACATGGTTTTAAGGTACAATTACAAGTTTGAGTACTGCAATGTAAACTGTTCATTAATACATTAAGAATATCTGCTTATACGGTTACAATGTACATTGATTGATAACTAATAGTGGCCTTGAGCAATGAAGACAACAGTTCCCCATTGTGTGTCATGTGTGTCTGTCATGCGTAACAGTAAACTGAATACATCAAGGCAAGTAGCAACAGTAAAAACTCTGTAGCTTCTTGTCATAATCATGAAGTTATAAAGGATTACTTAGTAACTACATATTACTCTAATCACTTCACTTGTGGAGGCACAAAAACAGTTACTAATGATTAAGTAATTACTTGTTAATAGTTTTTAGCCCTCAGCTGCTGGTTTAGAGTAAATCAGAAGTGACCCATGTAGAAAGTGGTCAGTATGTCAAATGACAGATATCTATGAGGTAATCATTACCTGATGACTGATTAATACTGAATCTCTCGTCAGGTCTCTCATAAATCATCTTTATTTATTATATTCTACCCTATATTATATCTAGGGATGAGAATTGATAAGATTTTACAGACACAAATGTCAATATCGCTTCTGCTTAGCAGTCTGATTTTTTATCGATTCCCTTATTGAGATTTTCTGTGTGGAAAAAAAGTTAGCCAACAGAGGTCTGCAAAAGCTGTTTGACTTAGAACCAGTCCCGAGAGCTAGCAGTAACTACAGTCTGTCTGTCGTCACCTAAAATGAATGAAATGAGAGAATATTTGCACAGTATTTGTTTTCATTTAGGTTCTGCTCAGTCCACCTGCAAGGTGCTACTGTTGTTACAACAGGATATTTACCCTCAGTAACAGACATGCTGCTCACTTTGGAAGTCTAGAGTGGCAAATACATAGAATTCCTGAAATTTGAAAGACCGGCCATGTTGTGTAGAAACATGTTTGAGCACATTATTTGAAATGATCATTTTACAGACAATTATAGGCCCTGTATTATTAAGCACTTCCTTCAGGAGATGAAGCCACTCTTTGGAACGTTTTCCTCCTCTCTACCATGACTCTTTCTTGTTGCAATTTTCCAGCAGCACAGACACGAGTTTCACATCATTGTTTTGCAAAAAAATACATAAAAGGAAGCTCAGAAGCATACGATTACGATGACTAAGACTATTTGGAACCATCCTCAATTCCCATCTCTAATGATATTATTAATAAATAATAATAAATGTAGCTTATTGAGCTTTGAACATTTTTTGTTTATGACCAACGTTTAATTACTTTCTAAGGTATCGCATGTTCAACACCTTAAATAACAGATCACTGTAAAATGCATAACATACAGAAGTTATGTGGATTAAATTTTGAGATTGTTCTGTGCATTGTATACCTGTTTATTGTTATATGTGCATACTCTAGCAGACACTACAGATGGAAACATTCAGCTATACCTGGTGTATTACACCTATTGCACTGTCCCAGTTGTAAACAAACCAACTGATAGGAAAAATAATAATATGTAGTCCACCATTCACTAACTATAATCAGTAATTATCAGGTCACTCCTGATTTGTTCCCACTCGTTCTGTAGTAACTACTCACAATTTGGAACGTTTGTACCGTGTTTTAAAGTTTTGACTTTAAAAAAGATTAATCAAAAAACAATCTACAAAAAGTCAACAATAAAAAAAAAACATTAGATGCAGCCCCAGTCTGCTCTTTTGCACATCATAAATACACATAAAGACACACCAAAACTGAACATTTTCTAGCCATTCAGGGGCTTATAAATGTGTTAAAGCCACTTGATCATCTTGCGTGAAGGTGGAGCGTCAGTTAAATTACTTTTTAATGGAAACACTGAATCACAGAGCTGTATAATTCAAGAGCCGGCCAGCTGACAAGCAACAAAGTGTACAGAGTGATTCATGAAACCAGGGCTGGGTAGACAGAGAAAAAAGGGTAGTAAAGGAGTCATCTGAAGAATGGAGGTGAGGCCAGGGGGTAGGGAGGGGCTGAGAGGCCGGAGGAGGAAAGGAGTCCGTGTGGCAAAGGAGATGAGAAGGAGAGAGGAAACACACAGAGGAGATGGGAGTAAAGGAGACGAGACTGTTACAGGCAGCAAGTCTAGAAATAGCTTTTAAGTGTACGGTATCAGTGACCCTGTCCTGACATGCCAACTGGTCAGGATTGACAAGGAACAGCTGGCTCACACACACACATACAAAAAATAGCTTCGGCATGATGAAGTATCAAATAATAGACCATTTGCCGTTGAGTAGGTGCCGTTCAATAAGAGCTTAAAATGACTGTCATAACGAGCCATAGTGTCTACAAATGATCAAAAATACTTTATTAAGCCAAACAGCCAAACTTTGCCTCCGCTAACAGTTACACAACTCCATTAACCGAATAAATGATGTAGTTACAATCGGCTGACATAATATGACGCCTGACCACAATTTACTAACTCGACAACTAGCAAGTTAAGCTAACTTTTAGCTAGATGAAGCTACAACCGGACGTCATGTAACGTGAATTACAGCCTGTATCGCTTCTATATACCAGCTAATGCAGACAAGATCGTGTTTGTCAGACTCTCGGTGTGAAGAAAGGTCGACAAAAAGTGACAGTTGACGACGACGTCCGAGCGATGCTAGCTTAGCCAGCTAATTTTGGCTAGCATTGCTAGTACGAGCTAATGCCAAGCAATTAGTGGCCTCAGAGCATGTCGGAAACTGTTGCCGTGGTCCTTGAGACTTTAACTAACATACTGTATCGTGTAACAGGCTATTGTGTTCATTGCTGAGTTAATAAGCAGGTATTTACCTTGTAATAAGCCCCGTTGGAGCCACGGACCTCCACCACCAGTTCTTCCATATTGGACACGCAAAGGATGTTGGGACGACAGGTGCTCCTTAAAGCATCAGTGAAGTTTGAAGCGCAGAGAGGTAAACAGCACCGTGCTGCTGTGTGTTTACTGTGATACAGCTGTAACTCACTGAAATACTTGAGTTTCCTTACGCCGATAATTGAGTCAACAAACGGACCCCTTCCTGTTATATTGTGATATTGTGTCATAGCAATAAGTGCAACAATAAAGGTCATAATAAAGGTAAACTCGTTGTAAACAATCATATTATGATTATGATGATTATATCAGTTCACAGTATGCTAGTATCATAATCTGTAACCAGCAGTGGTGGAAATTAAGTATTTTGTAGTCTTTGTCCTTAACTGAGTAGTTCCATGTTATACTATAATGTTTAGTCAACTACATTTAACTGATAACTTTACTTAGCAGTATTATTATAGAAAACAAGACTTTGTCACTTTATTACCTATCCAAAAGATCTGAGTACTTCCTCTTCCACTGGTATATATTATATTATGCATTTACTCAATTACTGTACACAATTACTTATTTTAGTATCCAACTTACAACTTACAGACTACTTATTTTCAGAAGCAAATATTAATCTATCTATCGACTTTTTTACCCTACTGCATTATATTTGACAACTCTTTTTAAGATCCTAGTTACTTCTTATAAAATATGGTGCACCATATATCACTGTTATAAAGACAACAAAAGTGTATATATAGTATATACAGCATAAATATATATAATTCATTATTTAACTGCTGTATGGCATGGGGATTGCTATGGGCTGGGGTTGCTATGGTGATAAAGGCTGGGATTGCTATGGTGATAAATTGGCTATTTTGCAAGAACACCGCCGGCAGAACATACATAGAACATTTATGTATACTATACAAGTACAAGTATACTATATAAGTAAAAGCAATGGGAAAAAAATGAAAGAGCACAGGAGGAGAAAATGAAGGAACTGTAGAAAGGGTGCATTCGCAAATAGCACATGAATCAACAGCTTTGACTATTGGGTATATGGTAACAGCACAATAATAATGTGTCAGTGTCTAGAAATTAGAAAGAAGTTGTACACAGACAGATGGGTGGTCACTGGGAAGAAGGATGTCCTGTGGATCTCCATGTGGTGTACCTTGGTCGGATCAGTCTGACACTACTTCATTCAGAAAGGTATGACAGGGATTGAGAGCTACAGCATTTTCCATGACGTTCACATGTAAATGCATCATTAACAACAATATAATATAAGAGAGAGAGAGAGAGAGTAAGTAAGAGAGCAATACAACATATTATTCCTCTACATATTCCTCTGAGTATTTTTATTTATACATTCTGATGATAATACTTACATTGTTTAGTTTAGTTTAGTACATTTTAGTACATATTGAATGACCTGTAATGTTACAGTATATATTACAATAATAGCAGTATTGCTACTTTTTCTTGAATAAATTATTGAAATACTTGTTCCACTACTGGTTGGAGCAGCAGTTATATTGTAACAGTTATATTTTAATATATTGGTGGGATTATAGCTGAATATTGGTTTGCACAGTTGGGAGCCACTTGTTTTGATTAAACACATTTTGTCTCAACAAAATGTTCTCCATGTATATTATTCTTTATCTAAATGATTTTCCATATATCTTTGGATTAGTACATTTACATTTTCCACCTTTTGAGTTCAGTCACTTCATGTTGGCCTCAAGAAGGAAAAAAAGGATAGAGACCACACCTGGAGACTGTAGGCTACTTCACTTCAGTGAAGAGTTCCAGCTGCTCTGCTCTGTTTTACAGGTGTGGAATAGGTTCAGTGAATCTCTGCATGCATGTCATTTCAAAGTCATACCGAGCAATGACATTTATCTGATGGCGAAGCAGTTCTGTCCTGATGAGAGCGCAGTCTTCCAGGTAATAGCTGCATGCACGTCACTGAATGGACTCATGAGCATGAAATCTGTGAAAAACCCATGCAGATGTATGGCCAAAAATAATCAATAATATGAGAGATTTTGAAACACTGTGTCATGTTTTTTCATCTCTTAACTCTTAAGTTTCAGACACCTGTGGCAACTAGGCTGGGACTCACTTGAGCTGTGGTTGCACAGTATGGGGAAAAAAAGTCCTATTGGGGGATTTTGATGTTAATGTTTTTATGTGACTGACATGCATTATATCTGGATGTACTAATGAAATATAATGAAAAATAGCTAGGCTCACCCTTGTTTATCTAGTGTATTAAAGGCAGAAACATCTAAAGTTTTGACTGAAGGTTTAACTCAGATTTCATATCATTTGCTGTGTCTCTATTCTTTTGTTGCACAAATGAGTGCAACTGGAGTAATGTACTATTGCTGTATTGCTCTGCTATAGGGCAGACTTCTTGTACTAGAAATAATCCAGTATAGTGTGAAAGCTGTCAAATACAAAGCAACCGTCTTCAAGGCTCAGTTGTGCCAAAAAAGTACTTGACTGAAAATACCTCCAGGTGATGGCATGTGTCACTCATCCATCAATGCCACTCATGAATAGTTGGAGGTACAGTAGGTGTTTTGTCAGATAGTTTGTTTAGCCGGGTGTACTGTTCATTCACACTCGCGGGTCCTTGGAAAGGGGTTAGCTGCTTTAATATAAACACACATCAGGTGTAGTAGTCAGTCAAACAGAGAGCAGACAAGAGGTGGCTCATTTTTTACAAACAACCACTGTGACACCTAGTGGCCAACAGCTCATCTCCTGGGGACTCAGTCTTGTACATCAGATATTCATTCTGATTTAGCACCACCATGAGACTGTACAAGAGATACACCACAAATCTGTCATAAAACAAACTTCAGTGTTTCGTATCAGTGTCAAATCAAGCCAAACCCAGATTTTAAAATACAGAAAATATACTGTTATTAGCAATTTTAGTACATAATCTGCGTGATCTTGCATTTTGTTGGATTCACAAAAGTAATGCTATGGTGTGTTAGGTCAGGCTCGTCAAGTCATTGTGACATAAAATCAAAATGATCTCTTGCAACAAAATGCTGGATACAAGCTAAAATGAACAAAATAGAGACATTTTCAAAAGTAAACAAAAGTAAAGTAGACCAGAAACCAGCACAAAACCAGAAAATTCAAAACAAGGAACTGGAAGCAGACTCACTCGCAGATTACACAAATCTTTAAATACATAGACAATGACTAAATGTATGTTAGAGTCTCTTATTCTTGCTGATGCTGTAAAAGGTTTTAGAAGTGAATGTCTTTGTTTAATGTTTAATAATGACCAATTAATTGTTTTTCATCTATAGTCAAACTCTCTCCAGCAATGTAAGTAAAAAAAAAAAAAACCTCATAATTCATATAGTCAGAGCTCTCCAGGTTTGCATGGAAGGTGTTACATTCAACAGGTACATGTTCGGTACATAGTTGTTGTCGCTTTTTTTTTTTTTTTTTTTTTGTTAATATGGAGACAAAAATAAAATTTGCTTCAAAGGAGGCTTACGACCTCCCCAGCACATAACATTTTTTTCATTGTCATGCTATCATGTACAATATGATCACCAAACATTTAGAAAAAAGTATCTATTATAACAGACATTTCTTATTCCACAACAACCCCCCAAGGAGCTGTGAAGACATACAGTAGTTACACATGTAAGAAAACAAAGTAAAATTAAATAGGTAAGTTACACTTTTTGCCAAGTAACTGTAATCACACTCAAATGATGATGATGATGAGTAGATAGTTAATTAGATAAAGACATATGTAAATGAGCAAGTACATTCTGGTAAATATTCAGAAGCATTATTCATTATTATTAACACATAAAGCAATATAAATATTATGTAAGCACTTGATTTAATCACTATGTTTAGGTGACACTGTGCAGCATTTAATCATGTTGATTTAGATGAGTTTTTTTCTGTTGTTGATATGCAATGACAACATGTTGAGGTGTTGCTGCAGTGGCTGCAGATCCATGCCGTCATGTAAGAACAAGACACTGTGATTACACTCTACTATTAAGTGGAATGAAAAATTAAACAAGTATACGCTTCTGCGTTATGTCAATGCATGTAAAAATGCTGTACAGTGAAATTAAGATAAAGAACACAGCAAAAATAAGAAATATATATCTTTAGGGGTGTTTCAAGGTGTCGTTTGATGTATTCTGACAGTGTGATGAAGCAGAGATGAAGACAGCGTGTCCCTGTAGTGTTTGCACTGTGTTCAATTTAGTGTGTGTGTGCAGCTCTGTGGTGAAAATATTCTGCTCGGTCTGAAGACATTACCACAGACCCTCACAGTCTGCCAGATAGTCTGTTCTCACGTTCTGATTTAAACCAGTTTACCAATTCCATTATGCTAAGCCTGAACACTGGTTGGGAAATGATGAACGATTATGTGAAACACATAATCTCCCTGCTGCACCATCATTGCAATATGACAGCCAAATTTCATTCATCCTATCCAATTTCTTCCTTATTTAAGGAAAGAAAATTACTGGTCCCAGTAATCAGATATGTAGCGAGGCTGTGTGCAAGAGTTAAGCCCACTCCCATTAGGCTTTCTGCTTTTGCTCCTGCTGTAGTCAAATACACACACACACACACACACACACACACACACACACACACACACATACACACAGGAAGGCAGGAAGGCAGCTACACATGTTCCACATGTCTGACCCTCCTCAGTTCTCACATCCCCTTTCACCCGTTTCAAGGACTATTATTTGGCCTTGATATGTTCTCTACAACATCATCCGTTAGCGATGCCAGTTTGAAACACAGTGTCCCTTAAGTGGTTTAGAGAGCTGCAGACAGCCGCCCCCCCCCCCACACACACACACACTTCAAACTCTCTTGTCCTCTTCTGAAAAAGGCCTGCACAAATGTTCTTTTTCCAAACAACAACATGTTGTTTTGTCAAAATTAGGCTAAATTAGATAAGAATGCAATTTTGTCTTTTTGGCTGTGATTATCCTCTGACAAGAATCAAATGTAATAACGAGACATTATTTGGCACCAATATTCATTCCCATTCTCTCTCTCGCTTTCTCTTCCTATCTCTGTGGAGTAAAATCACCAGCGAGCTGCTATATTAAACACCATGTAATTTATTGCTAATATCATAGGCTCTTAGAAAGCCCCAGTGTCACAAACAGAGAGAGGTGTATTGAGCCTATGACTGTTTGTTCTCCTCCACACATGTCCAATTTCTCTCTCCAATCGGGAATGCATTATAGGTGTAATTGAAAATTAGTAGTACATCTTTTCTCTCTCTTTTTTTTTTCGAGGGGTAATTTATCAGGCTTCATTGTTCCTGTGTGACACCTCCAGGGCCTGTTTCTAACAAGGAGCCTGGAGCACCGAGAGGCTTTCTGCTTGCCCAGGCCCCGCAGCGCTTTCTCTGCTTTGTCACTAATTGTGGCCTCCTCTCCACTGAATTGTGATTCGGGTAAAAGAGCTTGTTGGCTCGATGCAATGAAGCTGCCGGTGACGCTCTCACCATTATCAAAGATACTCTTGATCTTTTCAAAAGCAGGAAATAGATTTTTTTTTTTTTCCCAAGCCCCTGTTCAATCACACAGGGGGTTGGCGGGGGAAAAAAGTAATTTGCAATGCGTCCATTAGTTCTTCATTAAAGCAAGATTAAATTGCACCTCAAATCACATCTGCCTTTTCTAGAGTAAAGGGTGACAGTTTTAGGGCCAAAACTAATTACTAGTGCCAATGAATGAGAGAGGAAAACAGGGCTGTTTTTACATGAGATAGTGTGGCCTGTCATTATATTCAGACTAATTCCACTCTGCCTGCTCCCTTAATGAGACCAGAACGTCCTCACATCTCTCTCTCTCTCTCTCTCTCTCTCTCTCTCTGTATCTGTATCTGTCTGCGCTCCAAATGTATAATTTTGATAGCACTTGGAGTTTGCATTAATTAATTTTTCTGCGAGACCTGCTACAAGTGCCAAATCTGTAATGTTCTGAATTATCATTTAGAGAGAAAAAGAAAAAGACAGACAGACAGACAGATAGACAGACAGACAGGCAGGCAGCTAGCCAGACAGACAGCTGCTGAAACAGTGAAGGAGGAGAATAAAACTGAGACAAACTAACTTTAACTCTGTTCTAACTCTCTGACTCAGTTCTGCTTCGCTTTCTTTGTCTGATAGGTACGAGCTGTCGTGTTAGGTCGATCTTTGACCTGTCAGGCTACGAGTAAGTTGAAATATTTCATGTTTGTTGTCTTGAATAAAAACACAAACCTTGTGGCAAAAGTAAAAGTTAAACAGATGCAATAAAGTGCAGTCACAATCATCATTTTGCTCTGCAGAATAAAATCTGTTTTGCAGAGATTTTATTTATTGTTTTGCAGCATCACTTGACAGTTATCTTAATGAAATTCAGTGATGAACATGTGATGATATAAGGCATGATGGGTTACTTGTTTTACTGTTTTGAAGACTGAGCCAAATCAATCATACGGTGCTGTGCGTTGAAACAATGCACATGTTGCAACCTTTCTTTAGTTCCAGCTTCTGAAATGTGAAGAATTGCTAATTTATCTGTTCATAACATTGTAAATTGAATATTTATGAATTGACTATTGGATGAAGACTTCATCTCACCTTGGGCTTTAGAAAACTGTGATAGGCATTTTCCTGAACTCACATTTAGATAACAGCTTTTCTTTGTTCTTGGAAGGCTCCTATGCAATGGCATATAGGTTGCTATATGTATTGTGCAGTCCTTTAAGGCTCAATCTAAAGTCATTAATGTCAGTTTTTCAGTTAAGTTATATTACTCTGGAGCAAGTCCTCTGATAACATTAAAAGAGCTATTGAAAGGACTGTCAGGAGCAGATTCTGACACTTGGGTGATGTGAATGTTGGGAATTAAAAGAATTCTCGCTTTCCTAATGCAATTAGCACCAAAGCTTATGATTTGTTAGCCTGTACAATCAGTCTCATGGTCACTACTTCATTAGTTACCTTTTCATGTATAGTAAGTTCTCACTTTTTTTTCTCACTCTTTTTTGTCTGTAACAGACTTTTTGTGTATTTGTCAATTTTCTGAAAGACATACCAGGGCTTAAAACTCTTAGAAATGTACTGGAGAGCCATTAAAACCTCACAGTTCCTGTTCATAGTTGCAGTTTGCAGTGTTTTTATTTTACTGTACCTCAAAATCAATAATTAAAAAAAAGGCCAGAAGAGAACTAACTACCTTGTTTTCTTAACCTGATGGGGAAAATGTGACTGCACATGGCCATAATGCCACAGCTCCTGTCTTCTGCTCCTCACCTCTCTACTCAGATCGACAGACACGCTTCTTCTCCTCCGATCGAGGTTGAGTGTGGTTAGATTAGTCTAAGAGCCGAGAGCAGCCAAGTCTCACAAACAGGATTTAGCATGTTGTCTCACAGTGGCAGCCCTGCCTGGGATCATATGCTACTGATGAGCCCTGAGGCATAACATGCTTATGGCAGATACACTGCGATTTACAGAGACAGGAGAAGTGCAGAGTACACCAACTTAACATGTGTGCATTTGTTAACAGTGCACAGAGTTGAGATGTTGGCATCTTTAAATGAGTCAACAATGTTGTGAGGCATTACCTCTGCGCTGTGTATAAATCTCTCAATGCACATTAGAGGCTTTTCCGAGTTGCCAGCTGATTAGCCTTCTCAAGACGATTTTTGCCATCCTTAAAATATTTTTTTTTTCTACATACAGTGCATTTTCTTCCTCACAAGGTACCAAACCTCCTTTCCTTGCAAAAAAATATATATGCACTAGCACTAATTTTTTAAGCAGAGGAATCACCCCACTGGTTTCTGCTGAAGTGAGATTTGGCAGCAGAGACCACGGTGGTTCCAGAAATTCAAACCTCATACCATTCCAGACTGGGCTTATCCTAAGCTTGTTAGTATGTGTGATGCCGGGACCGATAGGGACCTCTACATTACCATACTGCTGCTGAATTAACTATGATCTTCCACTGCACCAGGAGAAAAACTGGCCCACAGAAGTTTTGCAATATGCTGCGCAGGATATTATGATAACATGCTATAATAAATGTTTATAATCTACTTAGTGGAGGAGCAGGGTTCAAATATGTTTCTATATTAGGCTTATTAATGCTCACAGAGATTTTCTGTTCCACCGTCAGAATGGTGCGAGTGAAATATGCACTCTTCACCAGAAATGGGAAAATAAAAGGTCTCAGAGGGATGATTAATTAAAGAGGAGATTGTACAGTGATACATCACACAACAGAGAGGTGCAGTAGTAAAAATGTAGTCCTTGCTGAATCAAACACAAATACTGAGGACAGTGTTCTCAAAAATGTCTCAGAATTAGCAGGCATTAACTACCTGAGGACTTTACATTGAACTATTTTATCTGAGTTGTTTGAAAGAGTAATTATTCATACCTTTGTATGTAATTAAATTAATAAAAATAATTTTTTGGTATTTCTGCACTACACGTACATTCAAGCTTTGAAAAAGCACTTGGACCATCATAAAGGGTGATCAAATTTACTGAAAATATTAATTGACATTTAAATGAAAACATAAAAATGTGCCGAAAATGAGACAAATATTGTAAGTGGCTGGTAGTCAAAATAAATTAAGAGAAGGAGGTGTGGTTGTGATGGGTGCCTACCTCATTATTTCTAAAACCATGGCTGATACATACAGAAAACCTGATTCCTTAACATACAATGTCACGTGACGTTTTTCAAGTGGTTTTGGAAAAATGATCAGATTCCACACTATGTGGCAGGATCATGTATAATGTGCATTAGCTTATTTCAGCTCTATTGAATCTATATGATGTTTACAATGAATGGAAATCGATATCTGGTGCTTCATTTTTTATTTCCTCAAAATCCAGCCTGACATTTTTTCAAAATTCTTTGGACTCTCCACGGGAATTTAAAATAGCGTTTTGTGTGTTTGAACATTTGCCTGCGCAGGATGAGTTTGTGCTCCCATTGGTGGGTCAGTTTTAGTGAATTGTTTGACATTTCGGAAAATATGCTTACTTGCTTTCTTGCTGACAGTTCGGTGAGAAGATTGATGCCGATCTACTTATGCACAGCTCTATATCTAACATGTTACATGTCTTTTGTTTGCTGAAAAATTAAGTGTACAAATGACATCTCATGTTTTTATGACCATTATGTGCTGGACAATTTCTTGGCTAGGTGCTCTATAGATGCTGGTGGACTTATTTAGAAGTAATGCTAGCTGTTTTCCCAATATCCAGTCTTTATGCTAAGCTAAGCTAACTGTCTTCTAGCTGTAGCTCCATATACACCATACAGGCATGAGTGGTGTCAATCTTCTCATCTGACTCTCAAAAACAAAGCAAATAACTGAATGTTCTGGTCTTTTTCTTCATTTTAACTAAGCAATTACACCACAAAAGATTCTTACTTTACCTTGAGAACACAGTTCTGACTGTGTATAAATGAATAATAAATCATTGCAGCAGCTAAAAGTCCTCCACTGACCTGCTCTGTTAATCTGACTGCTGGGTGAATGTTTCCGTAGAAATACCATAAGGCCTGCACACATTCAAGACGCATTAGGCGATACACTCCTAAAGTATCCTTATTATACTGCTCGTCTTATTTTGATAAACAGTAATTTGGTGTCATGGAGGACAGTTCGGAGTGAATGGGACTTGTCTGTCTATCTGCCTCTCTGCCATTCACACCATTTGTCTGTTGGGTTAAGACTCCCCTCTCTCCCTCTCTCTTTCTCTGTGTTGACACATATACATATCACACACCAGGATTAGCATGACGGTGACTGTAACAAACCTCTCTTTTGAAAAAAAAAAAGAAGAAGAAGAAAGAAAGAAAGGGGGGAAAAGGCACCCTATTCTATAGTGGAGGTGCCCAGCCAGAAAATAGCATACTTAGACAACAATGGCGTGGTAAGTACCTTAGCAAGGATCAGCGCTGGCAGAGTGAAACACATTACAAAACAATGGCTGACTGCCTGCCTGCTTGGCTGCTTGGATGGCTGTCAGGAGCTGTGGGGCTGCCATGAGCTGCCATGCTGTTATTTGTCAGGGGAGAGAAAAGGAGACAGAGACACACATCATCATCTCGCTCCTCATCGCCCGTAACGGCAAGTCTAATCCCGCCTGCAGACGGATCTCCCATGATCCCCCCTTTCGCAAAGTGTGGCATGTGATGTTGTTCCACTACAAGACAACAACATGGACGTAGCTGCAGAGATGACAGGAAGGGATATAAAAGTGTTGATTTGATGTGGTTTTTAATTTATGTTTGGAGTTTAGAAAGGGCTTTATGGATAAAGAAAAACAGACGTTACATATTAGAGCTACAACAACTAATCAAACTGCAATAATTCTGAAGATTTTTTAAAAGTCATTTTAATCAACGCTTACATTTTTTAAGCAAAAATGCCAATTTTTGCCAAGATTTGACACGTTTCTTTCTTTTATATCTGTAAAGACATCTGAAGATGCCGTTTTGTAGATCAAACAACCAATTAGTTAATTAAGATATGAAAAAAACATTAGTTGCAGCTGGAATAAATATACAACATAACATAAAATATACATATTTCTAAGAATGGCAGCTGACTAATAAGACATTTTAGTGGGTTTTGAAGCCTGTATTGGATAAACTAGAAAGCTCCAATCATGCTGTAAGGAAAAAAAAGATTAAAAATCCAAAACAAATTAAAAAGCACAATCCTAATTTTAAAAAATGACAAATAATCCTGCTGTTGAATTATGCTAAAATAACACAGAGATTATCCAACAATTATTAACCTCCATATCATGCGTTCAAAATTACACATTTACATTCCAATATTTTGATAGGATCTAAATCAGGAAGTCAAATATATTCCAGTTTTATTATTGGGCCAATAATGAGTAGAGATTGTTTAATGCAAGTTAAAAGAGGAAAGGGGTTTCTGTAAGTAGAGAGAGGAGGAGGGGGGCAGGGGTGTTACTAATGATATAAGAGCAAATGTTGGAGCATCTCCTGGAAATCTGGCAGAAATCCTAATGTCGCTCCTGTCCCCCTTTTAATGCAAACCAAATGAGCCGGCACTGTAATAAGAAGCTTCCCAGAATTAGTTTCCGTTTGCAGAAAATTGCGAGAAAAAAAAAAAAAAAACCCTAGTACTTTTATCTATGAATTTCACTCCAGCATAAGCGAAGAAAAAAAAAAGAAGAAAAAAAAAGGCAGACCCTCCTCCGACATTATTTGGATGACGTTCCATCAGTAGCAGCAGCAAGAAATAACATTGTGCAAATTCTATGCATGTTAATGATAAATAGGAATCCACCTGCTCACAGATAAAATGAGTTTAATTTCCCCCCACCCACGCCCATGTGCCTGCCTGGCCTTTTAGAAATTACTTATGCACAGCTATTATTAAAATAGGGCCAGAGCAAATGAGAAAGAAGCGCTATCTCTGGAGAGAGTGGCTGGGTTTAGACTGCTGCTACTGCTGCTGCTGCTGCTGCTCCTGCCAGGACTCTCTGCTTCACACAGTCAGCGTTTCTTCCTCACGCACACACACACACACACACACACATATATGCACATATGCAAACACACACATATACACGCAGAGACGGGAAGCTTGTGCACACCTCACCTCCTCTCAGCTCTCGTGGCAGCTCTGACCCTGTGTTTACTAAATTAACCCAAATCCTTTTTGGCTGGAGTTTTTGAAGTGTAATGGAATTTTCAAGCTTTGTGAGAACATCTATTTGTACGTGTGTCTATTGGCGTGTATGTGTATGCTAATATGCACTTGTGTACCAGTGGCGGTATGCATGTGTGTGCTCCAGCATACATTTGTATACTTGAGTGTGCGTGCTTGTTTTGTATCCAAGTGTAATTTTGTTGTTGGAAGGAAATTTCCTTCAGGTGTACAATGTGCTTGTCCCTGCATCTCCAGAGTAGCTGAGGATGTAACAATTGAATGCTGAAGGCTTGGAAAATATCAGTCATAAGTGGTGGCTAGAATATTTATCTATGCATGGACAAATAGGGAGGGGGAGGGAGGGGAAAAAAAAAAGCAAAATTGGGAAAAGGAGGGGAGAGAATGTATGCCAGGTGTAAAAAGAGGTCAGAGCAGGAGTGTTTTTGTACACAGGGTGCTGTATACTCTCTGCACCTCTGCTCCATTAGCAAATCAACAGATTCCTCTCATCTCTCACTTTGGCCTTGAACACTTCCAGAACATTCATCCTTTTTATCCACGCAAGCTGAAGGATGTTCTGATGGCTGGCTGTACAGCCTCTCTCCAACCTGAACTTCTGCCTCTTCATTGCTCTGATTCAATAATGAGTGGAAAGAGAAAAGAAAAACACACACACACGCACACAACATCCAAACTGGGACTCATTAGATGGGGGGAAAAAATCGAAATTGGAACTGAATTGAACACTCGAAGGTGACATCCTGACATTATGTGAAATTAAAAACTGCCTGGCTGCTAGGAAAGACAGAAGAGCGTTCACCTAGTGACAATAGTGCTGTCAAAACTGTACTGAGAAAAACAATGTTTTAAGCTTTGCGCATTTTATATTAAAGAACAGTCAGCACGCATATAGTAAAGAATGCTGAAAGCCTGTTCAGAAATGAAAGAACTAAAGGACACATTATGCCATTAGGCATGTGAGGAACAACTCAGAGCATACGCAGAACAATGATGTTTGCATTTTGTCTCAGGGCATCCTGCTGTGTGTGTGCTTTCTAATGACTGCTCACTGGGAGGAAAGCGGCCCCGTGGGGGATGTTAAGACTCTAATAAATAAGGGTTCACTCTCCACTTCATGCACTCTCAGGGCAGCAATTATGTCAAAACAGTGTTTATAGTTGTAACAGTAAAGAATATTTCTGTCCCGTGAAAATGGGCCCTCCTGTGCTTGACAGGTTTTCTTTATGCTCGAGGGCTGAAGTTGAAATTACTATGCCGCTTTGTGATAATGCCACTACGTAATGTTTCTAAATGATATACTATAGTTTACAAATACTATGGTTATTATTATTGCAGAGCGTGAGGATTGGACAAAAACCCTGAAGATATGCTGTTGTGTTGACACGCTTCACCATTTGATGCCTGCAGCATGTAGTTTAAGGTTTGTACGAACATATATGATCTGAATGTACACTGCTATGATCAGTATTATACTCTAACAACGCAAGAGAAGAAATGACTTTTACTTTACATTACTGATCTATCTGTATATTGTTGAGTTGACGTCAAATGTTTGGGTTTAATTACACAACCAATCTGCCTGGATTTCAGACATACTATGGTCAAAGTATAAAACTTTTGACCTGCCATCAGCCATCAGACCTGCAACTGTTCTTTTCCCAAATGTTATATCCAGCCAGGAACATGAGTCAGATTTAAGAATTTTGACTCTAAAATGTACACAAATCAGTCTTTATGACTCACTATGAGTAATTTGTCTTGTAACTTGATTGTAAACGTCTCCTCCTGTTGAGAGCCCCAAATCGTCCTTAAAAAGTAGTAGAAGGTTCTCCTAGAAACGTTCAACATGAGTGTCCATGAGTGTGTTATTCGTGGAGGTGTGAGTAAGCATGATCACTAAATATTCATCCAATCCATTATTTACACTACAGATGAGCGTCAGTTTAATATTGCGCTTTGCAGTGAGTCAAGTTACTGCAAACCTGTATACAGGATAACCATGATTATAAGATGTTCCCTCTTTTCTAGGACATTTCCAGTGATGATCAAAGCTGGTATGACAGAGAGGGATTCTTCCATACACTGATATGGTTTATATCATAAATCATATGATTTGAAGCCTTTCAAAATAAAAGCGAGTATACCGGAAGCACATATTTTTTGTTCCCTGTGTTTATTTTTTGTGTCTTTATTTTATGTATACAATGTAAATATGTTTATGTGTATTAATGTGTTTAATTAAAAATATCTTTTTTTAAATGTATATCTTTCCAGTTCAACTGGATAAGGTGGAAAAATGCAGGAAAATATCAAGATAAAAACCAAACAAAATATTATGTAAATAAATAAATAAAAATACAAAACCAAATTCACCGTACATGCATCCTGTTTCAGCTACCATTCATGCTGAAAAGACATATTACTCCTTGCAATAAAGAATTATAGGGTGCAGTCACTTTTCGGCAGGGCTTTTCCTGTTGAAAAGTGATTACAGATGTAGAGAGATTATTGTTTTCCTGAGATTCCTCTGAAGACGGAGATGCGGTTTGTGCCTATCCAACACTTCCTTGTTGTTCTATGCCACAACAGAGAGAGAGTGGGTACGGCCGAATTGTCAAAAAAATCAGCTCCTAAGTCCTTTCCTAACCACTTTTCCTTGACCTCGATGGAAAATGTCACGAGGTCAAGGAAAGATGTGAAGGGGAATTCATTAGAGTTAGGAGAAGACGATCACGGTGTTCAGAGAATCCGACTGCACTTACACTTTGACTACTTCATTATGCGACAGCGAATGTTATTGACAGGACCTATAGTAAAACTACAAAGTCCAGAAGANATATATATATATATATATATATATATATATATATATATATATATATATATATATACTGGAATTTTTTTTATATTATTTATTATTATTTTTATATTATATGAACCATTTCTTCCTGAACACCAATAACACAAATATTAGCTTACATTATTAGCTTTGAGTCTTTAACAATGATAGTCTAATGATAGTCTAATAGTCTAACCCTAACCCTAACCCTAACACCCCTGTGACAGATTGCCAAGTATTTCATTTTCAGCTAAAGAAAATAGGAGGATGTTGAAATCATTTTCCAAAATAAGATTCTCCGGACATTTAACTTTTGTTTGTTTTCCATAACTGAAAAACTGGTCAACCCTGTACAGAGAATAGTATAGTCTTCATCCTTGAAGCCTTTTCTCTCATAGAAGAAAAACTTCAGCATAATGTAAATGCCACATCTGAAGAGCTTTTTCTCAAACGTACTCACACTCTGCTGTCAGACTCTTGGAAGCCGTCAGAATGATTTCTCTGGTAGTTTGTTTCTGTTTTGTCTCTGTTGTTTTGTTTTATTTGGTTTTTCTGATCTGTGGCACCAGTAATTCTCGACAGATGATGTGGTCCCTCGTCACAACAGGTTAGAGAAGCCATCACAAACTTCATGTGGCAAATTAAACACTTAAATAAACTATATGAAGACACTTGGACTGAGTATAATGTTACAGTCAAGGACAGGGGCTCAGGGCAATGGCCCACTTTACCTGATTGGTAATCAGACCCTGGTTTGAGTGGTAGCGGCATTGTAAAAGGGTAACTAAGTACATTTACTCAAGTACAAAATGAGGTACTTGTAGTTTGAGTCTTTTCTTTTCATGCCACTTTCTACATCTCTGAAGTAAATATTGAATATAAAATATATAATATATACTCTTTGCTCCGCTAATATGCAACAGCTTTAATTAAGAAATGAAAGTTTTTTGAACACAAAACAGATGAAGAGCTCGTAATGACTTGAAATCAGTTGAAATGATTGGACAATTAATTGATTAGTCGGTTGACAGAAAAGTAATTTAAAAGATGCTTTCCCTTTTAATTATTGCAGTATATTTTGAATAATTTCGAGGTTTAGATTGTTGAGCATTGTGAAGGTGTCACTTTCAGCTCTGCATAACTGTGTCAATTTTCAGATTTTTACAAACTGAAACAATCTTTTGATTAATGGAGGAAATAATCAACTTATTTAAATGATTAAGTGCTTGCCTATCGTTAGATCTCTGTAAACACTATTATCAAGCATACAGTCTAGACAGACTCTATATGAAAAATGACCTGAGACAACATGATTTGGCACTATATAAACAAAATTGAACTGTATTAATCCATAACGAAAATAATCATTAGTTATAACATGAGTAACAATTATATAATTATATTATATATAAAATGGTATAACAGTTGCAGAATCTTTCTGCATTATGAATACTTTTAATACCTTAAGTACTTTCCCAGTTATACTTATATACTTTTGTAATACTTTCAAGGTACTGTAGGACTTTAACCTGTAACTGGTTATACTTACTGTGTACTATTAGTACTTTGACCACTGGATGAGCTGATTCCCAAAACGCCCTTAAGAGCAGTTCAGGATGACTTCAGAAATAATTTTAAAAATGTCTCCCTGTAGAAGAAATTTGAGTCTTGGTGCAGTGTTGTGACAGCACTGAGACGAGGGCCAGTGACAGCGACAGGGTGAGAGCCTGATTGAATGGCAGCAGAGGACCGTACATCTTTAAATTCCTCATTATCCACTAACACACAGACATCACGTCTGCTCCTATTCCATTACTTACTCCTCCGTATTGTCATGCTCCGAGAATTCAATGTAGTACCTTTTATTGTAGAAAATGAAAAATGTCATTTTCCCCTTCTCTCTCTCTCCCCCTCTCCTAACACTAATTTAAAATGTCTCATCTCCTTCTGCGTGTTCAACAGTCTGATTGCCTCTGTGCTGAAGAAAGAGGCCTAAGAGGAGGAATCCCCTCTCTTTGTAAAAAGAAGTCCAGGTGGGAGCAAAGAAGAAGGAGGAGGGGGAGGAGGAGGAGAATGGAGTGGGATGATTCATGAAGGGGAGAATCTGCAGCTTCATCAGAGTCGGTCAAGCAGGACAGCTGCTGCTGCTGACCTCCAGAACCAGCGAAGACACCCACACCTCCAAGGACTAAAGGTCTTCTTATTCTTTTCCCTTCAGCAGTCACACCACTCTCCCTCTCTGTGTCAGTCTCTCTTTTCTTTCTCTAACACTTCACACACTTCACTCTCAGCTTATTGAAACAGTGCAGGGTCAGGACTTAACCTCTTAAAGAAATAAAGTCCTTCAGGTGTGCTGAAAAGGACAGTGACGAGGTGTCTCTGCCCAGGAAAAGCGGTATACACGAACATGTGTCTATGCTCATCTCTTAATGAGTTAATCCACTATCTATACTATGAGTGATAAAGACAAAGAAAACACTGTCCTTGTTCATAAAACGAAACAGCAACAGACACTAAAACTCGGTCAGACTCAGTCTGTCCTTAAATTGGAATTGGGATGTGAAATTATCAATAAACTGCATAGTTTTTTATCATTTGATTCTTTCATTTTTCTGGAAATGTTCTGCTTGTCTTTGCCTTACATGACAGTAAATGGAGGCTCTTTGTGTTTTAGACTGTTGAAAGGACAAAACATTATGTTTGAATACAACACTTTTGGCTCTTGGAAATTGTTATTGGCCTATTTATTTTTAACAATATTCTGACATTTCACTGAGAAAAACAGTAATTCATTAATCATTTTCTTTCTTTCTGTCTACCTATAATTATATTCTTGGTACATTGTTTGTTTTATACATTATTTGAAGCTTTTTAAATCACTTATTATATTTCATTCTAACTGTCAAACTAAAGGAATAATAAAAGCCTTGTAAGTTTATTTCAGGATAACAATAGTTCTTCCTTTGTTATTGTTTTGGTGATAAGATCACACACACACACACAAAAAATCACAATTTCTCTCGATTTTGCATTTTTGTTGCTTACAAAAGTTACCAAAAGAAACCTCATGAGTAGGTGTGATATATTGAGTGGAGGGAAAAAAGGGGGCCAGCCCCAGATGTGTTCCAGGTACCCAGAATTTCTCAGATAATAAGACACAATCCACAATCATCTTTATGAGACACTATGATAAACCAGACTGTCTGATTCAGATTCATTCACAGGTGGATCTAAACATAAATGTATGTAGAATGGAATTTATGACTTAAACAAAGGCGAGCAGCTCCATCAGTATGGATGGAGAGGAGACTACTGTCTTCTGTTCTCTTTCCTACAATCCACCGCTCATTCCTACAGACAGTGTACCACTGCCCTCCAGTGGAGAGCTCCTGAACTGCAGACCTGATGCATCTGTGGAGTGATGAGTTTGTTTCACTTTTTTTCACCACAAATTTGAGCAGAATGTGTGCTCACTAGTGGGACAGAGGACGCAGATAAAGGACATTTCTACTGTGGATACTTTCTATATTATTATATTATATGGTGCATCATCCTCTGATGATTGTAGTATGTTAAAACAAGTTTAAAGGATCTCTGAGTATAGTGAGTTTTAATTGGCAGCTCTGTTTTGTAGCAATTCCAGTCAATTATAGTAAAATAATAATATTTCTTGCTGAATATTCTTACAACTAAAAACTAAAAGATGCCAAAATGTAGAAAGATAAAACCCTTGTGCTCATTTGTCTATGTGAAAATAAATGAGCAATTTGCTCTGAAGAGATTTGTGCACCTCTGGATGGTCTCAGTGATCATACCCCCACTTGTGATATTGTGCTCACTACTGCAGAGTGACAAGCCGAAGCTGATTTAGTGTTGACTAAAGAATATATGAGAATATATATTTGCTTTTTGTGGCACAGACTTAACAAAGGGTTAACATCACACTTTCTCTCCCGTTATTATTAGTTGCTAAAGATTTATTTTAAGGTTCAAATACATTTTTGTTCTTATATCAACACACGGGATATGACACATTTTATCGGACAAGGTTTGTCAAGCTAAGTAATTGCCTTTAATGCCCCCAAAATCTGGATGAACTCAATATTATTGCCTATATGTTTTTAATTTTGCTGTATCCAGTGTTTGACAACTATAATTGAAAGTGTGGAGCAAAATCTGACTGCAATCCATATACCAGTAATTTTTAGGATGCATAATGGCAGCAGGATAATCCATGTGCTCAGTGATGCGTTTTGCTCAGGACCAAAAACTCCCACAGTGCCTCTTTACAGGACTAATGATGACCCACAGAGTGAGCGCTCAGTGAGACCAGCACAACGACTGCAGGGTCTGCCAAAGTAAGTATTTATGAAGATTAAGATGTTAGGCGTCTGAGACAGAAAGGACAGGATCAGGAGTCTGTGTGTACAGTATGAGATGAAGAGGCTTCTTTACTGCCTGTATATTAGTGGTTAATCTGCCCTAACAAGATAGACCGAGACATGCAGTCTCTCCACTGCAACACTCATGATGGAACCAGTAATGATGGAGGAGGAAAGCGAAAGGTTGGCAGCTAAGCCTGAAGTAAGCTACTTTGGGATGGGGTGACGCACGGCTGGTCGCTCAGCCTCTGGTGTGTGTGTATGTGTGTGTCCAGTTATTTAATCAAATGTGTGACACCAAGTAGCTTAACGCACCATGAAGTCATAATTCCACTTTGGGTTTCATTTGCAAAGTTAAAGGATGTGAGACAACCAGATGTGTTTAGGCATCTATAGAATAACACAATAAGTTAAACAGAATATAAAAAAATAAGAGCACCACAAACAAAATTCAGTTATTATTCACAGAAGGTGAATATTTCTTACTATTTGGCCTCTACAGTTTATCTTCATCATAGCTTTAACGTTATTCCAGCTCTACATACAGGGTCAGTTCACCCAAATCACTTCTCAACAATCTCCTCTCAAGGCTCTGTCGCACACTTGGAGCTTTTCCAAAAGGTGCTCAAAATAGCGGAAAGTTTCGACAGTTTTCTTGGCAACTGAGCAAAATTCAACTGTTTATTGATTTGTGATGCCCACAACATGGTACACAAATCTACAGTCGTGCTGGCTGGTCTGTGAAGCTGGACCTGAAGCTGGGAGGCTAAGTGATAGCATCAGCATGCTAGCAGCAGGGATTTTATCATAAACATATTAGATAAGCAGAAATTTAATTTCATTTTATAAATCATCCTCTGGGGACAGTGAATGTCCACTCCAATTTTTATGACAATCTATCCAATAATTGTTGAGATATTTCAATGAGAAAACAAAAATATCTAGAAGTTGGAGATGCTGGCAGATGTTAAGAAGTGCAACTTTAACCAGCTGGTAGTACTAGAGGAAAGATCAGGATATCACAGTCAGTAAGATCTATCCTCTGGAGACCATAAATGTCTGTTCAGCAGTAATATGTCTTCTGTCTTTTTAGAGACAATAATCCAGTCATTCCAGATAATCCACAAAATACGCTAATTTTTATAGGGGAGCTTCTTTGTACCAAACAAATACTTATTAAACATATTACATATTAAAGGAGTTAGTAATCATAGTGTGAGCACCACAAACAAAATTCAATTCCCCAGCATTTTTTTTTTTTAGGTAGAAACAAAAATCGCAGATGAATATCACCAACAAGTAAAAATAAAACCAAAACTACATGCATGGCTGTCTGTTTCACTTTAGGACTTGTCCAGTAAAGTTTAGGTCTAGTTACTGTGCAAGGAAAACTGCACAAGCCAGCAGTGCTTGCTCTTCCTTGAACATCAAACAGGCCTGGTATGCAGCAGCTTCCACGCATGTTCAGGATCAATATCCTGCTGGAAAATGAATCCTCTTCCATACATATTACTGAGCCAGAAGGGGTAGCATGCCTCTGCAAAAAATACAGTGGTATTTCTCTCTGCCAGGTGTGTAGCTGATGCTGTGCAAGTCACTTGAAACAGCCCCACAGCTGAACATTTCTACCAACAAGTTTGACTGGACCTTGAATAAGTAAGCTATTTGCAACCATCAAGTTCAAACTTTATAACTATAACGTCTGTTTGGCCTTTGATATTTCATGCTGATTACATCTGTTTTGGACTAGATTCTTAACTGCAGCTCACTGTACTTAGCACTAGTATCAGTAAGAGGGTTATAGTAATTCAGTCAATGCTGGTATGAGTCATTTAAAAACATTATACACCGTATTAGATGTAAGTGCGTAAATATTTCAATTAACTGTATGGTGACAATAAGCTTCAGAAAACCTTTTTAATGGTATGTAAAGAAGGTATTATAATAGAATCATTTCTCAAAGCTGTGGATCATTTTTAAAATGACAGCTCTAAATAATGTAGTGTTGAATAATAAGCATAATTCAAATAAAATAATTGCATTTGTTGCCTGAAAGAGGCAATGAAATGTTAACATTGCTGCTTTGAATCATCTTTGATGGAATTAACAACAAGGATGCTTGATTCCTGTTCATTTACTTGTAAATATTTATGCTCGATTAGCATTAGGTAGATGAGTAAGAACACGTTTGTATACGACAGCAGAGCAACGTCTCTCAAACTCATGATCGAAGAATAAAAAAATTCACAATCACAAGAACTTGCACCGAGGTCTGACATTTTAAATGCTTTATTGATTCAGTTTGATTTACTACGGGAGAGAATGTGTTGGAATACTGCAACATCTGTATCGTGTAAAGCTTGAAAAAGTACCGCAGTACTAACAGTCAGGTTGCTGAGGAAAAGATTTAACAAGCCACAGAAAGAATGCACAAAATGGCACAAGGCAGTAAACGTAAGGCAGTATCTCCTTTAACAGAAAACAGTCTCGACCTAAGACGAACACAAAACAAAGAGATTAAAACCTGTAGCAACTGATGTGATGTCAGATGTGCTCAATAATGTAATAAAAATGAAAAAAATGAAAAATTAACAGATATAAGAAATAATATTTACTTACATGTAATATCTGTAATCACAATACCATCATATTTACACGAGTTCATTTTCAATAAGCTATAATAAGATAAAAGTGATAAATGTTCTCTTGAAATTCATTGCTAACATGTTCTCACATTATTTGGGAATGAACTGATTTAGATGAACATTTTAATTCATTTAGACCAGTTTAATTTATCTATTATAGTCCAACAGTTACATCAGTTGCTCGCAGGCCTTAAATCTACCATAAAGAACATACCAAAGTAAAATGACTCAAGCATTTTCTCTAACACTGAAGGCAACTGACAACCACTGTAGACATTCAGACAACAACAACGCGTTTGGCCATTCAGCAGTGTTATCTTAATGCAGTCCAGAATGAATGAATTTGTGATACAAACATCCATGTTAGAGTCTTTTTTCACTAGTTTTGGGCACATTCTGGACTTTTGGTTTTGAGATATTATTTTGGCCCGACTCCTTTCTCCTTCTCAAATTGGGCAATCTGATTGAAGATATCCAACAGGTTAGAAGGGAGGTCTTTTTTAGGCCTCCCCCCTGGCACTGACGTCAGACCACTCTGCTTATGATTTCCAGCACCTTCTGATTGTTTACCGTTTCCTCCCTCTGACCTGCTGCTCTCTTCCTCTGCTCTCCCCTTTCTGCAAATCTCCTCCTGCCCTCTGTTCACATACCTACCACCATCGAAGGAGTTCCTCTTAGAAGAATCGTGCCTCACCCTACCGTCCAAGAGTTTGGACGCAGAACGAGAGTTCCCTAAATATTCGGATTTGAAGCTGGATTTCCGTGAATACTCAGAGTCAGCCGATGAGCAAGAAACTTTCCGTTTTCTGTTCTCGTCTAAGCTACTCCTCCTCTTGGAGTCACTGTCTCTCCTGTCTTTTCTGTTATCCTCCTTCCATCTCTCCCTGCTCCTATCTCTACTGTGTCTCTCGTTTTTCCCTCTCTTGCCTTCCTCTATGTCCCTTCTCTTTCTTTCTCTGCGTGAGGAGTCAGACTCTTCGTCATCTGAAGCTGCCGACAAAGAATACAGCTGACTGATCCTCCTCTCTTCGACAGACTTCTGCTCTATCTCCTCCTCATCCTTCTCTCCAAACCCTGGGCCTCCTTTCTGGTTGAGAAAGGTGGCAGAGGTGTTAGGAGGAGCGGGATACCACTCCACCTCGTCCTCCTCTTCCTCCTTCCTGTCTTTCTCACTTTTACCCTCCTCACTCCTCCTGCTGCTCTCCCTTGAGGAGATCCTGCTATGGCGCTTACTACCCCGCTCAGACCTCCTCCTCTTCTTTTTCTTCTTTTTAGACCTCCTGCGAGAGGAGGAAGACGATGAAGAGGAAGGGGAGTTCCTCCTAGAGGAAGTGGATGATGACGAAGAGGTTGATCTCTTTCGTTTTTTCTTCATCCTGTAGAAGACATTCACTGAATCTTTTATTTTTATAAAACAAGTGCAATAAAGTTATGAGATGTGTCTATGTGCCTTTATTTGCAGTATATTTACCTGCCATACCTTGAGAAGATCAGAGCTAACTACTCACCTCTTCTCCTCTTTTAAGATCTTACGCAATTTCTCAGCGCTGGTCTGGCTGCTCGTGGCTTTCACCTGCTCCTTAGCCAGCGCTTCTTCTCGCAGGCGTATTGATTTCTTTACAGTTGCCGGGTTAGGCGGGGCAAGGCAAGACACGACAATTGCAGGCAAAAGTCCACAGAGCCATATTCAAAACACAGACACGCCATGACCCAATACATGCAACGGAGACCCCAAAAATGGAAATTCATTTGTGTTGGATTAAAAAGGTATGGGGAGGAAAAGGGAAAGCAAAGATTTGAAAAGACACAGACGAACGTCACAATCACGAATCACAGATGAAAGAGTGATCGAGAAACATACAGCGAGTCATTTATTTACCACAGAAGTGGTGTGATCCGAGAGTACGGCAGTTGGCACAGAAGCAGATGGATGGACAGAGGTACAGGCAGAGAAAACAAACGGCATTTGTTCCCCAATGAGACAGAGAAGGTTTCAACGTTACCAGATTTGGACCAGGGATACGGCGCACAACGGGTGTCCGGTGGAGAAGTCGTTGTCATTGTGCAGTTTTTTTTGTTTGTTTGTTTTTTTTTTTCCGTCCCCGCAAGGCAGGTGACAAGACCGTGGCAGTTGGAGGGTCAAGGGGCAGAGTCCCAGGGTCGCAGACACACACACACACACCAAAACACTTCATCAGTATTACAAACCAGTGTCAGGAACATGAATGGATCCATGCACAAAATTTGCAGCGTAAGAGGATGCTATTCAGAATCATTTTGACTAAAGAGGACACCTGTGCTCGATATATGTACACTCATGCAGATCTTTTCCACATATTTGCCTGATTAGACTTGATTAGAGTGTGTGCGAGTGAACAGACTGTGCTTTACATCACCTTCAAATGTATGCAGAATACAGGCAAATCAGATTTGTTTCTCAAATCAAATCTTTAAGACAGAGTGTCTGCACTGTTATTTGCAAGTGATCAAACTGGATTTGTATGTCCTAACATCACCAACCTATCTGCATGCGTTGCTGTGGTAACGATACAGGTGTCAGTAACTACGTACGCTAGTGATGTGGTTTTCTGATGCAGAAGCAGCTTTGCCTATAGAAGCCTCCCCCTAAAGTCCCAGCTAGATTTCAGTGGCTGTCCCTGGACTGTTTCTGTGCTGTCCTCAGCTCGGCTAATAGCAGCTTAGCTGCGCTGATGCACTTCCACCTCTAACTACTCCTTTATCACTGGCTGTCCCTGTTTATAATTATTAACACCCATGCTTTTCCTACAATGACAAGTCAAAAGGTCTGCTAACCCTGCTCACCATATTAAAAAGTATGATAGTGTGGTTAATATTATAAAGGTGGATGTATCCACCGCACAAAAACAAATCATTTACAAACCAAGAATATTTCTTTTGATAAAATAAAATCGATTTACATTTTTCAGGGAAATGTACAACCCTAATCAGTTTATAGCAGTCAGATACTGTGCATAAACACACAAAGCTGATGTGTGAATATACTGTAAATCCTTAACTTATATAACGCTCATAAACCATGAGCAGACACACAGAAGTTCCAATCCTACCTGTTTCACACTGAGAACTTTTTTCCTATGATTGGTTAATAATCAGCGAGTGCAAACAGAGGACCAGTTTGACAAGTCATCCATGTGTGAAATTTAAATTTTCTTCTGATCTTAGAAAAACTTCCTTCTGATAAAGCGCATAACGAACGTCCCTTATTGATTCAGCTGCTACACCCTCACTGCCTGTATCCACCTGTGATCATGCGAACTTGTTTGGTCAGGTTTAAAAAACTCTCCTGTGATGCCAGGATATAAGGCAGAGACTTGAACTGTAATGTCATCTTTTTAATGAAACACTGAAGTTGTGAGTCTGCTGAATGTCAGTCTTGATTGTAAGATTAAATAAATTTAAACTGCTACCTGCTACAAATGATTGACCACGTACGATCAGCGGAAAGATGCTGTGATACACTGTTGTTTCTTAACATTCTGGGCACTCTTATAACTCCTGAGGGAACCATTTTGTCTCCATTACTGCATCACTACAATCACCAGCAAGTCACAAACTTTGACTGTCATCTGGTTTTGGTCAGATGAAGTACACTCGGAAAACTGCTGCCTGTTGTGACTGAAAACCTAAACAAAGGCTGTGGTGCATTTATGAAAGAATGGCTGAATCACACAGCATAGCTCCAGGGGACATCTCATATATCTTTATGACAAATTAATCTGACATTAATCTGGGTGTGCGTCACCTGTTTTGTTTTTCTGATGCAGATAAGCCTAAAATACACACAGTGCTCATCTGCCAACTCTCCTGAAGCTCTTGTTGTGTGTGTGTGTGTTGTGGTCCGCTCACCTGTATAGTGTCTGTTATCTTGTGCAGGGCCTCCTGTGCCTCTGGGTTTAAATCATCGAGAGACAGAGCTCTCCTGTACAATCCCTCAGCTGTTACTAGTTTCTCCTGTTCTTCAAGCCTAGACACACAAACAAACAATAGTGCCGGAGTACTTTGGGTCACAAATTTTAAAGAGGGAACAAGCCATCTTATCTGATGTTTGGATTAATGGAACAAACCAGACTAGATGCTGCTCACTCGCCTGTTCCAAAACAACATTTGTGTCATTCTTTTGCTGTGTTCGGTGTAACATGCCAATGTTACTTTTTTGTTTTAACAAGCTTGCTATGCAATTCAAGTAATGAGTTATTTAGTTATTTGTTGCCACAAAAATGAATAAAAGAGACAGTTTTTACATCAGCACGCTGAAGGTGGTTTGCTGTAAAGCTTTACAAGTCATTGTTTTCATAAAGGCAGCTATGCTTAATATGCCTCTGCCTCGCCCACTGTCAGATTGTTAGCAGCCAAATGTGAGAGGTGCAACCACTTAGATGCCCACGGTTTCTATTTTCTTTATGTACTTAATAATAATTCAATTGGTTTAACTGCAGTTAAATTGCAAAAAAATAAATAAATACACTGTTTGAACTTGTGCTCGCATTAAGGCTCTGATATCCTGTTGATATGTTTACTTGCAATCAAACATGATCAAGGTGTGTCTGAGTTACAGTTTACCGGTAACAGACAAGGCTGTGTTAAGTTATTTTAAAAGTAATGTTCACCAACACTGTACGGGAATGTCCAAACCCTTTGGGGATTCTTCTGTGTTCTAAATATAGATATAATTGTAGACTATTAAGTTTATAAAAGAAGGTACTGACTCAAAATGTATCGAGAGGTGGCAGATGTGTTATCATGAGCTTTGCAACTGCTAGTGCCACCTTTTCTTCACACATAAGCATGTCGAGCAGCATAACAATGACTTTAGGTGACGTCTATTTATAGACATGCATTTGGCACTTGGCCTTTTATGAACTGTAGCAGGACTGAAGTCACAGATCTTTCACCTTTGAATGATCAAAGCAAAGGTAGCACTGCTTACTGTTTTCCTCTTTCCACCAGTGTCTGGCAGAGATACTTCTTGGCGTTGCGGTGATCTGGACAGTTCTCCAGGGCCAACTCAAAGTCTGTTATAGCCTTCATAATGCTGCCTTTGTTGGCATATCTGTGAATAACCAATGAAGGAAACACACAGTAAGAACAAAAACACACACACAATCCATTCCTTACTAATGCATACATGAGGATTCTTAACTCTAGATTTATCTCCTCTGTAATTCATTCAAGAGGTGAAATAAATAAAATGAAATTTATTGACAAATAGATGTCTTTATTTAGTTCACTGACTGTCAGTCTAGCACTGGCGAAAAAGGTGTGTGACATTTTTCTGTTATCTCATCACGACAATGCGTCATCAAGGTTCAAAGGGAAAAAATGGTATGTACTTTTCAGTGGAAATGCTCGTCCACATATTTTCTTCCAAATTAACTGACACAAACTCTTTGTCTAGGCCAGTGCAACTTTTCTTTCACTGAAATAAAAGTAGTATGTTTCATAAATGGCTGGTATGGGTAAACAATACATCATGTTAAATACTGGTAATTTATGGAATGACAGAAAAGCAGAATTATGGAGTATTATATCAAAGTAGGTAGTATATGAATCAACTAACAGAGCTCCTCGTGCCACCAGTGCTTCTACATTATTAGTATCGATATCCAAGGCTTTGTTGTATTCATTCATGGCTTCCACATGACGGCCATGTTTGAAGTGGTCCACACCTGCACGGACACTAAGAGAACAGAAACAGACAAGTTACAAGGAAAACTGGTTTATATAGGTGTCAGAAGAAGCCAGAGGAAGAAAGACTGTGTGAAAATGTTAAGTTGTTTAACATTACCACTTCAAGGCCCATGATGATGACTGTTTCTTCCTGATTACAGAGGCAAAATCCTCCTCTTGGAAAAGTTTGCTGTGGAGAAAAGAGACACGGCTAAGAACTTTGAAGTGATCATCAAAGCAGCCCTCTCTCAACACTGTAAAGTTCCTTTTCCTAAAGTGCCACAGCCTTCCTAGAAGGCAAATCCTTCTTACTTGGAAAGAAAAGTCTCCTGACATGTAAACATTCTGACGCAGTTCACATTTTGTTATAATATGCATCTTGGTCTAAAAAGGTTTTTCTTTTTTGTCTTATTGATCAATCAATATTAATTTCCACCCCCGCCCTTTTATTGGCTTATTTATTTGTCTCTTTTTTTATTACTCCAGGGACAAAACACCCTTTTATGGAATTCCAGCTTGTAGATGGAGCCAGTGAGGGTGACGGATGATTGGGGCAAGATTACACCACATGCTCCTGTATAACAGATCTCTGCTCTGCATTATCTGTTGCATATTCTACAAGTGTGTGTGTGTAAATAAAGTAAGTAAATCTGTATACATTGACATGTAAATTGTGCATATTTTGTTCATTTGTTAAAAATCGAATGAAACATTGAGGAAATGCGTCTTAGGTGAACGGTTCACAAGTTGACAGTGCTAAACACAAGTGTAAATGAACACCGACACACCAATGTCATCCGATAACTCAAATCACTTGCCAAGGTGGCCACATATATTTTGTAAACACTGATGCACCCTGATGCATCCACAGCAACATGAAACGGGAAAATACATCATCAATGCAGGACGTGGTGGTTGTTTTGGTGAAAGCAAATTACTTTGTCCTGGAAAAGTCTTTAACCTTCTGTGGAAAGTGACGTAGGCAGCAACGAAATCTGAACAGGTGTGTACAATGATGTGTTTAGGCTGTCTACTTGTGGTTGAATCACCCAAACCAGGTGTGAAGAGCATCTAAGAGACACAGAATAGTTCTGTTATATCTAGTTGTGCAGTGGAGCAGTTCAGAGTCAAGTCATGAGACAGACAACTGAAAACATTTTGATAACTCTAAGAAGGAATGTGCTGTGATGAATGCCTTGACAGTTAGTAATTAATGAGAGGTAACACTAATGAGACAAATGTGACTGTGCTTTGATTCTCATTTTCAAACAAGTCAGTCAGAGAAACAAAAATAATAAACCAGTAAAACACTCTGAAATGGCTAAAAATGACTAGCCTGATGCTGAAAATACAACAAACTATGGTGATAAACAAGAGGTCAGCCAGTTGACATGTTTACCTCTGTAGTCCTCTCATCATTGATGGTGGGTGGGTGTCACTAACTCCCACCTTCTCCAGCAGGTAGTCCACTACAGAGGGGTTGTGGTAACCATGGCAACTCCCCAGTATACACTCATACGTCTCACTGGAGTCTGCCGATGCACGAACGCTACGACTAAGAGAAGACGAGACGAGTCAGAATCACATGCTAAAACTGAATACTAACTGGATCTGCAAGAAAAACAAACCAAAAAAAAAAACACAAACGATTCCAGTCATAGCAATTCATGCCACAAAGAGCTTTACTTGAAGGGTTCATTCATCTTCTCAGGTCACAGAGGGACACAGAAGCTCACAAAGAAAATGAGCATTTGTCGGAAATGCGGCTGATAGAATAATCAAGGAGACGGACATGACATGACAATATTATGTTTCTGTTAGTGTACAATTTCAGGCATATTTAATATCTAATTTTACACATTGTTTGTAAGTTAATCTTCGGTGTAAAATTTTGTAGTACCTGTAGTGTATGGGCAGCTCCTCCCGAGGAATGACACCCAGTTTGATTTTCTCCATGCTGGGAGAAAGAGAGGCCTTGTGGAGGGAAACTGTGATTTTCTCTTGGTAGCGGTCAATATCTTTCACTGCAGCTACACAACGAGAGAGAGAGCAGCATTAGGAGTCATGCAAATATTGTATTGTAATAAAGTTTCAACACTGAAAACTGAACGATGCAAAAAAAAAAAAAAAAAAAGATTTAAAAAAGAGGCCAACTAACCTCTGATGAAGTCTCCAATCTGGTAGTAGGACAGTGGATCGTCATGGCTGCCAGTAGAGGGAATTTCTCTGATGTGACATAGAGCCTGAAGGTTAAAAAAAAAAAAAAAAAAAGAAAAGAAAAGAAAAGGAAAACTTAGATCTTATTACATTTGCCTTTATTGAACAATGATAGTACAGATCAGGAAAGATTTGAATTCCCATTGATCCACCCAGAACACTACAAACAGGTAAACAATCTTATGTACATTCATTATTTCATAGCCATCTTTTCCCTCTTTCCACATAAACCACTCTTCATATCTGCATAACTTAGAGCCAACACACAGTGCCTATTTAGGAAATGGGGCAGTGTTCAGCTCAGTTGGTAGAGCAGCCGCCTCATGTGCGAAGGCTCAGTCCTTGCTGTGGAAGCCCAGGGTTCGAATCCAACCTGTGGCTCATTCCCCAACTCTTCAGCTGTCTCTATCAAATAAAGCTTGACAAGGCCAAAAAAAAAAAAAGAAAAAAAAGAAGAAGAAGGAAATACTTTATTTTATAAGCTGGTTGGCGATTACTCAGGTTAAGTCCTGTTTCTAGGACAGTGGCAGATGCCAGGATTTGAGTTTTCTTGAAAACAAAATTATGACTGGTATGTTGTCATGTAACTTCATGCCAAATGAATCAGAGTTCAAACTGGCAGTCATTCAGGAATTCACAGAAACATGGAGGAAGTACCAACTTACTCCATGTTTGGCTGGCCAACTGATCTTCCGCCAAGTCTTTTGTATCTACAATGGATGATTAATTGGTTTCAATCTGTTATGACATTTCTCAAGTACATTCAACTGCTTTCACTTGCTGACTTACTGACAACTCCAGGTCTTCTATGTCCCTTTTCAATCCTCCTCCCGTGCAAAGCAGAGTGAGAAAGAAGCCATATTCTCTAATGTTGTTGATCCTCCCCACCACAGTGTCTCCTCTCTCTAAGTCTCTGTACAGCATGGCTCTTCTTTCCTCATAAGACACCTCCATGAATAACTCCACTGGTGGCATGATGGCATAGGGCTCTGTGGAAACACAGGCAGAAAACTGAATCAAACATGTGAATGAATACAAAAATGAATTTCTCTATATTAGCCAGCCTTCGTATATACTGACAATATAGCCACATTAAGCCACTTTAATTTGAAAACACACACTTTTCTGTCCATGGGTTTCTAGTTGCGTTGTTGTTGCTGTAATGTTACGTTTTGGGTCGTGTTCTTCCACACGTAAATGTGTCCCAAAAATCAGTTCCACTGAACCATGTTTTCATGTCAAGTATTTTGTCTTCCTTTTTACACCAGTAATGACAGTGATTGTAGCTCTGAGAGCTGACAGAATGCAAGTGACGTACACTCAATACAGTGCCTGAAAGCTGCTGTTCTATTAAGGTGCTGCTCATGCTACGCCTGCTATGTAGATATGTTTTATACACGTGTTCTGTTGTGTGACACAGAAACAAAACAATATGTATGATTAAATGTGAATTCAACTGTACTAAAAAACAGTGTATGTGATCATAGAGAGCAGGTTGGGAAAGAATAAAGATTTCCCAAAATAAGGGGTCAGCATAATGGCTAAAAACTTACCTGATGTTGGCTATGATGCAAAGATTTTTGTTGTTCGCAGAGTGAAAAAAAAAAGTGATGCAACAGTTTTGCCATTGTTCCAAGTGGAGAGAGATAAATCTGACTGCTTGGATGTGTGGATGGGGTGTGAGATATGCAGTTAAAACAACACACACCTGCAGCATCCTCCTCCTCTTCACGCTCCTCTTCTTGATGAGTAGCAGTCTTCCATGCTGGACAGAACAGGATGTCGGCCTTCCTGGCAATGAACTGCTCTACAAGAGGGTTGTCGTGCCCTCCACTCCTGCTGCACGGAAACATGCACATGCAAAATTAAATGCAATGCACACCTGAGAGACAGGCGGGTGCACAAGAAGATGAAATCATGCAAAAGAAACAGCTGAGTTTATTGGACATACAGTTTTTTTGGTCATGGACCCTCATCAGGCCTTAAATTCACAATACGCAAGTACAACATCTTTATTCAACAACCACAGACTGCAACAACCAATGAAAAGGGACGTCAAATTACCTGAGACACAGAAATAATCAGTTGAAATGAAGAAAGGCACTTTGCACTACTGTCGGACAGATTATACAATTCTTAAAATAAATCAGGAAAAGATGTTTTAGTAAAACTAAAACTAAAGGCAGGAGGATTCATGACACAGACCTTCTGTGAAAGCTGCTCAGCTCAGTAGTCCTAACTTGTTCACATACCTTTCATACGTGGCCTTGCACAGGTCGGACACCACGGCTTGGAAGTCAGGGTTTTCTGTTTGTTCACACTTCAGTTTGTTGAACAATGACTCTCCGTGATAAGCGAGACACTGCCTCAACAATTCCCTGTCCATCGTCTGTCTCCTCAGGACTGAAGTCACATCATTTAAGTCAAAAATAACTTGACCGCTGAGCGCCGTTGGCTACGGTTAAACAATGTGGCTATTAGCAGAAATTAACAAACGTAACGTTCGTTTGGCGTTAGATACATCGCTTTTAATCACTAGACTCATCAAGTTATCTGATTTATATGTCAATTTGCGAAGTATAATATACTTATTTAGGGAGAAACAGTTTAATGGAGCTAACCTCGACAATAACGTCATCCATCGTCGTTTAGCTAGCTAGCAAAACAAACGCTTGTTACTCATGCTAACATCCTGGCACGTTGAATTATTAAAGAAAAACTCACAATATTCCGACAGCACTACACATGCGAAGTTGCTCTATTTCCTACAACAAAACAAAACTACTGTTTTCTTTGCATAAAGTTTAACGTGGGAAGCAACAACCAACACACATGCACGAGTGAGCATGCGCAAGGTGTGTTACACTGAAACTGTCGAGAGAAACAAGGTCCATCTGGGAACTAAGGTGCACGTAGGTCTTATAAAAAGTTATACGACTCTGCACTAAATATATTAATTTATTTTTGAATGTATAATATATTTTCGAATAATTAATTAAGCTATATTGTCTTTTGAGCTGAAGAGGAAAATTTTACAAGAAAAAAAGAGCAAATTTACATTTTGCTTCACCATTCTCCCAACAATAAAAATATTTTTGATTGGTTGTTTGGTGTTGTTTGATTAGCTCTTAAGTATTGGTATGAGGTAACCCTACAAATATATCTGACAAACAGCATCATTTAAAAACTGTTGAACATTTCATAAAAGACAAGAGAGCATTGTACCAAGTGTGTAAAGTAAAAACAAAAACAACCACAACAAAAAAACACCTAACAAGTTAAAAAAAAAAAAAAAAGAAGAAGAAGAAGAAGAAGAAGCTGTTCACCATTTAAACCATTTATTAGTTTCATTTGAGGCTCATATATTTGAAGTTAGGCAATTTGTTTGCTTGTTTGTTTATGTATCAAAACAGTAATTCAATTTAAAAAGAGTTGTAGCTGATGTAGCATACTATGCTTTCACAGACACCAGAATTTGATTTATGATTTTCAGTGAATGTAGATTGATCATTTTGAGGGGAGGCATGTACAGTATGTGTTTACTGTATGTGAAAATATTAAAGTTGTGTTTACAGCATTTGGATGTAATTAAAATAGCGACAACAGTAAAACACAACTGACCCAAAATCAGAGACACTAGACAAAGAGAAGAACTGAGTTATGTAAATGAGAAACCTGATATCCTGACAACCTTGATGAGGGTAGCCAGCAATAAACCCTCATCCAGGGTAACTGTGAGAAACTCACAGTGTTGATGGTAATGCACCTCTTCCCTATTAAATTACTACCCGATACCAGCAAAAGTTGTACGAAAGCAAAGGATCCTCAGAGACTATGTATCAGACTGCTACATATCAGTTGATGCTTGGCTCGGTTTGAAAGTTGTTGTTTTTTGTTTGTCTTCTTCAGTGATGATGTTCTTGCATTGCCTTCTTCTTCTTGTTCTTGTATTGCCAGACATTGGTAATTGGATGCAAGTACATGTAACATTTACCAAGAATTCTTTTAGCATTGATAAACATGAGTAACACATTTCTTATTAGTCGTATTGGTCTGTTCATTTCTAAATGTAATGTTTTTTTATCCTTACATGCAGGTATTACTGGTAAGTTCTAAGTTCTGGAGAGGTGAGCAATGGAAGCACCACTGAACTTGCTAAACAGTATGAAACAGAATGAGTACAATAAATGTTTTGTTTGCCCTCAGTCTCCTAAGAAATTTAATGCATTGTTGTATCTTGCTTTGTAACTTGAGCTCAATTGTTTATGAGTATTATTGTCTAACTAAGCAATCTAACCTGTCGGAGAGGTTTTTGAGAGCTATCAAAAGCTCCAGTGCTTTGTAACTGGAGGAACAGCTGCTGTGCTAACAAGGCTGGTAACCAGGAAATGAGTAAAATATGCTATGAGGAAATGTCTGGCTCATTTGTAATAAGCAAGTGTATGATAATTGTTCCCTGAAGCAGGGAAACTTCTGTCACGTATGACTGACAAAATACACAAAGGTCATATCTACTTAAGTCTGTGTCCATTACATGGGACATATTCAGTATTAGTAATTTAATATATATGTTTAATTTTGTGTGGATTTGCCCTCTGTTGTTCTTTTACATATGTAATATGTACAACTGTAATTCATTTACAGAGACTTGAACATCTAATTGGCATTAAAGGAACCACACTAGACTGGTTTAAGTCTTATTTTTCAGATCGATCTCAGTCTGTTTATGTTAATGATAAATCCTCCATCCACATTATAGTTATTCATGGAGTTCCACAAGGTTCTGTGCTTGGACCACTTCTGTTCAGCTGATATATGCTTGCTTTAGGCAACATTATTTAGAATCAATCCATTAACATTATGCCAATGATACCCAATTATATTTATTGATCAAGCACCATGAAACCTGAAAAGTTAGCTGAACTTGCTTTAAAGACAAAAAAAAATTGGATGACTTGCAACTTTTAATGTTAAACACAGACAAACAGAAGTTCATGTAAATTGACCTTCATCTCAGAAACTCTCTTTCTAAAGATAGTTAGATAGTTGGGATCACTCTGGCCTCCAGCTCCACCTTAAAGAATCCTTGAGTTATCTTTGATCAGCATATGTCCTTTAACGTCCACATGAAACACATTTCACGGACTGCCTTTTTTCACCTATCATTGCAAAAATAAGGTGCATCCTGTGTCAAGCGGATGCAGAAAAACTAGTCTATGCATTTGTTAGATTGGACTATTGCAACTCCTTGTTATCAGGCTGCTCCAACAAGTCCCTTAGGACTCTGCAGTTGATTCAGAATGCTGCTGCACTGACAGGAACCAAAAGACCATATTTCTCCCATTTTGGCTCTTTTGATCATGATTTGATCATCATTTGATCATTTTGATCTCCCAATAGAATTTAAAATCCTACTGCTTACCTACAAAGCTCTTCATGGTCAGGCACCATCATATCTGAAGGAGCTCATAGTACGCTAGAACACTGCGCTTTCAAAATGCAGGATTCCTTATGGTTCCTCTGGTCTCCAAAAGTAGATTGGGAGCCAGAGCTTTCAGCTATCAAGCTGCTTTTCTGTGGAAAAAGCTTGTTTTTTGGGTTTGGGAGGCAGACACCATCAACAGTTTTAAGAGTTAGCTTAAGGCAGGCATATACAGCAGCTGGACATGTGACATACTCACATTCTGGAAAAGAGAGAAATGTTGTGAAATTCAACCACTAAAGAACACTTCAAGAAATGTTTAAATGTCAAAACTATTGAATTTATAGATTTAAGAACACTTTACTGAAAACCTATTTTTTTATAGGCTGAATTCACGCCTTTCATATTCCAGTCATTTTGTTTTGCAATTTCACAAACTTTTTTGGTTCACAAATTTTAGATCAAGATCATAATCAAGTGTCCAGGGTTTTCAGTCACTCATTTGAATATCTCTAACTTGGATAATTTGAGTAACAAAGCATTACCACATAGGACAGAGGTCAAGTTTCTGTGGCATGTGGAAAACACAGTGTTGATTAGGATGTACTTTCCCCTCCATTTATTCTAAACCAGCTGAAGTAGTTAAAAAAAAGTAGTTAAAATACTGTGTGTTACTAGTACAGGTCAGTGTAGTGTAGTTCAGTGTTTGTAATCTTTCATCTGTTTAAATTAAATACATTTGTCTGAAAAGTCTCACTAATGAACTGTAAACTGTGTAAGCATTTCCCATCTTGACTATAGCGTAGAATGTGAATCGTCATTTTTTGGGAAAGGAGTTTTTCACTTATGATAAATACTCAAACAAAGACCCAAATGTGTTCCTCACTGTGAGTGATAATTACCTCACTATTCTTAAAGGGCTGGATTGTGAACTGCCTAACACTGTTAGGTAAGATTAGAATTTTGTGTTCTATATATTTTGTTAACGTGTTTGTGACTTACCTGGTTTTTCAGGTTATATGAAACTACCCTTTGTCACAAGTGTCTTGTCACTTCCTTCATAGCTGAGGGAGGAGTAGTTCTAAACTGAGCTCACAGACTAAATACTTGCCTGTACTTGGAGTGGGGAGAGGTAACACTCATCATCATGGAAAGAAAAAGTCTTTGTTGGATATTTTTGCTTGGATATTTACATTTTTCTTCTGAACAAGGTAATTAATAAGCACTTATTACTGATTACATTTCTATGCAGGTGATATTTTTAAGGCTTTGATTGTTTGTTCTTTGCTTGTCCTTTGTTTGTTTCTTCGTGTTTATTCCCTAATAAGCCTCATTATGTGTAGAGTAGACTGGAGACAGTAGTTCAAAAAGTATTTGAGTCTTTGATTTACACCCCAAAATATTGCAACTGCTGTTATTATTTGTAATTGTCTCCTTTAAAAACACTATGAATTTTCATATAATAAAATAAACCTTAGTAATTTCAACTGAGATAAAACAAACTAAAAATGGCTAAAAATGTTGCTATTAATATAACGACTAATTACGAACATATGACTGAATCATTTAAAGATACAATTGTCAAAATGAATTTATTAATTCAAATAATAAAGTAATTAAAATTTGTTTAAATGGATCTGATTAATTTTCTTTAGTTAACTTCCAATATGACATTTACTGTCTGGGTGGTCCTCTGTCAAGGACAGTGGAGCACAGTTAGTTAAAGATATAAAACAAAACTAAAGAATTGGAAATTGTATTTATACTTTGTAGCAGTATTGGTTTATTTATAACCTTTATTTAACCAGATAAAAACCCATTGAGATCAAGACCTCTTTCAGAAAGGCAGCAGCGCATGTCATAGTGGTCAAAAACAGACAAACAACAATAACACACGGGCAACATTTAAAATCTTAAAACAAGCGGGGAAATAAGAAAAAATAAAGCGCAAGAGTTATAGCTACATTGACAATTTAAGAGCATAGGCACTGTTCGAAAGATTTCCATTGTCTTTTTTTAAGATAGAGTGGAATGCTTCCAGAGGAAGAAGTTCTGCAATTTCAAGTTCAGATTGGAGTGCATTCCAAGCAGACGGGGCAGAGAAACTGAATGCTTTTTTACCTGTTTCAGTTCTGACTCGAGGAACAGCAAGATGCAGAATGCCATTTGAGCGTAGTGCATAACGGCTTTCGGTTCTCAGAAGGAAAGTGCATAAAAGTAGGGAATTAAGCCAAGAAGAGCCTTATACACCAGAGTCATCCAGTGTGTGTAGCGTCTCATCTCCAAGGAGGGCATGCCAGCGGCGGCGACAACCAGTTATGAACCGTAGAGCACAATAATAATAACATTTCTAGATATAATTAGCAATTAACAATAATTAACAATCAACAATTAACAGTGCAGAAATGTATTTAATTCTGATTAAAACTAGAATCTAACCTAAAAAACATTCATTTCAAATTGAAAGTATCAACCTCTGACAAAGTCTGTCTCTGAGACATGACTTTTACAGTCAGCATTGTAGTATGTAGATAAGACAGTACTTATACAAGGGTAGTTTGGGCTGATGGTTAAGGCTCAAGTAAATGTGGTAGGATCACCTAAATCACTAGTTCATGACAATCTGTAAAAAAAAGTTGTTGAGATGTGATAGTTGGGAAACAGACAATGGACACTCTTACATCCACTTCTTGTTGAAAGACTTCATATACTGTAAGATAAACATGACAAGAGAAATACTGAGGTATTTGATTGTTTTTGTGAAGTTCTTTAATGCTAATCAACTACAACTGTGGCTTCAGCCACCACAACTCTGTCTTCAGACACAACCACCACCGCAGGCACCACAGCTGCACCCACCACGGCTCAAACCACCACAGCTGCACCCACCACAGCTGCAACTACAACAGTTGTAAACACCACAGCTGCATCAACCACAATTGCACCCACCACACCTGCACCCACCACAGCTGTAATCACCACAGCTGCATCAACCACAGCTGCAACCACCACAGCTGAACCTACCACATTTGCAACCACCGCAGCTGTAGTCACCACAGCTGCATCAACCACATCTGCAACCACCACAGCTGTAATCACCGCAGCTGCAACCACAGCTGCAACCACCACAGCTGCATCAGCCACATCCGCAACCACCACAGCTTTATCCACCACAGCTGAACTTACCACAACTGCAGCAACTACAACTACGGGTCTACCTACCACAACTGTACCCATTACAACTACGGGTCTACCTACCACAACTGCACCCACTACAACGCCGGCTCCACCGAACACAACTGCACCCACTACAACTACGGGTCTACCTACCACAACTGTACCCATTACAACTACGGGTCTACCTACCACAACTGTACCCACTACAACTACGGGTCTACCTACCACAACTGCACCCACTACAACGACAGGTCTACCTAACATAACTGCATCCACTACAACTCCGGGTCCACCTACCACGACTACAGCCACTACAACTCTGGCTCCACCTACCACAACTGCACCCATTACAACTACGGGTCTACCTACCACAACTGCAGCCACTACAACGCCGGCTCCACCTACCACAACTGCACCCACTACAACTACGGGTCTACCTACCACAACTGCATCCACTACAACTCCGGCTCCACCTACCACGACTGCAGCCACCACAACTACAGGTCTACCTAACATAACTGCATCCACTACAACTCCGGCTCCACCTACCACAACCGCACCCACTACAACGACAGGTCTACCTAACATAACTGCATCCACTACAACTCCGGCTCCACCTACCACAACTGCAACCACCACAACTACAGGTATACCTAACATAACTGCATCCACTACAACTCCGGCTCCACCTACCACAACCGCACCCACTACAACGACAGGTCTACCTAACATAACTGCATCCACTACAACTACACAAATACGGGTCTATCTACTACAACTGCACACACTACAACTCTGGCTCCATCATCTTCTTTTAATATTTACACACACATGTCCCAAATTTCTTATTAGTTTTTTATTAATTTCTACACGCAATGTAATCTTTTTTCGTTTTTAATCTCTACAGCCTTGGAATCACTGGCACATCTACAGGTCAAGTTAAGGTCCAATGGAGAGATCAGCAATGCAACCATCATTGAACTTATTAAAAGGGTATGTAAAACAGAATGGATTAGATAACTGTTAAGCTAACTTTCTTCAGCTAACATTATCAATCATACTGCATATCCACAGCATAAAGGATAAATCAAAGAGAAGAGAGATAGATCTTCTGACATGTATTCTCTGTGTTTTCTCTCCATTTAGGTCTTTAGAGATCAGCTCTCGGGAATACCCCACACAGTCACAGTAACAAGCATTCAAAGGATTAAAGTTGGCTCCTAGAAACTTCACTGACAAAAATAGTCAAAAGTGGATGTATATAGACAGTGATTTAGAGTTATACTGGTGATATTGTTTTAACACAACAAGGGGAATTTCACCAATCAACAATTGTGTCCCAGGAATGTGAATAGTGGCGTGCATTTGGCATCAAATTACTTACAACACACAATGGAAAGTTCAAATTAAGCAACATGATCTGTCAAAGAGGTTTTTAAGAGGAATGTGTAAATATGTAAATAAAGCCTCGTAACCAAGAAACTGGTAAAGTAGTAAACTGTGTTTCACACACACACACACATACTCTGAAGCAGGGAAATGTCTGTCAAGTATTACTGACAAAATGCACTTTTGCATCTATTGAATATTGTTCAAGTAGTAGTAGTGTCTGTTATGTGATCTTGAGACATACATTAATGATTACATGTGTATATTTATTTGTGTTTTGTTTTTGTTTTTCTGTTTCAGTCTATTGTCCATTTGATAAACTCTTGTATTGAGTTTACTAGGTGTGCAATACATAGAAATGTTTAAAAGGTGACACATTTAAGCAGGATAAACTCAGTAATCCTAATTTTAGGCCAGTATGTGTTGCTCATTATTTTCGCGTGTGTCGCTTATTCTTTTGCAGTAAGGCTATGCAACAAAGTGTTCTTAATTTTACATCTGCAGACAGAATGTGTTTCCTCTATCACTGATTTAAATATTTTTTGTAATGAATATTTTTGTATTAAAATAATTATTGTTCTGACATATTAGACTAAATTATTGTTTTGAGACATTCTTGCACTGTCATAGCTAAACATTTACAGACTCCTGTTTTTTCTTAGATGTAACAGTTATACAGTTATGTAACAGTTGCAGTTATATTTAATGTTTTATTACGCCCTTTTGGAAGATGAATAAAGACATATCTCTTTGAAGTACTGTTATGATGATGAATGCAAAGTGTGGAATTAAGTAAGTCTTCAAATTAGCTGTTAAAAAAAGATTGAATCTTGGAGGTTCATGACTTCAGATTTTGTATCTAAAGTTTTTTAGAAAAATTACTAACTTATAACGTAATACAACACACTGGCTCCCTCCTCAGGTCACATGATTCATACTGACAAATGCAACAAACTACTCATGAACCAGCACTTATACTTTCAATAGTATCATCTTCATCTCTTCTCAGTCGCAGTGATCATATCTACTTCATAAACTTGTCATCACTTCTATGTAGCTGTCCTCTATATGTGTAAAGTCCAGGTCTCGTGCATGGCTCTGCTCAGCAGAATCCACAGGAAGAATCTTCAAAGCACAAGTGGATGTGTGAAGTACTCACATCCTGGAAAATGAATAAATGTGATTTAAAGATTTATCAGAGGAAAGAAAAAGTATGGAAAGTAAAATTGTGAAATTGCTGATGTAATATTGGAAATCAAACAGAGAAAAATTATTTAATAATAATTAATAATATAATTTGTAAATTCCAGGGATCCTGCAGTTCAACACACACAGTAACACACACTGGGAGGCAGCAGCTTCATGTGTCACACACACATACACACACACACACACACACACACACACACACACACACACACACACACACACACACACAATCATTAATTATATCTACAAACAAGGGCTTCATTAAATTAATAATGGCACAAATGTACAAAATAAATAAATAAACAAACACAAGGTATTCCAGCTAGCACTTTGTAAATACATAATTATGGACAGTGCAGTGCATATATAGCATATTGATTGCATAAAATGTATGTTGTAAAGAATCCGCACAGTTCTTGTCCAGTTATAAAAAAGAAGAAGAAGAAGAAGAAGAAGAAGAAGAAGAAGAAGAAGAAGAAGAAGAATAGTGGAGTTTGAAATGAACAGAAGGAGGAAGAGAGGAGCTGCATTCTGCATTCTGAAAAAAAAAAAAAAACCTGTTTGACAGCCTTGTTCAGGGTTTCCAGTAATAGTTTTGGCAAGAGCCCATTAAATGTGATGGCATTTGATTAAGTACTTTCCCCTACACTTAATGTACATCCTATACGAGCAAAAGTAGTTCTAAAAATATTACATGTTACTAGTACCACAGTGTTTGTCTGTCAGTGTTTGTTCAGTGTGTCTTTCATCTGTGTTAAAATGAAATAAATACTGTTCTACATACTCACTAATGAACTGTAGTTCATTAGTGAGTTTAAACTGTAGTTGAACTGTAGTTCATTAGTGAGTTTGCATTTCTCTTGTTTTTTTTTTTTGTTTTTTTTTGCTTTGTTTTTGTTTTTTTTCTTTTCAAGCTTTATTTCATAGAGACAGCTGAAGAGTGACAGGAATGTGGGGGGTGACATGCAGCTAGCTTAGAAAAACTTAGAATGTCAATTGTCATGCTTTGGGAAATTTTACTGATCTTACCCAAATGTGTGATGCAATAATTACTATTTTTGCGAAGGCGGATTGTCTGCCTGCTGTAAAGTAACTGCAGATTATTTTGTATTTTGTAAACACGTATGTCTGTGGTATACCTGGTTTTTCAGGTTATATGAATTTTGCATGTCACCAGTGTTGTCACTTCCTTCATAGCTGCGGGAGGAGTCATTTTACACTAAGCTCAGCATAGATTTACAGACTATATACTTGTCTGTACCTGGAGTGTTGAGAAGTAATATCATTAATCATGGAGAGAAAAACCCTTTGTTTGATCTTTTTCCTTGGATATTTACATGCATCGTCTGGAGAAGGTAACTAATGATTACAAGTTTCTTTACAGGTGATATTTGACATGTCCTGGTTGTTTGTATTTTACTGTTTAATGTGCTTTACTGTACCAGAGTAGCCTGGAGACAGTAATGTAATTATTTAAATGCTTCAATCTGTATTTTACATTTGTCATTCTACAAAATATGGCTCTGTCTTAGTGCCTGTTATTGATTTTCCTCAAAAAACATTAGCTTTAGCCTAATGAAATGAATTCCAGTAATTCCAATAGTGTAAGAGAGAGAGATAAAACAAATTGAAAATGTGTTCATTTGTTGTTGTATAAATACAATGGCTATTTATCAACATGTACACATATACACAAAGGCGAGACAGATGTATTGCCATGTTAGTGACAAACACATGTATGACCGAATCATTTTTAAGATAAAATGATCAAAATTAATTTGATAAAAATTAATTCTATTCTATTCTATTCTATTCTATTCTATTCTATTCTATTCTATTCTATTCTAAATTTAAAATATAAAATACAATAAAACACAATAATTTAAATATAAAATACAGTAAATATGCTACTTTGTGGTATAGAAAATGACAAACAAAATGCAAGTTGTCAGTGCTGCACACACACACAAACAGACAGCTTACCCTGCCACCTACTGGCAAATGCAATAATACAGTTACAGAAAAGTATTAAATGAAATGTTGACAAGCATACTCTTTTTACAGGTGCCACATTCCTCCCCTGCAACATAAATGTTGTCCTCAACATAAATGTATAGTACAAAGGTGACTATGGAAGGCAATAATCAACACAAAACTGTAGAGACTCTCTCTGATGTTTCCCTTATTTTATCTTCCTTGTGTCTCTTTCTTCGTTGAGTATCAGAATTTGTGCTCCCACTGTGTTTTGAGACAATCATGGTGTGTTTTAGCAGGGAAGCCAAATTAAGAACAAAGTCATTAAACATTTTCTCTGCTGCCATTTTGCCTGATTTGTTAATGGTTTAGTTGGATTTTAGTTTTAGGCACATTTGTCAATAATTGCTGAAATATGCGTATTCACTCCCCTGCTTTGTTCAAGGTTAAAATAGTCTATAGAAGCCATCTCAAATGGCGCTGTTACATGGACATGACACATGGGGGCTCTGCTCTTCTTAGGATGATGCATTTACAAACTTGGGTTATGAAAAACTCAATGTTTTTTTCCATCCCAGACTAATACATTTTTTCTATCAAGATGTACAAGATGTTCTACCCTCAAGTGACCGATTTCACAGTGAAATTTCTTTTCCATTCATGTGGATTAGATTAGGCTTCAACCTCATCACTCCCCACAGATATGTTTACATACATATATAGATACTGAGGAGTGATGCGCAAATATCTTAAACCCCCCAAAAATAGTGCAAATTGGAGCCTGACTCCACTGACATAACTGACTTCCGAGGGGCCATTCCATATGAACAACTCGGTCACTAGGAGAATACACTATCTAATGAACTGTTTTGTGTGGGCATAGGCACTAGCCACCATGAAGCCATTCTCCTGAGCACACTAAGCCACAAAGGAAACAGTGGTTGCTCTCTTTTGAGGTAGGCAAATAGAGAGCTGCAGTTGTAGCTGCAGCAGTTCTTGGAGAGCAATTACGCAAGGATTTCATTATGGAAGAGAAAGGACAAAAAATATATAAATAATACGTCCTTTTATTGCATCACAGAAAAACTCGCTTTGTCACACAAAGCAGGTTGAAAAATAGTTTACCCCTCTGCTCTCTTCTGCTTCAACAAATAGTGCTGACAATCACAATTCTTAATAATTCATAATTATTCAATGGTGTTAAACCCTATTATGAGTGTCTGCACTATGTACCAGCTCACCAGTACTGGAACTAATATCTCATCAGACCTTGATGCTTTTGAATCACACAGACTGAGGCTAGCCTTAACCCAGTCCTGAAAAGATATTTCTGAGCCATTAGCAGCTCTTAAGTCAAGCAGTTCATCATCACCTAACAGGTCAGTGGTAGGGTAGATTTTTGGATCAGGTAACCTTTTGGCCTTCCATGTCTTACACATGATGGAAATGTTTTACCTGCCAGCTATGTAATTTGCCTACACTTTGTAGTAGGGTTGTATGAGCAAGAAGGTTGGTCTTTATGGTGTACATTTGACTAGGTGCTAAAAGAATGTGACAAGTAGGCAGTTTTTGTCTTTCTCCCAGCATTGTATGCAAGCTTATGTTTTGTTGTTTTATTTTTTATTTCTGCAGTGTTGGCATCACTGGCACATCTACAGATTAAGATGGCATCCTACGGAGATGTCAGCAATGGAACCATTATTGAACTTATTAAACAGGTATGTATGTAACAGAATGGATACACTAAGTGTTTTGTGGTAGCCTCTACATTATCAGTGATAATGCAAGCAGACAGTATAAAAGGTGAGGTGAAGAGAATTTATAGACATTATAGATCCTCTGATGGGTATTCTCTGTTTTCTCTTCATTTAGTTCTTCAGAGAACAGCTCAATGGAACAGGCCACTCTGTCACAGTGACAGACATTCAAAGAGTTGCCACCAGAACTGCGACGACCACAATCCCACCCATCACAACTACACCCACAACACCAACGACAACCACACCGCGAAGCACAACTACACCAACAACACCATTAACAACCACACTCATGAGCACAACAATGACAACCATGCCCCTGAGCACAACAACTGTACTCACAACAACCACACCATCATCAACCACACCACTGAGCACGACACCTACAACAACACCAATCACAACCACACCGCACACAACACAGCACAGCACAACTACCCATGCAACAACACCAATGTCAACCACACCACTAAGCACAAGTACACTCACAACAACCACGCAAATGACAACCACACCCCTGAGCACGACAACTACACCCACAACAACACCAATTTCAACTACACCTCTGAGCATGACAACTACACCCACACCCCAAAGCACAACTACACATATGACAACCACACCCCTGACCACGACAACTACACCCACAACACCAATGTCGACTACACCCCAAAGCACAACTACACATATGACAACAACACCCCTGAGCACAACAACTACACCCACAACAACCACACCCCTGAGCTCATCAACATCCCCAACAACCGCACCCCAAAGCGCAACTACACCCACAACAACACCAATGTCAACTACACCTCAAAGCACAACTACACCCATGTCAACCACACCCCTGAACATGACAACTACAGCTACAACGTCAACTACACCCCAAAACACAACTACACATATGACAACCACACCCCTGACCACGACAACTACACCCACAACAACACCAATGTCAACTACACCTCAAAGCACAACTACACACATGACAACCACAGCCCTGAGCACGACAACTATACCCACAACAACACCAATGTCAACTGCACCCCAAAGCACAACTACACACATGACAACGACACCCCTGAGCACAACACCTACACCCACAACAACACTGATGTCAACTACACCCCAAAGCACAACTATGCACATGACAACGACACCCCTGAGCACAACAACTACACCCACAACAACATCGATGTCATCCACAGCCCTGAGCACAACAACAGTCACAACAACCACACCCCTGAGCACATCAACATCCCCAACAACCGCACCCCAAAGTGCAACTACTCCCACAACAACACCAATGTCAACTACACCCCAAAGCACAACTACGCACATGACAATGACACCCCTTAGCACAACAACTACACCCACAACAACACCGATGTCATCCACAGCTCTGAGCACAACAACACCCACAACACCCACACCCCTGAGCACAACTACATCCATGACAACCACATCCCTGAGCATGACAACTACACCTACAACAACACCAATGTCAACTACACCCCAAAGCACAACTACACACATGACAACGACACCCCTGAGCACAACAACTACACCCACAACAACACCAATGTCATCCACCACTCTGAGCACAACTACACACATGACAACGACACCCCTGAGCACAACAACTACACCCACAACAACACCGATGTCAACCACAGCTCTGAGCACAACAACACCCACAACAACCACACCCCTGAGCACATCAACATCCCCAACAATTGCACCCTTAAGTGCAACTACACCCACAACAATACCAATGTCAACTACACCCCAAAGCACGACAACTACACCCATGACAACCACACCCCTGAGCACAACAACTACATCCACAACAACACCAATTACATCCACACCCCTCAGCACGACAACCTCACCAATAACAACTACACCCCTGAGCACAACAACAATGCCCACAACAACCATACCACCAACTAATACTCTGGCTGCAAGTACCACAGCTGCAGAAACTATCTCAGCTGGGATTCCAACCACCACAAATTCCACATCTGCAGCAAACTCCACAGCAACATAGATATTTTAAGGACAAAAGTAGTCACAAGTGAATGTATAAAGACAGGTTCAGACTCAGTCAGAATATGAATATCTGTCTGGTGTTACTAACAAAATGCACAATCATGTGAATCTGTTTTGTCTTCAATAACTGATTTATTAAGCTTATAGAATGTATGAAATCACTGTGAAATTATGTGTTGTAAAGTAACATCAAGAAACATTTTAGTACAGAGAAGGAAGACTAAGACATTCTGTGTGCATTTTTTTTCTATTACATGAGGTTGAGACACACATTAATGATTAAAGAGATCCCACCTCAAATCAGAGGTGGAGGAAAGTGTTTTGGGTATTTTCTCTCTGTTTCAGTTTGTAGCATTTGAAATTTTAACAATGACCAGGCTGTATGATAATTGGCCAAAATGTAACACAATGCCCCTCTAAATGGATTGAACATCAAACATGACTTTATACAATCAATTCCAATTTAACGTTCGATATTACGTTTTTTCTATTAGATCTGGATGCTCTGGCTATGACAGTATATTGAAAAAATGGAAGTATAACAGACATAGTGGTGAAGAAGGTTTGGGGCCTTTCTGTATAGAGTTGTATGTTCTCCCCATGTCTGTGTGAACTGTGTGATCTTTGTGTGCCTGTGTGTCTTTGTGTTATCATTATCAATTAAATTGTTTCAGTGTTTGCACATGACCATATTTTTCTTCTCTTTACATTTTACACAGTGTGCCACCCTTTTCTGAAGCAGGGTTATACAGCCTTGTTCCAGTAATAGTTGGCTTTGACCAAAGCCCCATAAGTGTGTAGCATGTGAAAAACAATGTTGATGGGGATGTACTTTCTTCTCCATTTATTCCATACCAGCTAGAGTAGTTCTATAAATAGCATGTGTTAATCATACCCCATTAAGCGTTGGTAATCTTTCATCTGGGTTGAAATTAAATACATTCTGTTCTAAAGACTCTCTATTGGACTGCAAACTGTACTCTGGTGAAACATTTCAAATCTTAACTGTAACTTAAGCGTAGTTGTTCACTATTTTTAAAGAGATGAATCATAACTCTAATACTGTTTGGTGTGAAGTTAGTACAGATTAATTTTTGTATTTTGAGTTTTATATATTTTGCAAACATGTATGGCTATGGCTTACCTGGTTTTTCAGGTTTTATTAAATCCGCATCTGTCACCAATGTCTTGCCAACTCCTTCAAAGCTGCGGGAGGAGTAATTCTAGACGAAGCTCAAAATACAATCAGACAAAATACTTGTCTGTACCTCGAGTGGCGAGAGTTAACACCCGTCATCATGGAGAGAAAAATCCTGTCTTGGATATTTTTTCTTGGATATTTACATGCATTGTCCGGACAAGGTAAACTAGTGTTACAAGTTTCATTATAGGTGATATTTTTATGGCTTTGATTGTTTGCATTTTACTTTCTAATATGCTTTACTAGACCAGAACAGACTAGAGAGAGTAGTAGTGTTAAGTATTAGCAGTAAAAAGTTTTTGTAGTATTTTACATATATATATATATTAATATTGTTAATATTATAATTGTTATTGACTGATATTTATTTTCCATAGGATTAATTGTAGTCTCATGAAATAAAACTCAGTAATTTCAACAGTGTAAATTACTGCAAGGGAAATAAAAACAAATTTTGGACTGAAAACGTATGAAATTATAATACAGTGGCTAAATCTAAACATGCACAGTGTTTGTGGGGAACACAAAACGAGAGAGGCAGAGGCACGGCCATGACACACACGTATGACCTGAATCATTTTAAGATAAAATAGACAAAATTAATTTCATAAAATAAGTTATGTACATTTTTTAAAAAATGTTGTTAAATGGAGCTGATTCATTTGCTTCGGTTAATATCCAAGACAATGTTTACTGTGTGGATTGTCCTCTGTCACGGAGAAAAAAAAAGAGCATAAACATAAATTTTGGCATGAGGTGCAACTGTTTAACCTTTGAAAAGTTAGCAAAAACAAAACAAAGGCAAAAAGGTATTTTGTAGCAGTAGTGGTTTAATAGTTGTTACACATTGTGCATTTAATATTTCAAGACATTCTGATTGTGGTTAATGCAAAAAACCCCAAAACAACATTAATTCCAAACTGAAGGTAGATATATATCAACAAATCACTTACAGTAGAGCAATAAATAACTCATCAATCTCTGATTCAAATGTCTCTGATTTATCAGAGACTACTTATGACAAGTATCCTATTATGAAGATGACATACTTATTAGAGTGTAGTTTGGCCTTATGGTCAGTGCTAAGATAAAGGTGGTAGGGTCACCAAAATCACTAGGATCCACTAGGATCTCTTGATACCACTGATTTTACACAACCATGTATACCAATCTGGAGAATAGCTGTTGAGATGCTGTTGAATAGTTGCTCATTATTCTTTAAGAGATAGCTATCACTGTAATACTGCCTATTATAAAGTTACTACAAATTATTTTTTGTATTTTGAGTTTTATATATTTTGCAAACATGTATGCTTGTGACTTCCCTGGTTTTTCAGGTTAGAAAAAATCTGCATCTGTCACCAATGTCTTGTTACCTCCTTCAAAGCTGCGGGAGAAGTAATTCTAAACTAAGCTCAAAATGCAATCACAGACAAGATACTTGTCTGTACCTGGAGTGGTGAGAATTAACACATTAACAAAAATCCTGTCTTGCATTGTCTGGACAAGGTAAATTAGTGATTACAAGTTTCACTACAGGTGATATGTATGTTGATATGTATGATATGAAGTGTGTATATATATATATATATATAGTGTAAACTACTGCAAGGGAGACAAATTTTGGACTGAAAACATGAGTGCGGAACACAAAAACGAGAGAGATGGAGGCATGACCATGACACACACGTATGACCTGAATCATTTTAAGATAAAATAGACAAAATTAATTTCATAAAATAAGTAGTTATGTACATTTTAAAAAATGTTGTTAAATGATTGTTGATTCATTTTCTTTGGTCAATATCCAAGATGATGTTTACTGTCTCGATGGTCCTCCAGACAGTAGAGAGAAAGAAAGAGCATAAACATAAATCTTGGCATGAGGTGCAACTGTTTAACCTTTGAAAGGTTAGCAAAAAGAAAACAAAGGAAAAAAGGTATGATTGTATTTTGTAGCAGTAGTGGTTTAATAGTTGTTACACACTGTGCATTTAATATTTCAAGACATTATATGTAAATGTGGTTAATTCTAAAACCCTCAATAAACATAAATTCCAAACTGAAGGTAGATATAAAACAATCATATACAGTATAGCATTGAAGAACTCAACATCTGCCAAGATTTAAATGTCTACTTATGACAAGTATTGTACTATGAAGATGGCATACATATTACTGTGTAGTTTGGTTTTACAGTCAGTGCTCAGATAAAGGTAATAGTGTCACCAAAATGACTAGGATCGTCCTCTTGATAACACTGATATTTACACTGATTGGAAATCTGGAGAAAAGCTGTTGAACTGTTGGTGAAAGTCCTCATATAAGATAAATATGACAATGAATACAGAAATACTGAGGTATCTGATTTAATTATTTTTTTCAAATTCAGTATTTATAACGCTACAGCTGTTTTGGAGAAATTGCTGAAATCGATGGTCAATGGTGAGGTCAGGAGTGAAGAAAGTGTTCAGGAGCCTCTGATGTCTTATGCTGTAATATTTATTGACACAGATAACACCACAAATACTATACGCCCAGAATGAGTCAAAGTGAATATTTTACCCAGGTTAGTGTTACCGTCAGCACATTAGCACACTAGTCTGCAGACACATGAAACGTCAGTGGCAAGCTATTCATTATGTCTAGGAAGACAACATAAGGTCTCTTCGACCCTGGTCACCACAACATTGAGATAGGCTGGCATCTGTTGTGCTCAAGCAAAGCCAAACAACTACTACTGCCTAGGACCTAAAGGCCCACACGTGACCCCGTGTAACCTAAGGATAGAAAATTCCATAACAACAGCAACAACTAACACAGGTGACAACGCGGGAACTATAACCAGTGACCCACCTACAGAAACTCGACTACAACTTCCCAACCACAACTGCTCCCCTAATGACTACAAGAGGACATTTTGCCACCACAACTAAGCTAAAGCAATACATAAAGGGTAAAACTCACCCTGACAAAGAAACTAGGGGTACAACAATACACGTATCTGTATTGAATAAACTAGCATCTGAGCAGGGAGTTTAGCACACCAAAGATGTGGTGATGGTTCCCATGCTTCCTTGTGAGTAGAAGCAGAGTTCTTGCAGTAGGAGGTGATGGCTTGGCTGGTTTGCGAATTTGAGATGATGAGTATGTGTGCAGAGAGAGCGGAACCAAGTGGAATCCATATCTACATACAAACACAAACACAGACACAGTCAGAGGAAAACAGGCACAGCCATGGACATGACAGTATTAAGCTTTTATCAGTTTCCACGTGTGATGTTTTTTTTCCCCCCCAACAGGCTTGATATCACGAGCACATCTACAGTTGAAGATAACTTCCTATGAAGAAATCAGCAATGATACCATTACTAATCTTGTTCAACAGGTATGGAAAATTTGAAGGATAAAAAAAATCTCAATTTCATTAAGTTTCTTCAGCAAATAATATCAGTCATAGTGCATACACAATAAAGGGTCGGGTAAAGAGAATGAGATACGATGTTAATTCTCAATGATGTCTCTCCATTTAGTTCTTTAGAGATCAGCTCCTAAATGGAAAGGCTCACACAGTCACAGTGAAAGACATTCAAAAAATGAAGGTTGCAATGACTACCACAACCGCTACTACTACTACTACTACTACTACTACAACCAAACCCATGATCATAACTACACCCACAAGAAACAAACCCACAGCTACCACACCTGCAACAACTACCACAAGTGGATTTCCAACCACCACAACTCCACCTCCAACTACAAAACCTGCTGTAACTACCACAACTAAAGTTCAAACAAGCACACCTGAGAAAACTACTACCATATCTTCGACGACTACAAAAGGGGCAGCCACGATAGCTTCGGCTGTGACTGTCAAAACTACAGTTCCAACTACCACACTTTTGACCTCAACTACTACACGTGCAGAAACTACCACAGCTGCCACAACTGGCATTACAACAACTACAACTTTAGCTCCAATAACCACAAGTTTGGTTCCCACCACCACATCTTCAGCCTCAACCACCACACCAGGGGCAACCACAATAATTTGGGCTGTAACTACCACAACTGCAGTTCCAACCACCACAACTTCAGCGGCATCTACCACAACTGGTATTCCAATAACCTCTTCTGATTCCCCTACCACAAGTAATGTTTCAACATCCAGAACATCATTTCCAACTCCCACATCCTTGGCAACTAACATAACTATGGTTCCCATCACCACATCCTTCTCAACCACCGAACCAAGGGCAACCACCATAACTTCGGCTATAACTACCACACCTGCAGCTCAAACCAGAATAACTACAGCTCGAACTACCATAACGGGTGTTCCAAAATACACAACATCAGTTGCAACTCCCACATTGGCAGTAACTGCCACAACCTTGATTCCCACAACCACATCTTTGTCACCAACCAGCACAGTAGGGGCAACTATCATACCTTCGGCTGTGACTGCCACAACTGCAGTTCCAACCACCACATCCTTGGCAACTGCCACAACTGTCATTCCCACAACCACTTCTGCTTCCACTACTGCAAGTGTTGTTCCAACAACGACAACATCAGTTGCAACTCCAACATTGGCACAAACTACCACAAGTGGTGGTCCAACAACCACAACTTTGACCTCAACCAACTTAATGTTTGCAACAGCTGCTGCAACTGATGTTGTAACAGCCACAATTTCAGCTCTAACAACCACATCACCAGAGACTACCACAGCTGTGATTCCCATAACCACCACTTCCACCTCAACCGCCCCACAACAAACATCCTCCAAAACTTCAGCTGTTGTAACCACAACTGCACTATCAACCACTTCAACTTCATCTCCAACTACTACTGGTGGTCCAACAACCACGTCTGGCTCCACTGCCACAACCGATGTTGCAACAACCACATTTTCAGCCACAACCATAACTTCAACTCTAACTACCACAACTGGCATTTCAACAACCACAACTTCAACTGTAACTACCACAACAGAAGTTCCAAACTCCACAACTGGTGGTCCAGGGTCCAACGCTGCGTCCACTGCCACAACTGAGGAACAGACAAGCACAACTTCAGCTACAACTTCCACATCTGTGGCAACAACCACAACTGTAGTTCCAACAAGCACATTTTCAACCACAACCACAAGTTCAACTCCAACTACCACAACTGTTGGTCCCACAACCACAAGTTCAGCTCCAACAACCACATCTGGGTTTCCCACAACCACCCCATCAACGTCAACCAACACACCAGGAGAAACGAACAGAACTTCATCTGTAACTACCACAACTGGTGTGACAACATCAGAAGACACTACCACATCTGCAGTTGCTGCAACCACATCTTCTACCCCAACCACCCTACAACAGACAACCACCCCAGCTTCACCTGTAACTACCACATCTTCAGCTGTACCTTTCACAGCAGAAGTTCCAAACTCCACAACTTCATCTCCAACTACCACAACTGGTGGTTTAGTGTCCAATACTGCTTCCACTACCACAACTGAGATACGGACAAGCAGAACTTCAGCTACAACTCCAACGTCTAATGCAACAACCACAACTGTAGTTCCAACTACCACATTTTCAGCCACAACCACAAGTTCTGCGCCAACTACCACAACTAATGGTCCCACAACCACAAATTCTGCTCTAACAACCACAACTGTGTTTCCCACAACCGACTCCTCAACATCAAACAACACACCTGGGGCAACCAACACAACTTCAGCTGTAACTACCACGACTTCAGCTGTACAATTTACAACAGAAGTTCCAAACTCCACAACTTCATCTCCAACTACCACAACTGGTGGTCCAATGACCAATGCTGCTTCCACTACCACAAAAGAGGGACACTCAAGCAAAACTTCAGCTATAACTCCCACAACTATAACAAAAACTACAATTGTAGTTCCAACAACCACATTTTCAGCCACGACCACAAGTTCATCTCCAACTACCACAACTGTTGTTCCCACAACCACAAGTTCAGCTCCAGCAACCACATCTGGGTTTCCCACAACCGCCTCCCCAACGTCAACCAACACACCTGGGGCAACCAACATAACTTCAGCTGTAACTACCACAAGTGGTGTTGCAACATCAGAAGAAACTACCACAGCTACAGTTCCTGGAACCATATCTTCTGCCCCAACCACCACAACTTCATCTCCAACTGCCACAACTGGTGGTCTAGTGTCCAATGCTGCATCCACTACCACAACTGAGGGACAGACAAGCACAATTTCAGCTACAACTCCAACATCTATTGTAGCAACCACAACTGTAGTTCCAACAAAAACATTTACAGCCACGACCACGAGTTCATCTCCAACTACCACAACTGTTGGTCCCACAACCACAAATTCAGCTCCAACAACCACAACTGGGTTTCCCACAACTGCCTCCTCGACATCAACCAAAAAACCTGGAACGAACAACATAACTTCAGCTGTAACTACAAGTGGTCTTACAACATCAGAAGAAACTACCACAGCTGCAGTTCCTGGAACCACATCTTCTGCCCCAACCACCACAATTTCATCTCCAACTACAACAACAGATGGTCTAGTGTCTAGTGCTGCTTCCGCTACCACAACTGAGGGACAGACAAGCACAATTTCAGCTACAACTCCATTATCTATTGCAACAACCACAACTGTAGTTCCAACAACCACATTTTCAGCCACGATCACAAGTTCAGCTCCAACAACCACAACTGGGTTTCCCACAACTGCCTCCTCAACATCAACCAACACACCTGGGGCAACCAACATACCTTCAGCTGTAACTACCACAACTGGTGTTACAACATCAGAAGAAACTACCACAGCTGCAGTTCCTGGAACCACATCTTCTGCCCCAGCCACCACATCTTCAAATCCAACTACCACAACTGGTGGTCTAGTGTCCAGTGCTGCTTCTACTACCACAAAAGAGGGACAGACAAGCACAACTTCAGCTACAACTCCGTCTATTGCAACAACCACAACTGTAGTTCCAACAACCACATTTTCAGCCACGTCCACCAGTTCAGCTACAACTACCACAACTGTTGGTCCCACAACCACAAATTCAACTCCAACAACCACAACTAGGGTTCCCACAACCGCCTCCTCGACATCACACAACATACCTGGAGCAACCAACATAACTTCGGCTGTAACTACCACAAGTGGTCTTACAACATCAAAAGAAACTACTGCAGCTGCAGTTCCTGGAACCACACCTTCTGCCCCAACCACCACAACTTCATCTCCAACTGCCACAACTGATGGTCTAGTGTCCAATGCTGCTTCCACTACCACAACTGAGGGACAGACAAGCACAACTTCAGCTACAACTCCAACATCTATTGCAACAACCACAACTGTAGTTCCAACAACCACATTTTCAGCCACGATCACAAGTTCAGCTCCAACAACCACAACAGGGTTTCCCACAACCGCCTCCTCAACATCAACCAACACACCTGGGGAAACCAACATACCCTCAGTTGTGACTACCACAACTGGTGTTACAACATCAAAAGAAACTACCACAGCTGCAGTTCCTGGAACCACATCTTCTGCCCCAATCACCACAATTTCATCTCCAACAACCACATTTTCAGCCACAATCACTAGTTCATCTCCAACTACCACAACTGTAGTTCCAACAACCACAAAATCAGCTCCAACAACCACAACTGGGTTTCCCACAACTGCCTCCTCGACATCAACCAACAAACCTGGAGCAACCAACATAACTTCAGCTGTAACTACAAGTGCTCTTACAACATCAGAAGAAACTACCACAGCTGCGGTTCCTGTACCCACATCTTCTGCCCCAACCACCACATCTTCATCTCCAACTGCCACAACTGGTGGTCTAATGTCCAATGCTGCTTCCACTACCACAACTGAGGGACAGATAAGCACAACTTCAGCTACAACTCCAACATCTATTGCAACAACTACAATTGTAGTTCCAACAACCACATTTTCAGCCATGATCACAAGTTCAGCTCCAACAACCACAACTGGGTTTCCCACAACCGCCTCCTCAACATCAACCAACACACCTGGGGCAACCAACATACCTTCAGCTGTAACTACCACAACTGGTGTTACAACATCAGAAGAAACTACCACAGCTGCGGTTCCTGGAACCACACCTTCAGCCCCAACCACCACAACTTCATCTCCAACTACCACAACTGGTGCTCTAGTGTCCAATGCTGCTTCCGCTACCCCACCTGAGGGACAGACAAGCACAACTTCAGCTACAACTCCATTATCTATTGCAACAACTACAATTGTAGTTCCAACAACCACATTTTCAACCACGACCACAAGTTCAGCTCCAACTACCAGAATTGTTGGTCCCACAAACCCAGATTCAGCTCCAACAACCACAACTGGGCTTCCCACACCCGCCTCCTCAACGTCAACCAACATACCTGAGAAAACCAACATGACTTCAGCTGTAACTACCACAAGTGGTCTCACAACATTAGAAGACACTACCACATCTGCAGTTCCTGGAACCACACCTTCTGCCCCAACCACCACATCTTCAAATCCAACTACCACAACTGGTGGTCTAGTGTCCAGTGCTGCTTCCACTACCACAAAAGAGGGACAGACAAGCACAACTTCAGCTACAACTCCAACGTCTATTGCAACAACCACAACTGTAGTTCCAACAACCACATTTTCAGCCACGTCCACCAGTTCAGCTACAACTACCACAACTGTTGGTCCCACAACCACAAATTCAGCTCCAACAACCACAACTAGGGTTCCCACAACCGCCTCCTCGACATCACACAACATACCTGGAGCAACCAACATAACTTCGGCTGTAACTACCACAAGTGGTCTTACAACATCAAAAGAAACTACTGCAGCTGCAGTTCCTGGAACCACACCTTCTGCCCCAACCACCACAACTTCATCTCCAACTGCCACAACTGGTGGTCTAGTGTCCAATGCTGCTTCCACTACCACAACTGAGGGACAGACAAGCACAACTTCAGCTACAACTCCAACATCTATTGCAACAACCACAACTGTAGTTCCAACAACCACATTTTCAGCCACGATCACAAGTTCAGCTCCAACAACCACAACAGGGTTTCCCACAACCGCCTCCTCAACATCAACCAACACACCTGGGGCAACCAACATACCTTCAGCTGTAACTACCACAACTGGTGTTGCAACATCAGAAGAAACTACCACAGCTGCAGTTCCTGGAACCACATCTTCTGCCCCAACCACCACATCTTCAAATCCAACTACCACAACTGGTGGTCTAGTGTCCAGTGCTGCTTCCACTACCACAAAAGAGGGACAGACAAGCACAACTTCAGCTACAACTCCAACGTCTATTGCAACAACCACAACTGTAGTTCCAACAACCACATTTTCAGCCACGTCCACCAGTTCAGCTACAACTACCACAACTGTTGGTCCCACAACCACAAATTCAGCTCCAACAACCACAACTAGGGTTCCCACAACCGCCTCCTCGACATCACACAACATACCTGGAGCAACCAACATAACTTCGGCTGTAACTACCACAAGTGGTCTTACAACATCAAAAGAAACTACTGCAGCTGCAGTTCCTGGAACCACACCTTCTGCCCCAACCACCACAACTTCATCTCCAACTGCCACAACTGGTGGTCTAGTGTCCAATGCTGCTTCCACTACCACAACTGAGGGACAGACAAGCACAACTTCAGCTACAACTCCAACATCTATTGCAACAACCACAACTGTAGTTCCAACAACCACATTTTCAGCCACGATCACAAGTTCAGCTCCAACAACCACAACAGGGTTTCCCACAACCGCCTCCTCAACATCAACCAACACACCTGGGGCAACCAACATACCTTCAGCTGTAACTACCACAACTGGTGTTGCAACATCAGAAGAAACTACCACAGCTGCAGTTCCTGGAACCACATCTTCTGCCCCAACCACCACATCTTCAAATCCAACTACCACAACTGGTGGTCTAGTGTCCAGTGCTGCTTCCACTACCACAAAAGAGGGACAGACAAGCACAACTTCAGCTACAACTCCAACGTCTATTGCAACAACCACAACTGTAGTTCCAACAACCACATTTTCAGCCACGTCCACCAGTTCAGCTACAACTACCACAACTGTTGGTCCCACAACCACAAATTCAGCTCCAACAACCACAACTAGGGTTCCCACAACCGCCTCCTCGACATCACACAACATACCTGGAGCAACCAACATAACTTCGGCTGTAACTACCACAAGTGGTCTTACAACATCAAAAGAAACTACTGCAGCTGCAGTTCCTGGAACCACACCTTCTGCCCCAACCACCACAACTTCATCTCCAACTGCCACAACTGGTGGTCTAGTGTCCAATGCTGCTTCCACTACCACAACTGAGGGACAGACAAGCACAACTTCAGCTACAACTCCAACATCTATTGCAACAACCACAACTGTAGTTCCAACAACCACATTTTCAGCCACGATCACAAGTTCAGCTCCAACAACCACAACAGGGTTTCCCACAACCGCCTCCTCAACATCAACCAACACACCTGGGGCAACCAACATACCTTCAGCTGTAACTACCACAACTGGTGTTGCAACATCAGAAGAAACTACCACAGCTGCAGTTCCTGGAACCACATCTTCTGCCCCAACCACCACATCTTCAAATCCAACTACCACAACTGGTGGTCTAGTGTCCAGTGCTGCTTCCACTACCACAAAAGAGGGACAGACAAGCACAACTTCAGCTACAACTCCAACGTCTATTGCAACAACCACAACTGTAGTTCCAACAACCACATTTTCAGCCACGTCCACCAGTTCAGCTACAACTACCACAACTGTTGGTCCCACAACCACAAATTCAGCTCCAACAACCACAACTAGGGTTCCCACAACCGCCTCCTCGACATCACACAACATACCTGGAGCAACCAACATAACTTCGGCTGTAACTACCACAAGTGGTCTTACAACATCAAAAGAAACTACTGCAGCTGCAGTTCCTGGAACCACACCTTCTGCCCCAACCACCACAACTTCATCTCCAACTGCCACAACTGGTGGTCTAGTGTCCAATGCTGCTTCCACTACCACAACTGAGGGACAGACAAGCACAACTTCAGCTACAACTCCAACATCTATTGCAACAACCACAACTGTAGTTCCAACAACCACATTTTCAGCCACGATCACAAGTTCAGCTCCAACAACCACAACAGGGTTTCCCACAACCGCCTCCTCAACATCAACCAACACACCTGGGGCAACCAACATACCTTCAGCTGTAACTACCACAACTGGTGTTGCAACATCAGAAGAAACTACCACAGCTGCAGTTCCTGGAACCACATCTTCTGCCCCAACCACCACATCTTCAAATCCAACTACCACAACTGGTGGTCTAGTGTCCAGTGCTGCTTCCACTACCACAAAAGAGGGACAGACAAGCACAACTTCAGCTACAACTCCAACGTCTATTGCAACAACCACAACTGTAGTTCCAACAACCACATTTTCAGCCACGTCCACCAGTTCAGCTACAACTACCACAACTGTTGGTCCCACAACCACAAATTCAGCTCCAACAACCACAACTAGGGTTCCCACAACCGCCTCCTCGACATCACACAACATACCTGGAGCAACCAACATAACTTCGGCTGTAACTACCACAAGTGGTCTTACAACATCAAAAGAAACTACTGCAGCTGCAGTTCCTGGAACCACACCTTCTGCCCCAACCACCACAACTTCATCTCCAACTGCCACAACTGGTGGTCTAGTGTCCAATGCTGCTTCCACTACCACAACTGAGGGACAGACAAGCACAACTTCAGCTACAACTCCAACATCTATTGCAACAACCACAACTGTAGTTCCAACAACCACATTTTCAGCCACGATCACAAGTTCAGCTCCAACAACCACAACAGGGTTTCCCACAACCGCCTCCTCAACATCAACCAACACACCTGGGGCAACCAACATACCTTCAGCTGTAACTACCACAACTGGTGTTGCAACATCAGAAGAAACTACCACAGCTGCAGTTCCTGGAACCACATCTTCTGCCCCAACCACCACATCTTCAAATCCAACTACCACAACTGGTGGTCTAGTGTCCAGTGCTGCTTCCACTACCACAAAAGAGGGACAGACAAGCACAACTTCAGCTACAACTCCAACATCTATTGCAACAACCACAACTGTAGTTCCAACAACCACATTTTCAGCCACGATCACAAGTTCAGCTCCAACAACCACAACAGGGTTTCCCACAACCGCCTCCTCAACATCAACCAACACACCTGGGGCAACCAACATACCTTCAGCTGTAACTACCACAACTGGTGTTGCAACATCAGAAGAAACTACCACAGCTGCAGTTCCTGGAACCACATCTTCTGCCCCAACCACCACATCTTCAAATCCAACTACCACAACTGGTGGTCTAGTGTCCAGTGCTGCTTCCACTACCACAAAAGAGGGACAGACAAGCACAACTTCAGCTACAACTCCAACGTCTATTACAACAACCACAACTGTAGTTCCAACAACCACATTTTCAGCCACGACCACGAGTTCAGCTACAACTACCACAACTGTTGGTCCCCAAACCACAAATTCAGCTCCAACAACCACAACAGGGTTTCCCACAACCGCCTCCTCAACATCAACCAACACACCTGGGGAAACCAACATACCCTCAGTTGTGACTACCACAACTGGTGTTACAACATCAAAAGAAACTACCACAGCTGCAGTTCCTGGAACCACATCTTCTGCCCCAATCACCACAATTTCATCTCCAACAACCACATTTTCAGCCACAATCACTAGTTCATCTCCAACTACCACAACTGTAGTTCCAACAACCACAAAATCAGCTCCAACAACCACAACTGGGTTTCCCACAACTGCCTCCTCGACATCAACCAACAAACCTGGAGCAACCAACATAACTTCAGCTGTAACTACAAGTGCTCTTACAACATCAGAAGAAACTACCACAGCTGCGGTTCCTGTACCCACATCTTCTGCCCCAACCACCACATCTTCATCTCCAACTGCCACAACTGGTGGTCTAATGTCCAATGCTGCTTCCACTACCACAACTGAGGGACAGACAAGCACAACTTCAGCTACAACTCCAACATCTATTGCAACAACTACAATTGTAGTTCCAACAACCACATTTTCAGCCATGATCACAAGTTCAGCTCCAACAACCACAACTGGGTTTCCCACAACCGCCTCCTCAACATCAACCAACACACCTGGGGCAACCAACATACCTTCAGCTGTAACTACCACAACTGGTGTTACAACATCAGAAGAAACTACCACAGCTGCGGTTCCTGGAACCACACCTTCAGCCCCAACCACCACAACTTCATCTCCAACTACCACAACTGGTGCTCTAGTGTCCAATGCTGCTTCCGCTACCCCACCTGAGGGACAGACAAGCACAACTTCAGCTACAACTCCAACATCTATTGCAACAACTACAATTGTAGTTCCAACAACCACATTTTCAGCCATGATCACAAGTTCAGCTCCAACAACCACAACTGGGTTTCCCACAACCGCCTCCTCAACATCAACCAACACACCTGGGGCAACCAACATACCTTCAGCTGTAACTACCACAACTGGTGTTACAACATCAGAAGAAACTACCACAGCTGCGGTTCCTGGAACCACACCTTCAGCCCCAACCACCACAACTTCATCTCCAACTACCACAACTGGTGCTCTAGTGTCCAATGCTGCTTCCGCTACCCCACCTGAGGGACAGACAAGCACAACTTCAGCTACAACTCCAACATCTATTGCAACAACTACAATTGTAGTTCCAACAACCACATTTTCAGCCATGATCACAAGTTCAGCTCCAACAACCACAACTGGGTTTCCCACAACCGCCTCCTCAACATCAACCAACACACCTGGGGCAACCAACATACCTTCAGCTGTAACTACCACAACTGGTGTTACAACATCAGAAGAAACTACCACAGCTGCGGTTCCTGGAACCACACCTTCAGCCCCAACCACCACAACTTCATCTCCAACTACCACAACTGGTGCTCTAGTGTCCAATGCTGCTTCCGCTACCCCACCTGAGGGACAGACAAGCACAACTTCAGCTACAACTCCAACATCTATTGCAACAACTACAATTGTAGTTCCAACAACCACATTTTCAGCCATGATCACAAGTTCAGCTCCAACAACCACAACTGGGTTTCCCACAACCGCCTCCTCAACATCAACCAACACACCTGGGGCAACCAACATACCTTCAGCTGTAACTACCACAACTGGTGTTACAACATCAGAAGAAACTACCACAGCTGCGGTTCCTGGAACCACACCTTCAGCCCCAACCACCACAACTTCATCTCCAACTACCACAACTGGTGCTCTAGTGTCCAATGCTGCTTCCGCTACCCCACCTGAGGGACAGACAAGCACAACTTCAGCTACAACTCCAACATCTATTGCAACAACTACAATTGTAGTTCCAACAACCACATTTTCAGCCATGATCACAAGTTCAGCTCCAACAACCACAACTGGGTTTCCCACAACCGCCTCCTCAACATCAACCAACACACCTGGGGCAACCAACATACCTTCAGCTGTAACTACCACAACTGGTGTTACAACATCAGAAGAAACTACCACAGCTGCGGTTCCTGGAACCACACCTTCAGCCCCAACCACCACAACTTCATCTCCAACTACCACAACTGGTGCTCTAGTGTCCAATGCTGCTTCCGCTACCCCACCTGAGGGACAGACAAGCACAACTTCAGCTACAACTCCATTATCTATTGCAACAACTACAATTGTAGTTCCAACAACCACATTTTCAACCACGACCACAAGTTCAGCTCCAACTACCAGAATTGTTGGTCCCACAAACCCAGATTCAGCTCCAACAACCACAACTGGGCTTCCCACACCCGCCTCCTCAACGTCAACCAACATACCTGAGAAAACCAACATAACTTCAGCTGTAACTACCACAAGTGGTCTCACAACATTAGAAGACACTACCACATCTGCAGTTCCTGGAACCACACCTTCTGCCCCAACCACCACATCTTCAAATCCAACTACCACAACTGGTGGTCTAGTGTCCAGTGCTGCTTCCACTACCACAAAAGAGGGACAGACAGGCACAACTTCAGCTACAACTCCAATATCTATTGCAACAACTACAACTGTAGTTCCAACAACCACATTTTCAGCCACGACCACGAGTTCAGCTACAACTACCACAACTGTTGGTCCCACAACCACACATTCAGCTCCAACAACCACAACTGGGGTTCCCACAACCACCTCCTCGACATCACACAACATACCTGGAGCAACCAACATAACTTCAGCTGTAACTACCACAAGTGGTCTTACAACATCAGAAGAAACTACCACAGCTGCAGTTCCTGGAACCACATCTTCTGCCCCAACCACCACAATGTCATCTCCAACTACCACAACTGGTGGTCTAGTGTCCAATGCTGCTTCCACTACCACAACTGAGGGACAGACAAGCACAACTTCAGCTACAACTCCAATATCTATTGCAACAACTACAATTGTAGTTCCAACAACCACATTTTCAGCCATGACCACAAGTTCAGCTCCAACTACCACAACTGTTGGTCCCACAACCACAAGTTCAACTCCATCAACCACATCTGGGATTCCCACAACCACCTCCTTGACGTCAACCAACACACCTGGGACAACCAACATACCTTCAGCTGTAACTACCACAACTGGTGTTACAACATCAGAAAAAACTACCACAGCTGCAGTTCCTGGAACCACACATTCTGCCCCGCCCACCACAACTTCATCTCCAACTAACACAACTGTTGGTCCCACACCCACAAATTCAGCTCCAACAACCACAACTGGGTTTCCCACAACCGCCTCCTCAACATCAACCAACACACCTGGGGCAACCAACATACCTTCAGCTGTAACTACCACAAGTGGTCTTACAACATCAGAAAAAAGTAGCACAGCTGCAGTTCCTGGAACCACACCTTCTGCCCCAACCACCACAACTTCATCTCCAACTACCACAACTGGTGGTCTAGTGTCCAATGCTGCTTCCACTACCACAACTGAGGGACAGACAAGCACAACTTCAGCTACAACTCCAATATCTATTGCAACAACTACAATTGTAGTTCCAACAACCACATTTTCAGCCATGACCACAAGTTCAGCTCCAACTACCACAACTGTTGGTCCCACAACCACAAGTTCAGCTCTATCAACCACATCTGGGATTCCCACAACCACCTCTTTGACGTCAACCAACACACCTGGGACAACCAACATACCTTCAGCTGTAACTACCACAACTGGTGTTACAACATCAGAAAAAACTACCACAGCTGCAGTTCCTGGAACCACACATTCTGCCCCGCCCACCACAACTTCATCTCCAACTAACACAACTGTTGGTCCCACACCCACAAATTCAGCTCCAACAACCACAACTGGGTTTCCCACAACCGCCTCCTCAACATCAACCAACACACCTGGGGCAACCAACATACCTTCAGCTGTAACTACCACAAGTGGTCTTACAACATCAGAAAAAAGTAGCACAGCTGCAGTTCCTGGAACCACACCTTCTGCCCCAACCACCACAACTTCATCTCCAACTACCACAACTGGTGGTCTTGTGTCCAATGCTGCTTCCACTACCACAACTGAGGGACAGACAAGCACAACTTCAGCTACAACTCCAACATATGTTGCAACAACCACAACTGTAGTTCCAAAAACCACATTTTCAGCCACAACCATGAGTTCAGCTCTAACTACCACAACTGTTGGTCCCACAACCACAAATTCAGCTCCAACAACCACAACTGGTGTTTCCACAACCGCCTCCTCAACATCAACCAACTTACCTGGGGCAACCAATATAACTTCAGCTGTAACTACCACAAGTGGTCTTACAACATCAGAAGACACTACCACAGCTGCAGTTCCTGGAACCACACATTCTGCCCCGCCCACCACAACTTCATCTCCAACTACCTCCACTGTTGGTCCCAAAACCACAAATTCAGCTCCAACAACCACAACAGGGTTTCCCACAACCACCTCCTCAACATCAACCAACATACCTGGGGCAACCAACATAACTTCAGCTGTAACTACCACAAGTGGTCTTACAACATCAGAAGAAACTACCACAGCTGCAGTTCCTGGAACCACACATTCTGCCCCGCCCACCACAACTTCATCTCCAACTACCTCCACTGTTGGTCCCAAAACCACAAATTCAGCTCCAACAACCACAACAGGGTTTCCCACAACCACCTCCTCAACATCAACCAACACACCTGGGGCAACCAACATACCTTCAGCTGTAACTACCACAAGTGGTCTTACAACATCAGAAGAAACTACCACAGCTGCAGTTCCTGGAACCACATCTTCTGCCCCAACCACCACAACTTCATCTCCAACTACCACAACTGGTGGTCTTGTGTCCAATGCTGCTTCCACTACCACAAAAGAGGGACAGACAAGCACAACTTCAGCTACAACTCCAACATCTATTGCAACAACCACAACTGTAGTTCCAACAACCACATTTTCAGCCACGACCACGAGTTCAGCTCCAACTACCATAACTGTTGGTCCCTCAACCACAAATTCAGCTCAAACAACCACAACTGGGATTTCCACAACCGCCTCCTTGATGTCAACCAACATACCTGGAGCAACCAACATAACTTCAGCTGTAACTACCACAAGTGGTCTTACAACATCAGAAGAAACTACCACAGCTGCAGTTCCTGGAACCACACCTTCTGCCCCAACCATCACAAGTTCATCTCCAACTACCACAACTGTTGTTCCCACAACCACAACTGGGTTTCCCACAACCGCCTCCTCAACATCAACCAACTTACCCGGGGCAAGCAGTATAACTTCAGCTGTAACTATCACAAGTGGTCTTACAACATCAGAAGAAACTACCACAGCTGCAGTTCCTGGAACCACATCTTCTGCCCCAACCACCACATCTTCAAATCCAACTACCACAACTGGTGGTCTAGTGTCCAGTGCTGCTTCCACTACCACAAAAGAGGGACAGACAAGCACAACTTCAGCTACAACTCCAACATCTATTGCAACAACTACAACTGTAGTTCCAACAACCACATTTTCAGCCATGACCACGAGTTCAGCTCGAACTACCACAACTGTTAGTCCCACAAACACAAATTCAACTCCAACAACCACAATTGGGCTTCCCACAACCGCCTCCTCAATGTCAACCAACATATCTGGGAAAACCAACATAACTTCAGCTGTAACTACCACAAGTGGTCTTACAACGTCAGAAGAAACTACCACAGGTGCAGTTCCTGGAACCACATCTTCTGCCCCAACAACCACAACTGTTGGTCCCACAACCACAAATTCAGCTCCATCAACCACAACTGGGTTTCCCACAACCGCTTCCTCAACATCAACCAACACACCTGGGGCAACCAACATACCTTGAGCTGTAACTACCACAAGTGGTCTTACAACATCAGAAGAATCTACCACAGGTGCAGTTCCTGGAACCACATCTTCTGCCCCAACAACCACAACTGTTGGTCCCACAACCACAAATTCAGCTCCATCAACCACAACTGGGTTTCCCACAACCGCTTCCTCAACATCAACCAACACACCTGGGGCAACCAACATACCTTGAGCTGTAACTACCACAAGTGGTCTTACAACATCAGAAGAATCTACCACAGGTGCAGTTCCTGGAACCACATCTTCTGCCCCAACAACCACAACTGTTGGTCCCACAACCACAAATTCAGCTCCATCAACCACAACTGGGTTTCCCACAACCGCTTCCTCAACATCAACCAACACACCTGGGGCAACCAACATACCTTGAGCTGTAACTACCACAAGTGGTCTTACAACATCAGAAGAATCTACCACAGGTGCAGTTCCTGGAACCACATCTTCTGCCCCAACAACCACAACTGTTGGTCCCACAACCACAAATTCAGCTCCATCAACCACAACAGGGTTTCCCACAACCGCCTCCTCAACATCAACCAACACAACTGGGGCAACCAACATGCCTTCAGCTGTAACTACCGCAACTGGTCTTACAACATCAGAAGAAACTACCACAGCTGCAGTTCCTGGAACCACATCTTCTGCCCCAACCCACCACAACTTCATCTCCAACTACCACAACTGGTGGTCTAGTGACCAATGCTGCTTCCACTACCACAACTGAGGGGCAGACAAGCACAACTTCAGCTACAACTCCAACAGCTATGGCAATAACCAGAACTGTAGTTCCCACAACCACAAGCACCACACCACAGGCAACCATCATAATGTCAACTCCGACTACCACAACTGGTGGTCCCACAAGCACAAGTTCAGCTCCAACAACCACAACTGGGTTTTCCACAGCCACATCTTCGGCCACAAGTAACACACCAAGGGCAACCACCATAACTTCAACTGTAACTACCACAACTGGCCTTTCAACAACCACATCTTCAGCTCTATCTGCCACAAGTGGTGGTCCAACATCCACAACATCAGGAGAAACTACCGCATCTCTGGTTCCCGCCACATTTTCCACCTCAAGCGTCACACCACAGTCAACCACTATCACTTCGGCTGCAAGCAGCACAACTGCATTTTCGCTGACCACAACTTCTACTGCATTTACCACATCTGCAGGATCTAACATCTAAAATGGCATTCCAACCACTACACCAAATGTCAATCCCACAACCGCCTCCACAATGTTAGCCAGCACACCTGGGGCAACCACCATAACTTCAGCTGTAACTACCACAACTTGTCTAACAACATCAGAAAAAACTACCACAGCTGTGGTTCCTGCAAACACATCTTCTGCCCCAACCACCACACAGCAGACAACCACCACAAACTCACCTGTAACTACCACAACTTCATCTCCAACTACCACAACTATTGCAACAACCACAAGTGTAGTTTCAACAACCACATTTACAGCCACGACCACCACTCCACAGGCAACCATCATAACGTCAACCCCAACAATCACAACTGGGTTTCCCACAAGCACATCTTCAGCGACAACCAACACACCAAGGGTAACCACCATAACTTCAGCTGTAACTACCACAACTGGTTTTACAACATCAGAAGACGTCACCATAGCTGCAGTTCCTGGAACCACATCTTTTGCTCCAACCACCCCACAGCATACAACCACCACAACTGGTGGTCTAGTGTCCAATGCTGCTTCCACTACCACAACTGAGGGACAGACAAGCACAACTTCAGCTACAACTCCAACATCTATTGCAACAACCAGAACTGTAGTTCCAACAACCAAATTTTCAAGCACAACCACGAGTTCAGCTCCAACTACCACAACTGATGGTCTCACAAACACGAATTCAGCTCCAGCAACCACAACTGTGGATCCCACAAACACATCTTCGGCGACAACCAGCACACCAAGAGCAACCACCATAACTTAAACTGGTGGTGTTACAGTAACCACAAAATCAGAAGAAACTACCACAGCTGTGGCTCCTGCAACCACATCTTCTGCCCCAACAACACCACAACAGGCAGTCACCATAGCTTCAGTTGTAACTTCCACAACTGGTGTTCCAACAACCACAAAATCAGATGCAAGTACCACAACTAACGTTACAACATCCACAACCTCGACCACAACCACCAGAAAGGTAGAAACTACCACAATTGTGATACCATCCACCTCAACTGATGCCATCAAAACTCCATCTGTAACTACTACAACTGGTGTTCCAACATCCATAACATCAGGAGAAACTACCACACCTCTGGTTCCCACCACATCTTCTGCCTCAACCACCACACCATAGTCAAAATCACCAGAACTTTGACTATAAGTAGCACAACTGCAGTTCCACCCACCACAATTTCTGCTGCATTTACCACATCTACAGGAACAAACAAAAATGGCATTCCAACCACTACCACAACTGCAGACCCCACAACCGCCTCCTCAGCTTTAACCAACACACCTGAGGCAACCACCATAATTTCAGTTGTAAATACCACAACTGCAGTTCAAACACCCACAACTTCAGCTCGAACTACTACAACTGGTCTCCCAACATTCACAACATCAGCTACAACTCCCACAGTGCCAGAAACTACTACAGTTGTGGTTACCACCACCACATCTTCAGCATCAACCACACCAACTACCCCATCTGTGGTAACTACCACAACTACGGTTCACACATCTTCAGATTCAACTACCCCAACTGTATATCCATATTATTAGAAAACCATAATATGAAAATACTGGTTATTTGCTATGTGAGGGATACTAGAAAACAACGAGAATCTGTGATTATGTGAATCTGAAGTTGCAAAAATTATTTCAAAACAGAAAAGGAAGTCCAAGACATTTTGTGCAGGTTAACTGTTTAAGTTTCCATTCCATTGAGGCACATATTAATGATTGTGATTATTATTTTTTTTTTTTATTATTGTGGTTTTGATTATATATATATTATAATATGAGCATACTCTTTTACTGAGTTGCTCAAAAGTGTGCCATATAATGGTCACACAGACAAAGTCAAATTTCAAGGCATCAATCATCACATCTAGGTATTTGTATGAAAAACGATTCAACAGTTCATTTCTAAACAGTTTATCGTCACTGGAGACAGCAGATTATCAGAAAATCTTCTTAGCACTGATGATGAACGCTTTTGTCACACCATTGAATTAGCTGATCAACATTACACTGGTACAATATGGCGTCATCGCTGCCAGTCAAAGAGACAGTAAGGTAGAATTGTCAGAACATTTTAACAGAAACTGATTGGGCATACTGGTTGTTAAATTTGCAGTGTACAATGTTAACAACACAGGTGAGCTCATGCAGCCTTGAGGTGCCACAACATTAGTCCTGATTAAAGAGGAAAGTGTATCATTTACCTTTATTAGCTGCATTCTGTTTGTAAATAAAGAGATGCACCAGTAAATTAATATTTATATATGTTTAATTTCTCACCTGCTGACAGAATGTATTTCTTGTCAATATCACTGATTAAAATATATATATTTTTCAAATGATTATGTCTGTATTATTATCATTATTATGAAAGTTAAACTTTTATTTAATGCCATTTTCCTTTATCATAGTCATTTTCACCTAAGGCTTTTTAACCATTTCTGAAAATCATAGCCAAACAATTATAGACTCTCTCTTTTTGCTTAGATTTAATATTAGACTTTATAACACAAGATAAGCAGTTATATTTTATTGTGTATTATGCACTTTTGAAAAAAAAAAAACATTTATAGTGTTCTTTTGTGTTACATCCTTTCAAAATAAACTTTATTCAACTGTTTTTAGAGCAAACATAAAAACATAATTATATACAGTGTATGTATGTATACATATACACACATATTTGCACTGCATAGACACACACACACACACACACATCAAACACATTCATTGTCAAGATCAGCCTTAAAACATATCAAAATACAACAAAAAATAATAATAATTGGGGGGATAATATTAAGTGAAAATAATGCAATTAATCATGTAAAAACATTTCTTCAATATATAAAATTATAAATAAAAGCAGAGACACAACGCAACATGTGAAATTAAATTCAAAGTAATTATTTTGAAAGATGCCAGAAATGAGCATGAGCATTCATGATTTTGGTATCAAACATTATTGGAAGAATTATTAAAAGATTTAAACAAAACATGGATTATAATCTTACCTTGAAGAATAAATTAATCTACAACAGCCAAAACTTCTCTCGTTATAATAAAGTACCATTCCCTTCTTAATCTTATCAAAGACATCATTGTTCCCATGACATTTCTAGAATTTCAGTATGAGCACAACTGGTATTATACACCTAAGTCTGACTGAATAAAGCTTTAAACAATGCAAACATTTGTCTAGACTCCATCACCAGGTCACAAAAACAACACCTATACCCAGTGGGGTGGTTTCTTCTCAGTCAGTGTTAATTTTCTGCAGAAACAATTGAGCTCCACAAAATCAGTTAGAAGTATCCACAAGGCCATCAATTTCATAATTTTGTCATCAATTTTTATAGCCATCCTCTCCATGGAAATGTGTAAAGCCCAGAGATTCACGCACAGCTCTGCTCAGCAGTGCCAACAGATCTGCAGTCCTTGCTACTCCCCTCTGCAGGAAGAGTTCCAGAGCGCAGGTGGAGGCGTAGGGCAGACGCACACCTGATATACTTGCATCCTGGACAATTAAATTAAATTTGAGTTAAATTTGAGAGAAACATGACAAACAAACATGACTTATCTCAAGACAGAAGAAAAATTGGTGGTATGTAATTTTTGTGTTTACAGCTTGTTGTGCTGTCCCCAAGTGGCTAAAAAGTTCATTAATGGTTTAAGACCTGGTAAAAGTCACACAGCCTTGCAGAATCCCATTAGCAATTATTTCATCTTAGATTTCTGTGTAACACGAAGGGGGCACAATTTTCACCAGAACCTGTGCTGATCTGATAGATACCAACCTGGGAGTAAAAACGTAGGGAGATCACTCTGGGGAACCCAAGAGGAGGCAAATGATCAATTCCTGTGATGAAGATGAGAAGGTCTTCAAAGGAAAAATCTGCCTTACCACCTGACAAGGACAGATTTCAGTTAAAATGTTGTCACAGTAACCCTGAACCGCTTTTATAAGATTTTTTTCTGTCTTTTTTGAGCTCTATTTGATAGAGACAGTTGTAGAGTGACAGGAATGTGGGAAGACAGAGATGAGGAATGACATGCAGGAAAGAGCCACAGTTCGGGTTCGAACCCTGGGCCGCCGCGGAAAGGACTGCGCCTTCGCACACTGGGCAGGCGCTCCACCAACTAAGCAGACACCCCCGCTTTTATGATCTTAATGTCTTAATGTCATTTTAAACCATTTTCTTCTATCACTGCCTGATACAAGAACCACAAGAGTATTTGATTCTCTACTCCATCCATCCCTGTATTCTTACCACTGACTAAGGTGAGGACTGTTTCCCAGTGTCTAACTGTTGCCTCCTCAGCTGCCCTCAGCTGGCTGTCTGGATGGCTGTAGCAAACAGTGAAAAGCTGTTTGAACTCTTCCAGTGTCAGAGGCTGCTGCTGTGTGTTCGTCATCACTGGCACAAACACCTCCCAGTGGGACTGTACCATATCCCACAATTCACCACAGCTGTTCAGCCCCTTGATGAACTGGGAGATCATACTGGTGACCCTAAAGGACAGAGGGAACAAGTGATTGTTTCATTGGCTCACTAACAGCAGTCAGCTAACCCTAACCCAGAGAGCACCTTCTTAAATAAATATATGAATACTCGCATAACAAATATAAAAACTAGAGACAGAAGGTCAGAGGGCAACATGGACTGAAATAAAAGAAATTAAAAACACTCAAAACAGTGTATGGGATTTAAACCATGAGTGTGTGAATGCGTGTTATCTGTTTGTGTGTCCTACCTATGGAAGATATAATATTTGACCAGGCGCATATAGATGGCTGGTATTTCTTCAGAATGGGCTGAATAGATTCCAGGGATCTCACAGCTGGCCACCCAGTCACAGAGACTGGGAGATAGCAGCTTCACATCAGTACAACTGTGCAACTACAAGAGGAGCAGAGAAGTTATTAATGTGTTTGTTCGTGTGTGTGTAAGCTCAATGGTGGTACAGTATGTGCGTGGTACTGCACAGGTTGAAGTTTTGGGAACATTCACAAAAAACAGTTCACAGAGTGCAATAGAATCAACAAGGGATTAATATAAAATAAACAGTTACAACCAGGAAAAACATCAGATAATACAGCTTTAAAATCTCACTCAAGTTAGAGGGCAGTTGGTGCAAAAGGTGCATAGTACCTGAAACCAGTTCTGCCGATATTAGTGCATACATGGGAGATGTCTAAGGTTGGGTTGTTAATGGAATGTGTATTGTAGTCACTAGATATGAATGAGATGTGAGGTAGTTTGGAAGCTTCAACAGTAGAGCCACAAAAGAGGTAAAGGTCCCGTGCTGGAAGCAAACCGGTTTGGTAAACTATATGTGGTCAGTTTCTCTCTACTGTGTGAATTCAAAACAAAAAATGGAAGACAGTCGCTCATTCATACACGTCAACACTGCATCAATTCACCATTTAAAAAAGGTGCAGTCAAGATAATCCATTAGAACTTAACCATATTATTTAGTAATTTATTTATTTATTATTTAACTTTTATAAGCTATTTATATTTTAAAGTCACTAAACAAACTAACTAAATTGATACACAGAAAATGAAATCAAATTGATCGCAGCATTTTGAAGTACCATTTTTTTTTTTTTTTTTTTTTAATTTCATTAGGTGATTGTGTGAGGTTCCTGTGTGTGTGCTACCTGTTGCAGGTACATCTGTGCTTCAGTATCAACAATGTCATTCCAGTTGAAGTCCTCCAAAGATGGATTCTGGCCGCACATCAACTGTGACAATAAAATACAATACGATGACAAAGAGAATGTGCAAATACAGTACATCTTCAAGCATAATATAAAATATGTTCAAGTCGAGGCTTTTTCATTTTTTTTTTTTTAACCACACACACATTGAACAAGCATCAACAAGCAGTCGTTTGTCACAATATTGAAGTGTATAAACTTTGAAAAGAGGATGTTAAACGTCCACTTTGTCTTTAAGCAATTACTTTGACATATTATCTCAATGTGAAGTTGATAGGGCAGACATAATAAATGACACAATAAATTACAATAATTGTGTGAGTTTCTGTGCTGCACTTCCAATATTATAATTGATATAAAAATTATATATTCATACACACACACACACACACACAAATAACCTGGTAGAGTGTAGGGTGCAGACAACGGGGCCCAGGCCCGCCTTGAGCCAGAGACCAGCCAATCAGAACGCCTGCTTCATAGTATTTCCTGTCTTCAAGAGCTGTGAGGTCGCAGGTCAAGAACAGCCGCCCCGGATGACCCTCAAATATAGAACTTTCCTGCAGCTCCAGCAAAATTAATCTGCGTGAGAAGTAAATATCCTTTGTTTTTTTTCACGTTATAAGATGATGCTTTAGAGCATTATATTTCACTTAGTTCCCAAACTAAACTACTGAAATATAAATATATTAAATCATCAAGCATACAGAAACACATGGACATAGTCACATTCAAAATATACAGCAGGAATATAGGAAAACCAGAATATGTTGACAGCTCTGTTTGTATTTCACAGTCAAGTTAGGTCACTGACTGAAATAACCAATAATAAAAAACAGCACAAGCTTCAAGAAAAATCTGAGGCAGATAATCACAACCTGAAAAATTCTCTGAGAGGTCCCTCATTGCCGTCAGTCTCCTCCTCACTGAAGGTTATGATGGGTTTCGCCTTGAAACAGAAGTCTGGCCTCCTCACCACCTTCAGAGCGCTGTGGAGCACCTCTCCCCTCCTCACACAGATGTGGGTTTCTACATCTCGATCCACATTCTGCTGCCTGAACAGTCTCAGGATGATGTCCAGGTCGAGCGTGCACTGCACACCACAGGGACAGGTTTAACCGGAAACAGTGAAAGTGATGTCCTCTAACAGTCCTAAAATTTCTAAGACTAATGTGGTGAAGTATCAAAAATGAAGATTTCAATGGGAATAAATATTGATGTAATATGAAAATAATCACATCAAACTGTGGAAGAGACAAAAGCCTCTAACATTAACAAGGGAACAACAACAAAAAAAAAGAGACATACAGAGCGTGGTGTACCTCTGGGTAGTTCTGGTGGCTGATGATATATAAAGCACCATGTCCAGAGATCCTGAGTACCTGTTCTCCTGTCCAGCCCTCAGCAGGGGTCTCTGGGACAAATAGCACCCTGGAGCCCTGTACACACTGTGAACCGCACATCAGATATAAATATATTTACATATATAAATGTGGAAGAATTTGAAGGGAAAATGGCATTTGCCATCAGATTTGATTTACTTTTTGGCAAGATAAATTAAATCCTAAATTCAATCTTGATTTGCAGCCATAGACGGCCAAAGAAATAAACAACCTGTAAATATTTACATGCTAAAGTCGATCTAGCTCCTACACAGTGATACAAATACACTACACTAACACACACCTGTAGATATGTGAAGGAGAACCTTTGTCCCAGCCGTCTTACAAACAGCCTCCTGAAGAGCAACGCTAGCCGACTCTGCATCTGATTGGCTGACCAACCAGAGTCAATGGTGATGCGAGCAGTCATTCCCATGGCCACCAGAGCTGCTCGTTCTTTACCTTGTGGAACGATGTGCCTGGAAGAACAGAAAAAGGAATGTTTACTTCATGGACATATTTCTATTAGATAAGAAAATATCTGTGTAACATTAGCAATTAAGTGTCACCTGCACACCACTAGGGCCTATGCTCGCAAATGAAATATGTTGCTATAATTTAGTGTACTATACAGTATATATATATACACACACACACACTACAAGCTGTTTCGGTGAGCAAATGTGTTTAGAAATTTGGTGTTTGAGATTTGGTGCTGGGGCTATTGATGGAATGATAAAAAAAAAAAATGTGGTCCAAAGTGGAGACGGTTCATTCTCTGGGGAGCATGAACACACATTGCACACACTGAATATCTTGGCATCCTGACCATTAATGTTACTATCAACATCATGTGGTTTTAAATATTTGTACTAATTGTTGCACTATAGAGGGAATGGCCACAGCAAATCATCAGGACAATAAATACCCACAACAAATTTCAGGGAAAACTGGCCTTTAGTTACAAGAAAACATCATGGACTACAGAGTTGTTCAATTCTGTCTGATAGTACTGGAGGAAAATGTCAAGAGGTCACAAAATAACCAAGAATCATCAACTAGAGACTTTAAATCCACACAAAATGTCATACCAATATAGCAAAATAACTGTGCTGTGGAAAAGTCTTCATAGACTAGTGCGCAAAAGCAAAATCAACCCACCTATTCCCCTGAGTAGTATTTATAAGACAGGCAATTACACCTCTCACCTCTCCAGCTGTGCCAGGTATTGTCCTCTAGGTAGACAGACCACATCTTTGACCACCAGTCCTGTCTGCCGCAGAGTCAGTCTCTTCCATTTGAGACGGCTAGCTGTGTTTGAAGAGGGCTGCAGCACACAGTAACACAACACACCGTATCAACATGATGGATCCACAGAACAAAGTGCAGTCTGAGGGCTGTTGAAGCGCCAAGTAAACACACCAAATTAAGTAAATGAGCAGACAGACAGGTTGATTAGACAGGATAAAAGAATCTCAACTTTGAATCGAAAAATTATTTGTTGCTTTTCGATGCAAAACCAGCAACCAACAGTAAATCTTAAACTTTAGCTGCAACTGTAGCAAGAAACAACCAGTTCTGGCATGGTATAAAAAGAGAACCACTGAATTGATTAGTAGATTAATTAGTCAATTAACAGACAATCATTATCATCATTATAATCATTATCATTATCTATTTAGCCATTGTGACATAGAAGACTGGACTATATGATGGGTGTAGGCTGTTATCTCAACTGGAAAACGCAACACACTGACTTACTAATAGAGCAGACTGAAACTTTCAACACAGATAATACTGTAGATAGGGCAACGCATTAGTGTTGACTGGTTGATCATCATTCAGTTAGATAAAATGGTTTTAGGATTGTTTGTTTGCACACATCATCCTGCTGGAAAGTTGATTTACTAATCAGGAAATGACACAATAAAACCTCAGGCGACCTACCAGGGTCATGATGGAAGAATTATTTGAATTTATCTCGACCAGCTCACTCTCAGGCACTCTGAGGGGAGGAAACTCCTATATGGAGCAAAGGAAAGAAAGAAAATGAACTGCACTGAGAAGCGTTATCTTGAAACTGCAGATATCACATGCTAAACAAACCAATCCACTTTATTTTCCACAGTATTACAATAAGCAAAGATGGAATTCTCTTTTGAATTGCAACTATTAGTTAATTTACTTATTTACATTGCTCATATTACTAACCTCCATTTCTATGTCAATTTCTTCCATGAATTCTGGGCCATGGGGGCAGTGCTTGGCCTCGTCCTTGGCAGGAGGCTCTGTTTTGGGTTTGGACTGCTGTCTGGGTTTGGTCTGGACCTGCAGCTCTGGCTCCTCGTCACAGTCAGGGACCAGAGGATGTTCCAGGCGTCTCTAGAATCAGGAAAAACAAAAAGGAAGATGTTGTACTGTGTCCGATCATTGACTATGAAATATACTGGAAGAATGGCATGGTATGTTTGCAACACATTATTGTCAAAAAACAAAAATAGTATAAAAGTTGTGATAGTAAAGAATCTGAAAAGGGACGATTCACCCAAATCACACACACAAACTCATCAACCTCCTCATTCCTAGATCAATGGTTTTGAGCCTTTTAGGTTTCTGACCCCTTAAAATAAACAAATGTCTACTTCTGACACGTTGTCACCAATTCAGTGTGTAGGAGTGACTAGTTCAACCAAAAAGTGATATTGTCTTCTTGTTTTATCTGAACCATTTTCAGAGATAAATTATCCAGTAATTCACGAAGGAAATAGCAAAGATTAGAAGAACATGTTTATTATTGAATTATTGAAAAAGAAAATGTGTTTTTCACACCTGGTCAAAGTTGTATTCTTCGGCCTTCTCCTGTGTTGGAATCACCACACAGGACTCCTCTGAAGAGAACAGCTTCATCTCAATGTTTTCTTTGATGGCCAGCAGCGCAGCCTTCCTCTCACTCTTCATCCTCTCTGACACAATGTCCTTTTTGTGTTTTGTCTTAGACTGCTGTCCCTGATTTAGCCTTAACCTTCCTCTGCTCTCTCTTTATTTTGTCTGATTCCTTTTTATCGCCCTGATGTCTTTTTCGCGTGTTGTACTGCTTTCTATTTCTTCTCCACTTTCAGTCACAAACAGTTGACCCTCCAGATATTTTTTGGGTAGTGGTAGCCTTCCAAACTTCTAAACTCTCATTATCTCAAGCTGAGAGCTATCAGAGTCTGAAGCTCTGATTGGCTCAGAGTTGTCCTCTCAGATTGCGATTGGTTCTGTGGATTGTTCTGAAGTCCTCATTGGTTGAGAGCTGTGTGAAAAAGCTCTGGTTGGTTCTGGACTGTCATTAGAGTTACAAGATCTTAGCCTATTGCCTGTTTCTTTCTACTTTTTCTTTTTCTATTTCTAAATAATTAATTCAAGTGTTCAAAGGAGTTTCAAATGGCTCATGTAATTCCATGCCATTAATCAACCCCTCTTCACACATCCTTTGTGGCCTATTTCATCACTGACCTGATGATTGAGTCATTTTAAATGAATCACTTACCACTCATATTTATTATAGGTAAAGTTACAAAATACTAGATTATAAAATCAAAATGGAATAATTATAATATCCAAACTGAATAATTTGAATAATTAACTGAATAAAGTGTGACTTTAGGCTCCATGAACCTTTAACTGCCTTAGTGCCTTTTCCAGTCAAGTAAAAGAGAACATTGTGCTGAATGAACTGTATTCAAACAGCCCAAAACAATAGACAGACTTAAATTGCAGACTTCAGTAGGAACCCACAGCAGGCTTTGTTTGGAGACACACCTCATTTCTCTCAAGCAACCATGGTGACTTAAAACACACTGAACAATCTATAATCAATGTCAGTAAACTGTGACAGCAATACAAAAGAATTTGTCACTCAAACTCAGACCAGCAAGACACTTAAAACCTATTCTTGATTAAGTTACACGAGCTTCACATAAACCAGTTTTCAGCCTTGTGAGAAAAACACTCCAGTTAAAAATAGAGTTATAGGAAGCAGTAAGTTGTGAAAAGCTAGAAAACATTTATTTGGCTTTGGTGGACTGATTTATTGTAGTTTGGACAAAATATCTTTTGGATAAAGTCCTAAATTCTTGCTGCTTCAGCTGCTTCATTCTACAGATTTTTACTCAGCTGTAACAGGTACAGACAGGCTGATTTGTTATCTCTCCAGGTACTTGTTACATAACATAAATTTTGATGTAATCAAGTGGTTTCCTCAGCTGTGAAATTACCATACACTATACTAAATTCCCTTTAATTCTCTAAACTCACTTCCTGACTCACTTCCCTTGCAAGGCCAGTTTTAGAACTAGAAACAGTAATAAATAAAAAATAAATTATCATCTTTTTATAAGCATATCCATTGTGGTCATTATGTGTGGGCATAGGTTTTATAGGTGAACGCTTACTGTAGTTGAAGTACTCTTCTACCGTCTAGTGACTATTCTTTTTATTTTTGCATTTAACAGTTTGCTCCTCAAGTTACTGCTGTTTGTTTCCCAGGTTGTATTAGTTACTAATATTTAAATAAATTATTTAAATTTGACCATATGTCCTTAGTAGAGTACATTCCAAAAAATATATAACTTATATAATACTTGATACCATGTAGCTTATCTTAAGAATGTGTGAATGACATTGAAAAACCAACGAACTGTTGATCTTTACAAATCAAAACCTGACAAACAGTGACTCACAGTAAAATAGTCAGGAGCGCTTTAAATAAATTTAAATTGAAAATCAAAAGTCAAATCAGATTGTGGTTTTGAAGAATTAAAAGGCTGGACTGTGTGGATTCATGTTCCTGCTCCCAGGAACATGAACAGGAGAACCCTAAACCATTTTTTGATTCATATCTGCTCTGCATGACCTGCTCTATGTGCTGCAGTCATTTTTTGTGTATATTCTATTCTTTTCTATGTCTATCTTCAGCAAGAGACAACAGATACATCACCAGAGTGACTGATTAAATGTTCACTTTAATAGCTTAATACTCAAAAGGTAGTCAAGTAATTGTGCCTCTACAAACCGCTACATGATTGTCTGAGGACAAAACAAAGTGCTGCTCATTATCACAGAGGTTAGAGAGGCAGGATTGTCAGCTTAAATAATCCTCAAACACCACTGCTGAGGGGCTTTTAAACAGCAGCAGTCCCGTTGTCAGCAGTAGACTGCAGTGTGCATCAGTTCAGTGTGTGTGTCAGACCAGCAAGTGTCTCTGGGTACATGTCAACAGGTGAGGCAGAAAGTATGAGGCTGTGCCATCGTCAGGTATTAGCTCCAGGAACTCTGTGGGGCTCGTCTCCATGGCAACCACGACCAGCGTCTCTGTTGGCATAGAAAACACAATAATTCCAGACATTAAAACATCATACATCGAACAGCAGATGTGATCTCTTTTTTTTTTTTTACGTTCGGAAGTTGCTAAAAATGCACAAGACATCAGTGTCCTGATTGTTGTCATGGATATTTTCTCCAGCAGCCAAATTATTCCCTTTGACAAAATTGTCAAATCTTGCTAAATTGTCTGGCCTTAGAAAGCACTGGTGTACTTTTAACAGACTGATTGCATTCTTGGAAAGCTTCTACCTTTAAGAGCAGCCAATAGGATGCTGTTGTCTGGAGCAGCTCTCGTCCTGTTACAGAGCTCAGGGAGCAGCTTCTGCCACCACAACACCTGCAAAGATGAGACAGCGTGATACATTTGAGAATCACTGTAAAAACACAGACAGAATACAGAGTGAAAGGGTTACACACTTCACAGGCTACTGCTCAGTACAGACCATATTTTTGTCTTGTAACTGGTGATTGGCATAGGCTATGATGGCCTGAGGACATCGGTCCAGCAACTTTTCAATGCTCCTGTCGTACTGCCCCCTTCTGGTGGCACAGAGAAGGTGCAGGCTGAAACCCCATAAGGTTTCCTCTGATAGACGCTCCAACAGAGGTATGACAGAGCCCACAGACAGGGACGGACCACACATGAGAGACTGGAGGAAACAGGGACACAGAAATGGTCAAATGTAACTTTGAAAAGATGACATATTTACCTTTATTCACAAGGAATTTATTATATTTACTGATATGTCAGTATTAATTACTGAGTCTGTTTGCTAACCTTTTAATTTTTTTTTTATATTTGTGCTACTGTCCAAACCCAAAATTTGAGAAATGAGTCACTACATCCAATTTCAGATTTTCTATTCATTTTTTAATGCTTAATTCTTTTTATCCTTTATATTATATTTTTTGTACTTTTTCATGTATTTGTAAGCTGCTATATGTCCTTGGGTTTTTTCACTGATGGTCTAGATTTTCTCCTCCCAGGAATAAATAGTTCTGCATATTATATTCCATTTCTGCCATATTCTATAAATAGAGCCCATGAATCAGTCTTATTTTACAACTGATAACAGCTTGAAGTCTGACAGTCTCTGTGGTCTCAATTAATGTCATTTATTTATCAATTCTTACTAAGGCGACTTCATTTGTGGCACACAGGTGCAGACTTATTTTGTTCATGAATAAATTACCTGCAGTTTGTGTAGCGCCTCCTGGTGTTGGCAGCTGGTAGTGTGAGCTGGACTGAGAACAGTGAGCCATGGGTACAGAGCACCATAATGGGAGCACGAGTGGATCTGAAACACACACACACACACACACACACACACACACAAACATTTGAGTGGATTGAATGAATGTTACACAATACTTATATATACCTACAAATAATACCTACAATATTTGTTCTGCCTGTCTCATGCACTGAATAACAATTTTCTACATGAAAGAAGAACAGTTTGTTGGTCATAAACAAAAGAAATTCTACCAAGCAAAGACAACAGCAGTCATTTTTACGGTACCAGCTCGTCAGCGCTCTTCAGCGGCCTGCGTCTTGATGGTGTGTTTAGGTGTATATCTGAGTTTGTGTTTGTCAGCTGGTCTATGTAGAAACACGCCAGTCGGAACAGAAGTTCCTGGATGACAGCTTCTTGCGAGGAGGCCATGAGCATCGCCTCCCAGAAATCCACTTGTAAGCAATTCTCACAGCCCAGCTCCTAGACACACATACATACACACATAGATTTTTATTGCTATTCTTTTCTTCCTTGAAAAAAAAAAATAAATAAATAAATGAAGACACCCTGTTTTAAGTCATATTTTAAGCTATTACTCTTCTGCTTTATTTGCTGTAAATTATGAGAAACACTCACCTTGAATATGTGATCAGCGTGCTCCAGCTGAACTTTGTTGTTTTCATGCAAAGCCACCATGGCAGCCACTAGCAGTCCTGGCTGAGACTTGGCCAACTGGCGTGTCAACACTGTGGGACGGACGTGTGTGTGCCGGCCTCCACCTCCACCATGCAACAACAGCCTTGGCTCCTCGATGAACCCGTACACGAGCAGCATCTAAACACACACAAACACTGTACTGAGAATTCATGTCCAAACAACTGATTTATACTAAATATTTGTACACATCGCTTATTGTCATAGGCCTATTACATGTTTCTATTAAAGTTTATAGCGTGTACAAGATATGTAATAAAAAAATGGATATCAGGCCGTTGATTTCAAACTTTTGACAAGTAGAATACTTGTTGACTTGATTTACAGTGTGTGGTCATCAAACTAAAAGATTCTAAATGTTAATGTGCTTTGATATCAAGCACATTATTTATGATTGGATTATTGAGACAAACTCTGTATAAATATATTATTTATTTATGTCAAAGTCAAAGTACTGGTTTCAGCTTCTTCTTGACTTGGTCACATCCTTAAAAACACACCCACATACATCCCCTGTCCCTTCTAACCTCTGCATGTCTTTCCATCAGTTGTGTGTACTGTGGCAGGTCGTCCAACAGCAGCATCATGGTTGCCATGGTGATGGTCAGTGGAACCGACACGCCAGTTGTGTCCTCCAGGCGTTGTAAGATTTGCAGCGTCCGGGCAGGACTGATGTTTACCATGGATGGGCTAGCACACATGCTGACCAGCTCTGAAGGCTCTGATTGGCTGAAAATATCTATGACCTCATCAGCTCCTTCCTGCAGAGAGAGAATTCTTTAATTCTGATTTTTATTCCTTACCTTATATATTAATGATCTTATTCTAGATAACTCATGGTACAGAAAACTTTACAGAACAGCTATTACTTGAATAACTACTTGATTGCATGTTTTGTACACAATTTAGAGCATGTGTGTTTGTGTATACCTGACTGAGGCTTTGTTCTGTTTCTTCTATCAGGTAATGCTTCAGGTAAAACAGGAAACCAGGTCCATAGGAGGGAGTACTATTGGGAATTGGCCGGTTCCTGGCAATGACCTCTGTGACTGACAGACCTGACATCCTGTAGTATGGCAAAGCCAGGTGGCAGTCCTTCTGATTTCCCCTAGCAGAGCGGAAAAGTTAGTACAGCTAATACAGTTAGTAGTGCTGACACAACTTACAGATGATCAGCAGCGACAACTCTTCCACAGAGTCTGCCATGTTAAACTGCTGTGTTTTGACAATAGTCTAGAACAGACAAACTAAACATTACCTCTACATAGGGCGTTTCACTTAACTGTAGGGAGCTGCAATCAAAAATTACACCACCAGAAGCCACTAAATACTACATACTGATCATTTAAGAGTGAGGTAAAACAGAAAGGGATTAAGTAATTTCAGGGAATTATACCACTGAATTTAATCCTTAGTAGACCAAATGGTGAACTCCAAATGTTGCCAATATGCTCATCATACTCTGAACAACTGTAGAGATGCTAAATTTAAAGAGGAACTTAACATCAAGCTAAAAAGCAGCAAAGTCCCTAAATTTGTGTAGTAATATAAGGAAAGCTGAATTCATATTAATGCATCTTAGTGTCCTGCAGTTTAAGCGTGTGTGTTACCTGCTGAAACAGTCTCCCAGCTGCGCACAGTTCTGCCTGAGTGCCTCCTCCAGTTCTTGAATGTCTGTCTGTACTGCTGTCTCTTTCCCGGATGGTCCGTCTGTTTCTGTCTGCAGAGATGTTGCAGGGTCTCCCACGATGTTCTGTTGCTGCCCAGATGTTTGGAGTAAGGAGGCACGGAGGAGGAGGTGAGCTTCACTGAGGAGGTGCCGAAGGCTTTGAGACTGCGGGTTGGTTTCTGCGTACCGCTGGCTGTATTCAACCTGACACACATACAGACACACAGGTTAGCGTACAGACTCATAAACATGTTCACATATTCAGAGTGTAAAATCTGTATCTTATCCAGCCTCTAGTCCTAAAATCCTAACTTTTAATTTTTTTTTCTTTAGTAATCTTTAATAAGTAATAAGTAGTTTTTAAGTATATCTGTATTACCATCTCTTGGTAAAGAGTGAGGGGGGTGACGGTGTCGATCACGTAGAGGTTCCATCCGTGTCCCACTGTGCTGGTTTCTTTGGGAGAAGAGATCGTCCACTTCCTGCTCCTGAGGCCAGAGGTTATACAGAGAGGTAACAAAAGGTACAACTGAACAGAGAGGTGATTGATTTAAATCCCAGTGTCTTGTCTCAGAGTAGATGTCTCAGTCTTAATCTCAAAATCCATGATTCATGTAATCAACACAAAAGGAAACATGCGTTAGGTGCCATGGATCACTGATTTGGTCACAGTTTGTAGTCTGCAGTCTACAAACTGGGATTCAACCTAAATATCTCCTATATAAAGTTGCTTTAAAAGTAACAACAGCTGCTGTTCAGTTTTTTTTTAATCTGTAACTGGCTGTCTTTACAGGACACTGATAATACACTAAGGACATACACACTGTAGACACACAAACAGCAAACTAAACATTGCATGACAGATTTTACATGGACCAAGTTGAAAAATGATTCCATGTTTGTCATGACATTGCACATGCATTAGAAACTACAAGACCAAAGAAAAGGGTTGATGTTGTATACTGTGATTATGGGCGCTACAGTATCTGAATCAGCATCATACTCTACTCAGTAAAGAACAACTTCTTGATATGTAGTAAAACCACAATTCCAAAAAAGTTGGGACGATGTATAAAACTTAAATTTATCCCAGAAGACATGACAGCCATGACTTCCAAAAACAGTTTGAAATGTGCACTCATCAGACCACATCACACTTCTCCTTCAGTCTCAAATGAGCAAAGGCCCAGAGAACTCAGCAATGATTATGGATGTAGATATATGGCTTTAACTATGCACGGTAGAGTCTTAACTTGCATTTGTAGATACAGCAACAAACAACAGTTTCCTGAAGTGTGTTTTTAATGCAGTGCTACCTGAGAGGTTGAAGGTCATAGGCATTGAATGTTAGTTTTGGGCCTTGGATTCTCTGAATCTTTTAATGATATTATGGATTGTAGATGGTGAAATACCTAAGCTTCTTGGAACTGCAGGTTGAAAATGTGGGGACTATTTTAGAACATGTTGCAGACATGATTCACAATGAGCATATTTATACAAAAAACAATAACCTTTTTTAGTTTGCATATCTTGCATATTTTGTCTTTAGACTGTAGTCATATACAACTAAAAAAGGTTTTTACGCAAATCATTGCATTCTGTTTTTATTTATGTTTTACACACTTTTTTGGAATCAGGGTTTGTATATCAACTTCATTACTACACTACTAAAATGTAGTACTATAGTTTTCATGACCAAAGAGACTGTTAGTGAGCTGTTAGTGAACAACTTAGTAAATCTAACTTTTCCCTGTGGCTTTGTCCTTGGACAAAGAATCATGTGTGTGTATGTGTGTGTAGTTGTGTCTGCATGAGTGCGTGTGTGTGCATGTATATATGTTATGGATTACAACATAGGGGGTTTGTGCAGGACGGGGATGTTCAACGCTGAAATACTTGCAAGGTGTTGTTCTGCCTCTGCCATTGTTGCCCGTCGCCATTTATGCAGAAAGCGCTACTTAAAATCATTATGATGTTGAATTCTTAGATACAATTACAAGAATGACAGTCAGGTGTATGCAACATTGCATAATTTATAATCTATGTTCATTTTTTCATGAGAACACATAAAGTTGGATTACTAAGTGAGCCGAATGAAATCCCAAACTTTTTAATTCCAAAATGTGATTAGTCACACACACACTGAGGGCAGTTAGGCAGGTTAAGGTGGGTTTAGGGACTAAAATGGGAAGTGTTGTCACTTCTAGACCAAGCTGTAATGCCACGCAGAAATATGTATCACTGAACTCTACCTATAATAACTGGATGTTTAAGGACCTCTGAGTTTACTTATAGCTTCTGTGCAGGGGGTAAAGTAGTAACAGGGAAATGGGTAGACCTGTTCTGCACTCATTTAGAAAGGTCATACAATGAAAGAAAACTAAGGTCTCAGGAAACACAGGGAATATATACTGAATATATCAATAATCATATGTATTCTAAAATAATGTATTTGTACCAACAATGTAAATCCACAATCAGCTTCATAGGATTTTAGTCTGAAATGACATAAAATGTTGATTTTTTTAAATTCAAATAATAAATACATTTAATAATTAAACATATATTTCAGGATTTATTTTCTCATTGGGTCAATTTTGTTTCTGGACTCTCACATAAAAAGATGATAGTACATCTCCTTTCATCATTTTTCATCAAGATTTACTTCCTTTGCAAACACAGTTAGAGTGAGGGAGAGATGCTTTGATATGTTGAACTTCTTCACAGGACATTTGTCATAAAAACCTGCAATACTCCAGTAATATAATGCAACAAGCTGCTTCGATGGACGCTGAGAGAAAAAAAAGCTTTTTGTGACATTAAAGGTGAAACAGAATCCAAACTGTCAAGATTTCCCTTTTACATTAGGGCTGATGTGAGGATTTGCCTAATAGTCACCGCTAATGTGAATATTTCCAGGGTTTCTTAGCATTGCAGCTTGGCCTGGATGCGATAACAAGCACTGAGGGGGGAGGTTAGGGGTTGTCTTACAGGAAGGGGCGTGATAGAAAGCTCTCCAGAGCCGGCGTGGTAGCGGGATCGATTCCCACCGCCAGGAAAATACCAGTCAGCATGGTGTGTTCTTTCAACTCGCTAAAATAACAACACACATACACAGTAAACAGGTTTATTAATGCATGTATGCCGGTACACAGACACACACACACACACACACACACACTGCTGATAAAGTCTTCTTTTTTGATACCCACAGGGATCTGATGACGCTTTTAAAACTAAAAGGTGTATGACCTATACACTGTCACGGTGTGTTCATGTATGACTGTGTTGTATGTGTGTTCGAGTGTGTGTATGACTTACAGGCCTCTGCGCTGTGTGGTGCGTTCCGTCTCCTCTGGTGTCTCTGTGTCGGCAGTAGAGAGCAAGATAACATGGCGGCCGTAGACACACACTGATCGGAGACCAATAAATAGCTGCATCCTGAGTGCGCACACCTCCAGGCTGGAGGGCGGGCAGGCCTTCAAACATACAAATGAACAGACATACAGTGCACGCTTATTACAGCTAATTTGGTGGCAAAGTAGAAGCCATCTTTGGAGCCATGACTGCAGTGTTTTTGAACATTTGACCTCAACTCACAATCTTGACTTCACATTTTAGTAATAACTAATCATGCATAATTTAATTTTTGTTTTTAATTCAGAGGTTCCTTGGAGGGAGGATGTGTACATGTACCACAGTTTGAAAGCCAGTGCCCTAATGAACCTGTAACTGCTGTAGTATCTGTGATAATCACTCGCTTTAGCTCTTTAGCTCTGACTTCACTAACTCCTCTTAATAATATTTCTTATTTAGCACCTATTTAATAACTTTGTATGTCTGTTGTGAAGTAGCATATTGAAAACAGGTTTCTGCTGCAGGAAGCAGGGAAGTGGCCAGGCTGAACCATACAGTAGAAACCACGAAGCAAAGATGTAAGGTCAGGCTCATACCTTCATGGTGGTATCGATGTATGGGTCTTCAATCCTGGCCGCTACTGCTGCACAGCGCACTGTGAAACACTGCAATGCACTCCTGTGCAGGCACACGCAGAAAACAAGATCCAAACTTACTATGCCAAACAGAAACCTTTAGACTACAGTAATGAACATATTGTATCATGGATGATGAATCATTTAGACTCACTTTGAAAAGACTAAATGATGTAAATGATTAAAAGTTTAAATGGTTGGGTGTGAAGATGAACTGATTTCTGCATCAAATCAGACTGCAGACATACTTTGTTATGACGTGCAACAGATGGTCTGTCAGCACTGCCTCCAGGACCTTCTCTGGATACTGATAGGCTGAGAGAAGCTCGACACCACCCTTCAGACTGTATAGGTAGCCGGCGTTGGGGAGAGAGAAGAAGCAGAACATGCATGCTGGTTCCTCCAGAGACACTGACTGATTGCCTGGAGGGAGAAATACATAAAATGTAACTCTAACATACTGTCCACCTGAAAGATTTTTCTTTCAAGAGCTTTCAAACACATGATGGAATTGTTATGGTTGCCAATTCATTACACACACACACACACACACACACACACACACACACACACACACACACACAGACACACACCTACACTAAAACGTCACATAATTAGTAAAATGCCTATTAAACCCAACATAACTGTGGGTTCCTATGACAACATATATTGCTTTTATAACCGTTTCTCTCTATATGTCAGTCTATATATGTATCTTAAACTGTCTGCTGTACTGACTGGTGAACAGTGGATAGAGCTGCAGGGAATGCACTTGAGTTTCCTCCACATTGCAGCCCTGGAAGAAGTCCGGAGAAAAGCGCCTGCAAGACAGAAATGACAAGTTAAACACACACCACACAGTGAAAATAGACTCACTGTAAAGATCTGAAGGCTGAATTGGTTCTCAGAAATACGCACCTGAAGAGAACATATGACAGTGTGTATTGTCTTATGTCCTCAAGCCCAGTCTTTTCAATGTTGACAGGGATGTCACAGTCTTTAGCTCGATCACCGAGCAACTCCTGGTTCCTTGGGAGGACCAGAAAGTCAGTCTGGTCTTCTAAAAGGTCTGCTGCAGACACACAATCATACACAGATACACACATTATTCTCTCATGTGGTCCACACTAAAGCCTGATGGTAGCCAGGTGCGAAGTAAGCTTAACTGTACAGGGAATAAAGATAAAAGTTAATATATTCCACAGCTTTTGGCAAACATAAAGAGCTTAAAGAACATGTTTAAGAGTCACGAAATACTCTGCTTCAAATAATTCTTTGTGTCTGACTCATTCACTCCAAGAATCTGTGACTATGCTAAGAATTTTCACTTCAAAAGTTACTAACTGCTGGACACAAGATGTCTTTGACTTCACACAAAAGCAAGCAAGAAGTGTTAGTTGGAAGTTCCAAGTTTTCACATCACACACTGGCGTCAATACAGGTTGTGATACTGCACACATCCTAATAAAATTTAAGGTGAGCAAAAAGAAAATTTCCCCCCGTATCAGCTGAATGCACAGGAGGAAGAGCTCAAAGGCCACTTTAATGTCTCTGTTGCTTAAACATTAAGTTTAACGTGAGTGATCATTTCAGTTTCTGTCTTCATTGCTCCATGCAGGTCTACGCATGCCTCATATCCTGATTAATTCAAATATGAAGATAACATAAGTCAATTAAAAATGTGTGTTACAACCTTTATTTGTGTCTGATGACTCTTCCATGATTTTAGGTTCAGACGATGCATCCAGTTTCAGCACTAGCACCTCCAGCTCTGCCTGTATCGCCACATATCCTCCACACAGCGCCACCTATAGGACAGACGTGATGTTAAAGTAACCACGGCCACAGGTTATTTATTTCTATTACCAGTAAAATAATAAAAAACAAAAGTGTTTCGTTTGTGAAATTATCAAGAACTATTTTATTCTGTTTATGTTCTGTTCAAAGCACAGTCCATACTACCAACTTATAAATAGATATTTCAGTGTTTAGCTGAAAACACAATGTGGACATAGGGCTGATATTTTTGGATGTATTCATATAAATCTATCTGATAGAAATGTAAAGCACAGTTGGTATGAGTTATTATTATCATGTATCACAACTCAATAAAATAGTTATACTGTTTTAGACAGTTGGATTATGACTACTTAAAAAATAAATAAAAGGAGAAAGTGTTTGTACCCGTTTAGGCTTGATTTTTGGAAGATGCAGGATAACTGAGCGCTCAAAATCCAAGATGGAAACATTCTGGGTTGAACTGGAGGTCTGGCCTAAAAATTAAGGAGGACAGGAAACCATTTCATTCAGCATTCTTCACATATATATATATATATACATGGTTTATGAGCACATTTGATTGCTTTAAGGTCATTAAAAACAAAACGAGTGATTAGCACTGAGACTTTAATGACATATGCATTTATTTATGATAACTGAACTTCTTTTATCTCACCGTGTTTGTGTACCACTTATGGGGATAATTTTCTATGTGAGGGCTCACTTCTTTTGAGGGCGGTAACTGGATCACTTAACTCCAGTTTACATATTACAGTTTTCTTTGCCTGAAAATGTATTCATTATTATGGGTTACTTTTCTTGCATTACCTTGACTCTGACTGGAGCTCTGTTGAGTGTTCGGCCAGGTGCTCTGAAGAATCTGCTGACTCTGATTCTGCTGTTTTTTCCAGAGAAAGAAACATTATGCCACCGGAACATTTAATGTATGTAACAGTAGTCAACTTAGGTTCTTCAGAGTATTGTAACAATGAGAAAAACATGCTTTACAGGAAAACATGTTGGTCTCTTCCAAGAAATCTAGCAGATCTGAACAGTAATTACATGAATAATTTCTGAGCAATGAGGACTTCCATCATATTAAGGACCTAGAAAAATGCCATTTTACATGTGTCTTTAAATTCAGATCATTTGTATAAAAAGGTCTACACAGGAGTTAAACTCCTAGATCAGAATTTGGATTCTTACCAGGCTCTGCTGGTTCTGTCTCCTCAAAGTAAACAGAACCAGAGTGTTCTCACAGGCGACCAGAAGGTCTCCTCTTACAGAGCAACACGCCACAGCAACAGGACGCTCTGAAAGAGGGATCTCAATGATCTCCATCTGCACTCCACCCCGCACAGAAGCCCCACCCAGCAAGTGGCCCAACAAACGCACCCCGACACGAGCCTTCTCCTCTGCCTGAATACAAAGCATGAAATAACTACTGTGAGGGAAGAAGTCAAAGAAGATAAGATCATATTGCAGATACATTCATGGGTGATGATGTTGTAGGACATCAGTCATTTGGTATATTTTCACAGTCATCAGTGGACAACGACCATTTCAAACAAGGTTTAATGTTAATACCACAATGGGCTGTCTGACTGTCATTCAAAGCATTTTCCCCTCATGGAGAATGTTTTGTTGAATAAAAGCTGCTATATGTTTTATTCTAATTTTTTAGCTTATTTCAAATTAAAGTTGTATTATAGTTTAAATTAAATCACATATTTTATGTTAACACTATGATATAAAGTATTTGTGAGAAAGCTTAGCTGGTCAGTGTATACCTGGTAGCGCCAGTTAGTGTAGGCTCTCAGGTAGATGGCACTGTTCTTTTCCTCAATGGTCACCAGGTAATCTCCTGGATGTGAGAGTGGGGGTTAGAGAGGAACATATAAAACGAATAAAGTGCAGCTGGGAACTGACAAAGGAAGAGAGGTAATGTTTTTACCTATCTTGCTGTGCTGGATGCTCTTCACAGTGCCCATGGTGGCAAAGCGACAGATGAGAGGGCAGCCCTCCTGCTCCATATTGTAGGCCTCCACCTTGGTCCAGTTCACATCACAACACAACAGTCAGTATCCTGCAGAAACCTTTCATCTAACAAAGGTTATCACTCAAGAATTAAGAGAAAGTGATGAGTGCTATGACTCGTGAGTATTCCCACTATCCCCATACTGTATATAATGTTTATTATTAGCTTTCAATGCTATTGTATGTAGTGAGGTTTCACAGGTTCTACCAATGAGCATAATGTTATCTGAAGTTATTTACACACAGATGAATTCACAAACAGGATGACTATGGCTTAATAATAAACATGTTTTAAAGGTAACCTTGCATCCTCCAGTCGCCACCACAAACAACGCTCCACCTCCACAGCAGACCAGGCCAGGTTCCTGCTCCACCTGAGCCACAGAGAGGGAGACTGGTTAAAAGATGATACAGACGAATAAAAAAATGTAAAAAAAAAAAAAAAAAAAAATCAGGCACGTTTTGAATCACCTTCAGCCAGGCTACAGTTACCTGTACTATCTGCTGTGAGGAAAAAGGATGGCAGTTGTAGACGTGCACCATGTTTGGTCCGCCTCGGGGAAAGTAGATGCTGTCCAGCGTGAAAGTCTAATGATTTTTTTTTTTTTTTTACTGCTGCTTTGAAATCTATAAACTCCACCACTTTATCTGTGTTTCTAGGAGGCTTCATCCAGCAGGACACCTACCATCATTGAAAAAAAAACAAAAAACAGTGAAGCTGAACATGTAAATGACATTTTTTCACTATACAATGCACACATTTTTACAGACTAAACAAATGATGCAAGACAATTATTCAGTAGTTAAACTACTGTTTTGAGTTGAAGGCATAATGTAATAAGACATGTAAATCACGTAGTGATTCACATATAACCTAATATCGTCCATCACATGTGACAAAATAAAGAAGCATACGCAGTTTTCAGACACTTACATGGATTTCACATGGCCGGTAGAGTCAACAACAAATCGACAGCAACAAATCTTTCCTAAGGGACATATTCTTCGTTATCCCATGTAAGCTGTTCGTTGAATAAGTACAATATGAGCTATCCACATGACAATTAACCGTTTTATCTTAAAATGACCAGAAAGTACCACAGTCAAGTCTAAAATATAACCACAGACAAGTAATACTGTAGTATTCAGTCAAAATACGACACAATATTAATGTTAGCTTCCTCTGCTTGGCTGGCAGTGCACCAGGAGCTCAAACGGGGTCTTAACTGTTGTGTCCCGTGTCTGTTTCTCTAATCGATATCACATGCCGCAGTCTTGTGAGGAGCAGAGGGTGTACCAACTCACTTTCAGGTTAACCCTCCGTTTGCTCACACTGTAACAGATAAGCTAACGTTTAATACTCTTTAGAGAATAAAAGATTTATTGTAAATTACGTACTTTGCTGCCATATGTTCGGTTTCCTCTCTCTTCCTACTTCAGCTTTCACCGCTACACTTTATTGATTTCACGCTGTAAAGCAGGAAGTGAACGTAAACCACAACAACAAAGCGCCCGCCCCCTCTCGATTTTCATTGGCTCACATTCCTGCTTGTGTTGTGTTTGACGTTTTTATTGGCTATCGAGCTGTCACAAACTATAGAGCTCATCTGTTTTTGTTATGACATTTAGTTTTTTTAGACATTTTTTGTCATTACTGTGTAAACACTCAGTACTGTGCAGTACTGTTTTACTCACACTACAGGAAATGATGAGTTTTTATCGTTCTTTCGAGTCAAAGAAGTAAAAAAAAAAAAAAAAGAAGTAAAAAAAAAAAAAAAAGTGAAGCACATGTATTCTCCCGGTTAGTTAATGTGATTGCAGAGTTGTGTTGTGGCCATCGCTAATAAATATTGCTGTTTCCATTCGGAGATATACTACATTTCCATCTATACTACAGTACCCGTGAGCCTTATGGACTGCTGCTATAGTGACGACGCCAGCTATTATAGTATAACATTATATTGTGCCGTGTGGCGTTTACAGTCAAGAGCAACATACGGCACTCTAGCAGTTCCAATGAAATGTAAAGAAAATAATGTGTAAAATATAAACGGTGCAGGAAATTGAATTTGAAGCGTTGTGATTGGTTAATATCTAAGCCAACACACTATAAACATAATTAGCTTTTATAGATAGCATAGCCATGAATGGCAGCTTATTTATTAAAGCTTTAATGTATTTAAGGTAAGACATGTTCCATTGAAATGTGTTTGTTTTCATGTGTGACTGGAAGTAGCCTCTGGACTTTTACCCATTGCTTTTATCGGATAATGGAACCAGCAGAACAGCGACACCACGTGCGTCTGCATTGAAATGACATCTTCATTCTTGAATACCAAGCCTGCAAAGTTTAGACTGTGTCTCTACAAAATCATTCACTTAACTTAAATAGTTGGGTTTAGTTAGATTTTCCTTGTATTTGGTTGCAGTTGTAGCACTCCATCTTGTTTACCATTGACAGAAGGCTACCTGGCCTGTGCCGTCCTCCTGGTTGCTGCTGGCCTTTCAACTGCCCACTGATTATGTTCTAGGTTTAAAAGCATTTTGTCTTGATGGCTTTTACTTCACCAGTGCACATCTAATTATTCGCTCAAAACATATCATGCTCTGATATTGTGTTTAAACAAAATTATTTTGGTTTGTCCCATCCGAGAACAACAAAGTCTGACCCTGTTTTCATGGCCTCAACCATTTGCTTTTGGAGTATTTTGTAAAAACAACACTCCTTTGTGACCAGTCATCTTGTAGAGGCAGATTGTCATGTGACCTTTTACCCTGGAAATCTCTTTCTGACTCATTTATTGTTGGACAGAATTTTATAGCAGCACTAGAAATGCATCTTATTCCAGTAAATCTCTACAGATGTTTATATCTAGCCATGAATAATTTATGATCATTCCACCAGAAACATCTGACTCCACTTACTTCGATCTTAACTGTCAGACATGTGGTCATATATCAAAGACAGGTTTTAAACAGCCAATATGCCGTTACTAGTTTTGTTTAATTGTCTTGATCTTGAAAGGAGCCCCTTTAAATCCAGAAGACAAATGGCTAATAGTCTCTGACAGTGAATTAAATAGTTAGACCAAGATTATAATTATATTCATGGTTGTCTTATTGGCATGGGCATTAATGTGGTATGGGCATTGATGTGCTGACACAAATGATTTCATACTTTCATGCATCTTATTGTTGAACATTTGTTATATTATGAGAAAAATAAAGATTTTCAAATATTTCACATAGCTTTTACTATGTCCAAGTCATGATAATATGTTTGAAATACTGCCTCCTGGGTGTTGTCTATCAGACCATCACAAGAGGAGGAGGATCACTAAAAAAAACAGGCTTCAAGGTACAAAAAGTAATTACATCAGACTACATAAATAGAGTGTACTGATCTTATTTCTCACAATCCTTAGTGTGTTTTGAAAATCCACCCCCAATCTTTTTTTAAAACACTACAACAAATCTGTCAACAACCAGTTCTAACTATGCAAGAACTAATGAATAAAGACTTCCTCTATCTATCTTGTCTACTAGCGTTACCAGAGCAAAAGATGCTTCTAGAATCAGTAAAACTGCACGCACAAAGAAAGGCAATCTAACTAATCATTACTACTAGAAATTAGTAGTCCTAGCAAATCAGTTTTCAACTTTGGCACAAATTTGACAGCAGATTTATGAATATGCAGCAAGACACATCTACAATATTCAGGTAAGAACACGTCTTTGGGCAGCAGGAAACATCAACTTGTGCCCCTTGACAGAATACTATGGCAAGGTTCTGAATAAAACCGAAGCCAGCAGTCATTAAGATCTTTGGACACTAGAGTGCAGTATAGTCACACCGGTGAGACTAAGAACCGTCCCAAAAAAGTTAAGAGGAAGTAACATGAATTGACATTATACATTGACATTTGCATTACATTATAAAGTATACTGTCCATCATGGTTTGACAGTATACTTTATAAAACTTGTTTCATGTTAACCACTTGTACGCGTTCATCCAGTGAAGATTCTTTGTTTGTTGTGTTGTTGTTGCTCCCAAAATCTTCCAAGTCTCAAACCAACATGAAGACCACCTTTGAAACACTAAAGGGGCTCAGACCATCACCTCTCCCCAGTCCCATCACTTCTGCTGATGATTAAAAGCAGTTCACAGAATCTAAACATTAACAGACAGTCATAGATTTTCTTTAGCCAGACTTAGAGGGGCCAGTCTTTGCCCCCACGCAGAGGTCAAACATGGACTAAATGCACAGGATAGACAAGGAAACATAAATCTACTGGATATATTACCCATAATTTCTCTCTCCCTTCCCCCTTCTCTTCCTGTTCCTCTCTTCATGCTCAATAATAACAATACAACAGACTCGAATGAGATGGTTTGCATTTTTACGTGAGCTGGAGGTCAAACCTGTACATAGATTTACTAGAAGTCCAGTCCTAACAGATCCTGAAGTTAAAAGTTCATGTGCGGGAAAATATTTGCAAGTTTTGAGTATAGGACCAAGAAACATCTTCCTTGTGATTGATACTTACTTCTCCCTTTTTTCCTTTGGCTTTATACCACACCTAACCACATCATGCTGTGTTTCTTGGTGTATTAGCAGTGTAATTACCAGCAGTGGAGCATGAGTAATGCCAATGAAGGACTTCATTGGCGAGTGTTTTGTCCTTTTGAAAAGATGTCTGTGATCATAAATAAGCCTAAAACTGGGATGGACACGATTATCAGGACATATTTTATGTGATTACACCCCCTATTCCTAGCGGAGTTTTTAGACTGATTACTGTGTTTGTTGGCAGTTAATGACACTGTGTCAAGTTATATCTTCTGAGCAAGACAAAGGTTGTCAGGTGACACATAAAGATATTTTTCGTTTTGACAGGGAGACCTCCGGTGGACTGAGGAGACAAAGGTTTTGGCTTTGAATGTTCAACTGTTGAAGTAATGTGTTATATTTTTAGCTATTTTAGCTCTGAGAGATTGACTGATGATTCGCTCAACGGGAGCTAATGACAAAAGGAAATCTTCGCTGTCTCATCCTTTCTACAAATCTCTATCCATCTAAATAAACTGTCTGTCGATGAGACTGCAAATTCTTGGAAGGAAGCTTCCAGAGGCTGTACCCTGGCTTTATATTCTCTCTGTTCAGCTTCACTGTAATTGAATAAATAAAAGCAATTTGTTCTCAGCGTCGGCATTCAAAATTGATGTGTCTTAAAACAATAGATGTTGTAAGATAATTCCACATGTTGCCAGAACAGTTTCCCTTGTCTTATGAATTGAAACAGTACCAGATTGTTGGACTCGTCAACAAAGTGAAACCTGATTCTCAATCATTTTTATAACAAGTCATTATTTTGAAATCATCTTACAGTAGTTCTCCTGTTTCTATTCTTACCAGTCCTACATACCAGGAAAGCATAAAATTTCCTCCCATATTTCTGATGAATTCTTGTTGTTTTTCCACTCATACTCTTGTGTTTAGACCAGTTTAAGGATGCAATACTCTGGTGGAAAATGGTGATAAAAAACAGCAGGATTGTACTGTTCTATACTGTCCTGCTAGTACAAATGGCCCTTTCCTTTGGCTTACTTTTTTTCTCTAATCTCCACAGAGCCTTACCATGATGTGAGAAATTCCCCATGGAGGTGAAAGGCCATACCCCTCCACATCACTGTTTGATCAAGCCATTCATAATAACTTGAATGTCTCTATTTAATCCATAGGCTTAGCTCAAGACAAATCTCTGACAGCATAACAGTGAGTGATTTATTCACCTGTTAGAAAATACATCAGTGGGCAGATGTTCTTTTTTCTCTTTATTAACTTTTCTACAGTTAATAAGAGAGAGATGCAGAGAGAGATGCATACTAATATGAGAAAACTGTGACTTTTCCCCTGAATTAACCCATATTAGCTGATAGAAGGGATCAGCTGTTATCTCCTCACATGTTTTGTTACATCACCTGCGTCCCGAAGACACGTTTGGTGATTCTGAACCATTTTTTTAAACCTTAATTGTAGAAATCCTGTTTATGTTTTAGATAATTATACCCACAGCCCATCTGAAGATGCCAGACAACACCTGGAGAATAAAAAAATGGTTTGGTGATGTGCTCATAAAACCCAGATGGAAATTTTCCTTCTTTTCTCTAGCACATAATAAAGTAGGATGGACATCTTCTTGATGTTGTGTTGCTGCATCCCTTTTGGCACAATTCAGCTGTTTACTCTGTGGTCAGTCTACTTTCTATCTCCTCCAGGTACAAACCCACTTGCACTGTGTACGGTCAACTGCTGTACACCAACTGTTTACAACACTGTATACATCTTTTATTTTTGATATATCTCACTGTTTATACCATTAATTCTGTTTATACTGCTACACTTGCCATATTTATACTGTTTATATCTTTTGCCACTGTCTTTTCTTAGATATCTTTCAGCTTGCATATAATTTTTTATATTTTATATTTTATACTTTATATTTTATGTTTGTTGTGACTTGACTTGAAGTTTAACAATCAATTATCAATCAATTATCTAATCAATTAACAGTTCTTAAATCTTAGGCTATCCAAATAAAGTGTTACTTTTTGTTGTGTTGATGTAGAACTAGAAACATTTAAACAGACTACCAAAATAGTTGTAACCTCTGGCTGATGTCACTGTGGTGACCTTTGACCTTAAGCTCTGTTGATAGTGGCATGACACAGGAGGTAGAACAGTGACCTTAAAAAGGTTAATGAGGAGAACAGACACGCTAATGTCAAGAACATTGGCCATATTCAGCAGATGTGGACATGACCCTTTACACAGACGTTTGTGTTATGTTTGGGATTTTTTGAGTGATATGATGTACTGTAGTTGTTAGTGTGTATATGCAGGTTTTGTACATATGAGATGACACAAGACGTTGCTCTCCTGATTGTCTTGTATGCTTGAAACAAACAAAAGAAAGGTGTATTTATGTAATAAGAATGTATCTTTACGTACGTACTATTAGCCGTGTAAAAAACACAGAGAGATTACAACATTCTCATACACCATAATAAGATAGGGCATGTAAGCCATGAAAGAGTGAAACGTGACTACTTAAATCAGCCAAATTATTCATGAAACATAACATTTGATTTATTTTATTTCATATTTCATTCATAGTCTTACACAACATGAAGCTCTTCTACACCGTTCCGCTGCCTAACAAGACAAAAGATAAAACTGTCACAGCAACACCTGTGGACATCAAATATTCACCTTCTCTTCCAGCATTACTTGATATATATCTATCCTCTCTCCTTTTATCATTTTGCCATTGCTTTTTCCATTTGAATTCAACAGTGATATGATTAGCTGGAAACATGTGGTGTCATGACTGGTCGTTTTTTCCCCTTTTTTTCCCTGAGAGAAAAAAAAGAGTCAGCTGAAGTCCAAAGGCAACATTCATGTTAAAACATGCATTTTTATATTCATACATAGTGCGTGTGCATTCAATAGCAAAATTTGCAGGATTCACTACCTCTCACCATCTTCATACTTCATGACTTTAGTTGTCTATTCCTCGTGTTCTTCCTCCTCTCCACTTTTCGTTGCGTTAAATTCCTCTCTTTGCTTCTGTTCTCGATGTATCAGGTATCCACAGCCCCTTCCCCACAGCCTCCTTTGTGCTATGTAGACACATGCACACAAACCCTCCACTACTCCACTGTGTTTTCTCTGGTCACTTAACACTCAATGGATTTCAGACCTGAGAGGTGGCATTCTTTGGCTCATTACATTAACTTGAGGCTCTGTTTGCACCGTGGCCTGTCGGGGCTCGCGGCGGAAGGCCTGAACGGGATCCAATTGATGTGGCAAGAAGAGAGAAAGAGACAGCGAGAAAGAGAGGAAGAGAGAGAGAAAAGAGACAACAGGATTGCTGGGAGAAGGTGTGGGAGATCTGGGTCAAAAGGACAGTTCGCAGGCAAGTGGGGTGGTATGTGGTGTGGGCAGGGGTGGATGTTGGGGGTGATCATCCTCATCACATGTTGCATGGTATCCTGCAGCGTGGATGGCTGTGGGCTAAGTACACACAACACACTCAACCCCATGCCCTTCCTGATGCTTTGATTTTAACCGCTCTCCCTCCTCTACAACCTCGCAACCTCCACAACATGCCCGTACAGACACCACAGACACACACACACCCCTTAAGTTCTGAACTGTACTGAGCAGTTCATTCATACAAAAGTACACGTTTAAGAGAGGTAGATGGGGAGTTTATGAGTGGCAGGTTTTTTTTTTTCACTGCTTTACAGTTTATGATGGTATGACAGAATGATAAATGATTACTGTATGAAGTCATCACACTGTCAGGTTTTTGATTATGGGTCTTCATTGTCTCCATGTTCAAGTGTGCTAAAACACGCAAAGGAAAAAAAGCAGAAACCCACTAATCCTCAAAGAGAAAAATATGCAACATTTGAGCGGTATTCACAGCTGGTTATTTGTCGTAGCTCTTTTCAATGCTTTTATGTATTGCTGGTGCCATCCATTCCAATTTTAAATCCTTATATTGTCAGATGATCTGTCTGCAGACTGTACTGTCCACATTCACATGTTTTGGCTCTTGGCTATCCATTTCCTTGTAAAACTCTAAGTGGTTGTCCAATTGTGTGGTCTCCTGAAAACATGTTGTTTTTTTTCCTTTCCAGATGTACATACTTTGAAAGTAGTGCTACGATGTTGAAACCTATGTGAAGAAAACTTAACCTTGAAGGTTTTGCTTTTTGACTGACAAAAGTAAGACAGTCCACACTCAAAAGCTAACATTTGCTTAAGTACATCATCAAACAGTCAAATCCCATCTAGTCTATTAATAACAGACAAGTGTGAGACTTAGACCTGAAGGGGTGCAAAAATAAACAGCGACAGGCAAGAGTGCTTCTATGATCTCACGGATGAGGTTCAAGGCTGTCTGCAAAACAGATTGGTCACTGCATGGAAAAGCTTCCCTGTCTCCATATATGTTCTGCACATGTCACAGAAGAATGCTTTGAGCCGATGCCAACAACATCTATTTTGCAAATGCATAATTCAAATGGCCCCAATCACTGTATGCCAATCATCTGTACAAACAGGAGATAATGGCAGGGATTCAAGAACTGATAGCCAGGCAGTGACTAGACATTGCTACAGGCTATAAGAGAGGATCTAAAGCACAGAAAGATGACCTTAATACACATTCTAGACTTTCCAGACTTTCATACTGTAGCACCTACATTAGAAACATTCTTTGAACAAAAACCTCTCTATCAAAGGAAACATCAAAGCTTTTTTCATGCAAAATGGAGGCAGGCAAAAAAAAATGTAGGTCCTCAAGTCAGTACTGGACTGCAAATGTAAGGAATTACTGTCCGTGTTTCAATCCCCATGAAAAGGATTTTCCCTTCAATAAGAAAGTCTGTGCTTCAGAAATCACAGGCCTTCCTGCAAATTCCAGTGCTTTGGCTATGTTCCATATCATCAGGAAATGATGCATTTTAACAAAAAACATACTATAATAATGCGAAGAACAGTGCAAAGTGAGCAACATAAAAGAAGCAAGATGAGGAACATAGTAAACACTGCATCTGCTAAACATCAGAAGGTTAGCATTGTCATTGTGAGCATGTCAGCTACCATTAGCATTTAGCACTTCTGTAAGTAAAGCCTGACAGAGCTGCTATGGCCGTTGACTCTTTTCTTGTTTTAATTTCACTTCATCTCTAAAAGTATATCTGAGATAACTGCACTCCCAGCTTTAAATCATTCACAAATAAACTTCCAATCTCAACAGAAAGATATAATTTATAGTGAAACAGTGAATTGGATATATGCCAGATCAGGTCACTTTTATTCTGGTCTCCATAGTCCATTCATTTGAAATGCTAACAGAGGTTGATGGTGTTGTGTGCAAGCGAACTACAATGTTGTAATTTTGCTTCCTGGTGGAAACAACTGTGATGCACAAACCTTTAACCAGACTGCAAATCAGGACAATCATTGAAGCAATACTTCAACATGGGAAATAATTTCTTGCAGAGAGTTAGATGAGAGGATCAATAGCACTTTAATATCTACAGCCTGCAACCATTTAACTTGGTTTAGTTTAAGGATTAGAGAAAAACAGCTAGCCTGGCAACCTGACTTCAGGAAGTTATTGTTCTCAGTCAAGAAATAGTCTGGCACATGACCTCCCGAAAACCACAACTTGTTGTTTTCAACAAGTGTACAGATTACAAACATAAAATAAAATAAAATGAATAAAACTTGTTAATTAGTGAGGTTTATGGTGCTCATAGGTGGATTTTGTGACCTTTTGACTGGGCAGGCTAACTGTTCGGCGTGTCCAGTCTTTGTGTTAAGCTGGGCTAATCAGCTCCCAGCTCCAGCTTCATAGTTAACAGACAGATATACCAATTTTCTCATGTAATTCTCAGAAAGAAAGAGAATGTGCTTTGTTCCCACAGTTTGTATTTCTTTAACTGATAATTCTTCAGCATTTGCAATGGTCAGATACTGGCAGTTTGAGAACAGCTGAATGGTTTGCCCCGTGCTCTGCTTTCTGTATTGTCTGTTCCTTTGCCAGTCCTTCTCCTGCTGTAGGTCTGCTGTGTGATAGGGCGTGTAGAAAAAGGATTGGGGGCACATTTCACACCTTGGGGGCAGCTTGGGGGGGGGGGGGTTGGCAGCAGTTTGATGAACACGGTGCACCTGGCTGAGAGTCGAGGTCCCCAAGACTCCCTGGTACAGACATGGTTTACAGATCAAAGCAGGGTAATCCCTGCTTCATCCAGCCACACACACTCCTCCTATGCCTTTTCCTCCTTGGAGTCCTTGTTTCATCTCCCAAACTCCTTATCTTCAGAAGTTTGCTCCGCTTCTTCAACAATCTGCTCCCTATGAGACACACCTCATCCTCTCCTATGCTTGAACTACCTGTTTTCTGATGCCCATGGTGAACCCTGGAGCCCTGGCTGTGGGATTTTCTGACTCATTAGCTCTGCTCAGTCAAGTGGAGCAGCCTGCAGATTCCTTCCAGCCAAGTTCATCAACCCAGTCAGTGGTTCCAACTGTGAGGTGATAAGAGAGAGGGGGCTCCAACCATCGGACCCCGCCGTGACTTTGTTTAGTGTGAAATGAGATGAGGAGGAGGGGGACAAGGAGGAGCAGAATTGGAGAAGATGTGAGTGCTAATCAATGCCTGCAGATGGGTTTTGATGTGTCGGATATGAGGAACAGGGCGGTGGCACACCCTAATGCAGTGCAGCGTATTTAACACAGCTTAGCAGTGTAGTTACGGGAGTGTTAACGCCTGTCAGTTATACGACTGCTTGTCTTGGCAGCAGGTGTCTGTTTGACCCTGGGCCTAATGTGCAGACTGTGTCCTGTTGACCTGGACTGTTTGAAGCAATAGGACAAGCACGGAAAAACATGAAAAGAAGAGGAACACTTTTTCAGTCAAAAGGTTTACTGTTGACCCTAACAGTTAAAAGGATGATGGTTGCTCTCATCATGTGTTTAATGACATTTGGATTTTAATGTATCTTAATAACATAGCAACTAATTGTTACATCTAATTGTTCAGAATAAATGTATAAAGTTTTATGATAATTACCTGAAATCTCTTTTAAAAGATCACTGTGTAAGATGTCAGGCAGCATCTAGCAATGTATTCGCTGCTTGCAATCCCTTCATCTTATATAGCGTGAAGGAGAAACTACTATGGCCACAAAATGTGCTATAAATGTGAAAGGTTCTATCTAGAGTCAGTGTTTAGTTAGTGTTTAGTCAGGCAACTGCAGAAAGATGGCAGACTCCCTGGAATGGTCGTGTCTAGATGATAATCCTAGATTCATGAAATTCTTATGAGATTTGTACCTAACAGTTGTTTCTACATGTCAGTGGAGTTTAAGGCTCTCTGACAGAAAGCCAACACGACTTACTATTTCAATCCAAACAACGAACATGTTGTTACCAGAGCAAAACCAAACTGTAACTGAAAACTCAAAGCAATAAAACACAATGAAAACAAAAAGTCAATTACCACTAAAAATTAAAAAAAAGCCAACATCAACTTCGGGTTTCACACAGGACACAATAAACTCTTCTCCACTGCATGAAAGTCCTGTGTGTGATCCATTCATCAGTATTTATAGTACATCCATACAATATCTGGCTCTACTATGTTCATCGGTTAGATGCTAATTTCTTGCTGTTTGACGCTGACAGAGACATCAATCTGGGCGTTTTTGTTGCCTCCTAATGTAAAATGTGGCTGAAGAGAGTGTTGAGGGTAAAGCTATAGCAGTTGCAAAAGTTGTAGGCCGCATGACCAAAACAGTGACGCAGAACAAAACACTGAAAGGCACTAAAACGCTCAACTTAAGCTTTATGAAATATTGTAATCGAAACATTAGACAGTTTTACTGTGGTGATGTGAACTCACATCACCACAAGACGTCTTTGTCAAGTTAACCTAAATATAGGTCGTTGTAGGCATTTAAACAAATGGCCAGCGCTCTCGTTTTTCACTCTCTGCAGGAGTGTCTTTGCTGTGAAACTGGGTCACTATTAGAATCTATTGTGACTATTGTAAATCCAGTATATGTTTATATGTAAAGCTGCAAGCTTATCTAGACTATAGGCAGTGGGTGAGTTTTATGCTCAGGCTTCTGGGAATGATGTACTTTAAGGCTGCAAAAGGGCAGAGATCAATCACACATTTCTGTTTGGTTTGGAGATTCACAGGGTCCCTCTGTTGGACATTTACAGGAAGAACTCAGTCCAGCCTTTTAAACAATCTCTGTTATGAGAATTCGAGGCCCAGCATCCATGTTAATGCACAGTACAAACCTCATAGGTAAGAAAAGCTACTGTACAGCAGGTAAGTGATGGACTGGTGCTGATGTATTGAGCAGCTGTATTAGATTCCAAACATATTTAATGATTCAACAGATTTTCCAGCAGAGCTCTGCCTTTTTCTGTTTGACCAAGCACTTTTTGAGCCTTGCTATACAGACAAACCCTAAAAACAAGTACAAATAAGTCGAAACACCAGGACTGTCAGAGAAATAGGCCACAATGCTAAAAAGATTAAATCTGTTCCTCGTAATGGGAATACTTACCAGTTTCCTGCTTTGTTTTACCCATTTACGAACTCTTGCCTGTTCACAAATGTGTGCCTTATTTGTCTTGGCACCGGAGCCATTTTTATTTGTGAAAAAAAATGGTGAACAACAGGGCTTATACAGATATAGACCTGTGAAAGAGGAAGCTCAAGTGTCCTTGTTTCTATGCTGTAAATAAATACAGAGGAATTAGAGTGAACAAGCAGCTGGAGTCTCTGGAATGACAGCATGGTTATTTAGCTCTGAAACATGACTGACACACAGCAAACGCACTGAATGACCACGATAAGATCACTAAAAAGGGTGGCAATTGCATCATATAACTTTGCAGATCCATCCTGTTTCATTTGTGTGCATTCCCAACAATTTAGTGTTGGTTTTTTCTGTGTGTTCTCCAGAGGAGTATGCAGACAGTGTGTTAAACCACCAGCAGGCACTTCACAGAATATGCAGGGTACAGATAATAGCTCGATGCCTTCATCCAGTTTTTTTTTTTTTTGACTCACGCCACAGGCTACTCATTTAGAGGAAATTGTTCACAGATCTTAACTGTCGCTGTCTTCGTCAACAAAGAGTTTTCTTTCCATTTATTTCAATTTTGGACTTTGTCGCTGACTTCATCTTGTTTTGCTTTGAACTTTGATTCATGTTTTTCATTATATCTTATTTTCATTTTGTTTTTGAGATGCATTATCTGAGCTCTGTGCCAGATGATTTTTTTTTTCATCTGTTTCTCCTGTCATAAAGTCAAGTCTAATTCTGTTACCTTAAACTAGCTCTACATTTTGGGAGAAATTCATATTTGCTCATCTCTGTCCATTCAATACGAGGCTACAGCCAGCAGGCAGTTTGGTCACCATAAAACTTGGGAACAGGGAAACAGATTGTCACTTTTATGCTCCATGTTTGGTTCAGATTGACAAGATATAACATGCTAAAGGTCTAGAGTGTGGGATTTACTGACATCTAGTGGTGAAGTTGCAACTGAATACCCCATGCCTCACAATCCCCTTCTAAGCATGTAGGCCAGAAAACTTGTGAAAAACGCCAAAGGTCTCTCTAGAGACAGTATTTGGTTTGTCCGTTAGCTACTGTAGAAACATAGAGGTGCAATGTGGGAAGACCTGCGGCATCTGTAGATAAAGGATAAAGATAAAGGGTTCATTCTAACTGAATATTATATTCCATCCTGCCATATTCCACCATTAGATCCACCTAAATCTGAAACACACAGTAAATGAAAGAATGAGCTAAAAGCAAAATATATTTCATAATTTCAGATTACCCACAATGTCACTACATTCAGGTCTTTTTCAATACTACTTTTTTAACAAAAGTAACAAAAACCCAATTTTGTTAATATCAAATGTTCTCAAATATAAAGACAATTACAAAAGTACTTAGAGTTTTACAGTAAAATCATTAGGTTAAGTTATTTTGGGGAATCTTATTACATAATGTAACCACAGCTGACATAACCAAAGTCTTGGCCAGTTTAATGTTTGGGTTTCCATCAGGTCTTGTGTCCAGCAGAGCCAGTCAGCTCAAAACAGTCTGGAAGTCATGATGGTGATGACCTCAAGGGTATCTCCGTCTAGACAGTTTGGATAGTTTTATTTTCAGGTTTGTTACAGGATATGTTCCCAGATATTCATGTTGTTTTAATTACAGCTCCAGCAGGAAGAAGAATTATATCACATTCAGAAAAAACTGTTATTAATCTTTGAACATGAAATGGATAGAGACATGTAGTAAGGTGTCCTACTGGGCCTCAAGCACTGAGCAATTTAACTGCAGTTGAAGATCTCAGTAGTGTCTTACTTTCAAACAGTGAAATCAAATTGGAACCTCTTAGGATGCCAGTCAGATAGTATGTTTTGGGTCATATTCAAATATTCAGTAACTCCTTCTTTTCTGTCAAAACCAGCTGCAGTTCTGTTTGCTGTTCTACCAAAGAGACATTTCCCCTCTGAACAGATGGTTTCATTTAAATAAGAGTCCAATGTCCAAATGAGTAAAAGCATCCATTATTTTAGATCCACACACACACACACACACACACACACACACACACACACACACACACACAAATAAAATAAAATAAAATAAATCTATTTTTAATACTCCAAGAATCAACTTACAGCTTCACAACTTCTACACTTTATAGTTAAAACTAACTCCTAAACCAGCTACAACAATAAAATTCTACTTATGCATTGACGCCTCAGTATTCATATGACATTCTATATAACAATATCACAGGGGACATTTTTACATTTGATACTGTGGCCAGGAAGTACACTTTGCTGGAATGAATGAGGACTTAAGATAAATCCACTTTTTAATTCCAAAAGTTTTCTGCCAATTAACAGCTCCAGAACAGAGCCGAACCCAATGTTAATTCATACCTCCAGGTCTTTCTCTACAACTCCCCCCTCTGTTGTTCATGTTGGACTGAGGGTGAACTACATGCTACAGTGACTCACTATTGCATCTCAAGGCACAAGTGGTATTACTAGAAAGTTAGCATATTTGTAGATTTTTTTGATATAATGTAACAGTTGTAATAGTTGTTACCGCCTCACAACGATAACGTTAATTCATTTTTTAAATGTCTAAACATTCATTAACTATAATTCTGTCCATACTCTACTTTAAGTACATTTTTGCTGATAATACTCATAGTAGAGCTATTTATCTGGGCAGATATTTCATTAAGCTCTCCATAGGTTTAAAAATTGAAGTCTTATCTCAGAACACTGACCAGGCTTCCCAGACTATCTCATACATAATCAAACAAGCACCAAACTTGATTCTAGATCAGGGTTCCATGAGATGTCATTGAGAAAGTATATGAATGGAGTTCCTCCAGCCAAGTTAACTCATGCTGCAGGAAATTCTTAATCTCAAGTCCTTTTTAATCCAAGAAGTGACCTAAGACTTTGCTCTTTCATGTCCACAGTATGTAATACTGCTCATGGCAGCCTGGACATCATACACATGAGGTAATGATGTTGAAGTCTTTTGCTGCAAGCCAGCCACGCCAAACGTGGCTCTAATCCTGATAGCAAACACATGAGGTAGTGGTGACTGTCCATCTGTGTCTCGAGCTTGGCTTTTTAACCTGTGTTCTGGCTGACAGGTGGCACTGCTTTGCCCTAGTGGACAGAAAGGCTGCAGGGCAGGAAGCCTGAGCTATTTTTTGCCTTGGTGACAGTAGACAGTGACATGGGGCAGCTGATGGATAGAGACGTGTCTGTGCTTAAACTAGACCTGACCTGGAAGGAACAAAAGGTCCTTACCACCCATGGGTTTCTGGAAAAGGAAACGGGCATGCTCAGCTTGGGGAAAGTGGAAATTTACTGTGAAACGTGAATTTTATTGCTTTCTTTTACCATTAAACAACTACAACTGATTTTGTTTAGAATACCCATGGAAGAAATGACGTGAAATGTGTAATGAGAAAAGTGTTGCACATAGTAACAAACGCACAGATAATTATTACCTGACTCTGCTCTACAGAGTGTTTTAGCATCTTTCAGCTGATTGTTTTGTTTTGTTTTCTTTTTGGCTCCAATAAACCCACCATTCACTATCTGCCCAGCATGAAACAACAAACAGACAAAGCTAGCGGCCAGCTGGTGAACATAATTGAGCATTTAGCAACTTGAGGCACATATTTCCCCCAGGAATTAGAGAAGACAAAAACAAGAGCTAAAAAGAGAGTAAGTATTACATTTGTCAGACGGTGAGAATGAAGCCTGAGACCAAATGTTGCTTTGTATGCTGGATGTGTAAAGAGGAAAATGTTGCTAATATGTTTGCCCTATCAACTTAAAAGGTAATAATGTTTTAGTGTTGTGTTTACAGCTTGCTTCTACTACCCCCCAAAATGAGTTATTGCAGGTTTAAGGAGTATTTATAATCTATTTTCTTCTTATTCCCCTTTTCTTACTAGTTTGGAACACAGTGCAGTTAATAATGATGTATAGTACCTGATTTTACAAACGGACAAGCTAACATTACAATCTTACACGTGTTAATGTCCAAGCCACAATCTGAAACTGATCCAATTTGTCCCATTTTTGTCTCAGATGTTGAATCCTGTCTGCTAGTTTTTTAGGTCTGTCTTCCCCCCCTTCCTTGGGGATGTTATCGTGGTAACCAAGGATCACAACAGGTCTTCTTCTCCTGAAGCAATAAATGTATGCTGTCCCTCCACTGAAACTGGTAACAATTTTCTGTGCAGTTGTTTCTAATCTTTAGCAGAACACGTTGTTGTTTGGGGGTTTGCTCTCCCAAGAAATAAATAGTAAGTCTGTTTTTCATTGTTTATGTTCGAAGTCCTGAGTGGATGCACTTGAGCCTCACAAAGGGTCTGCTCAGCTGCTGTTTCATGCACAGGTAGGAAGAAGAACAGAGTATGTTGGAAAAAGAGGAAGCAAAGCTGGCCTTGCAGGGGCTGTCCACAGCTATAGAATGAGTGATATTAATCTGCAAAACATTCACATGTGTGAAAGCCATGAACCCGGTCCCCAAAAAAATCTGGATGTTTCAGAGCGTCTCAGAGTCTCTGGTGTCTCTGAACGCTCCGTCATTGAAACCTGTGCCAAATAGTATTTTAAACATTCAGAGTGTTTGTTTAAATCCATTTGGAGTAGCAGATGTGGAGTGTATATTCATAGAAAAAAACACTGGCTTTAAAAATAGCTTTTGGCTTTTCTTTCTTTTTCTCTAGATTATTTAAACTTTTTTGGCACTCATATTTGCTTCATACAGTATGTAGAGTAAGTCAAAAATCAGAGACCTCGTAAAGTAAAGAACAGCACAAAAGGCCAGGGATCGCTTTTGTTTTCCAAATCATGTGCAAGTCTCACGTGGGAGAAACCCTTTTCACAGAGCCACCATGCATGAGTCTGGTGTTGTGACAGGTGTCTGTGGCAGGGCTTCTTTGCACCTTTAAAAACATCCTAATCTCTGTCTTTGAATGTATGATCTGATCTGGGGGCAGACAAGAGGCAATGCGTGAACTCCAGTTTCCTCCTGAACGTTGTGTTTGAGTGAGAAAATAAGGGAAAATGAAAATATCAATGCCCTGTATGACCTTCTGCAAAAAGATAGAATCAAATGATGAATGAAAGTCAACATATGAGCCGTGAGCTCGGTGGGAGGTTGACCTAAAAGGTAAAGCGGGCCTGTGGTCAGAGCAGACATGTGAAATATTTCTGTCCTTCTTAAAGACGAGAAAGGCGGCAGCGAGCTGGCGTGAAGTCCTTTCTTCCCGTGAAAAAAGGGACATGTATTGCCAAAGCCCGTGTCTCAGCTGCCATTACCACCAAGGACGGCACTTCACTCCTGTCTCCTGCTGCCGCTCTAGCACCTGTGTGATCTCCTCTGACAGCTACTCTCTGTCTGAAACTGGACCCAGCTACTACTACAAACTGCTCTCCAAGTATCTTTTGCAACCAAGTTTCATTTAATGTTTGTAAATTGCACTTCAGATACTTCCAAATATTATAAAATGTGCGTTTTCCACACATCATCACAGGAACCGTTGTGGAAGCTTTCCCAGAGTCATAAACCCCATCTCACTTCAAGACTTTTCCCATTAACTAATGCAGCACTTTTTGATAGTTTTGTTAGAACTAGATGAGTAGATTGACAGTACTCTCAGATCTGTATTTGTATACAGGAAGTTACCATCAGGAGTCGTTAACATAGCATAAAAACTAGAAACGACCTTTCAAAATCCATCTACTAGCACCTCTAAAACTCAATAAATAGCATGTTATGTCTATTGATTGTATATAAAGATGACCAGCATGACAGCCCCCAATAAGTAAAGCCTAAAACATCTCAATCGCCGCCCTGGTGGCTTGTTGCAGTATTCAGAAACTCTGCCCCCTTCATTTTAACATATGGGACCAAACTAAAAGAATATGTCAAATACATTTTCCCCAGAGATAGTTTCTCTCATTTTAGGTAGTTCTTATCACGCTGATGGATGTTCAATTGTTAATTTTTCTGTTAAGTTTGGTTAGTTATTTGATAGGCGAGAGGTTAGCACTGTCGCCTCACAGCAAGAAGGTTCCGTTCTGTGTGGAGTTTACATGTTCTCCCCGTGTCTGTGTGGGTTCTCTCCTTCCACAGTCCAAAGACATGCACTTAATAGGCCAATTGGTCTCTAAATTGTCCATAGGTGTGAATGTGAGTGAAAGGTTATTTGTCTCTATGCGCCCTGCGATAAGCTGGTGACTTGTCCAGGGTGTACCCTGCCTCTTGCCCGAAGTCAGCTGGGATAGGCTCCAGCCCCATCATGACCCTCATGAGGAGAAGTGGTTTCAGATAATGGATGGAAGGATAGTTATTTGATGCTATTTAGTGGGTTTTTACATCATGATTGACAGCTACGCTCCAGACTCTGGCTCTACTCACTAGTGCAGGATGGCAGCTGTCGTATCTGGGTTATTTTGGCTTCATTTTTGTACTTGGGTAGGAAATAGATATATGCCTTCCATCTTTTAGAGTTTGTTTAACAGGAAACAGGTAAAAAGAGAGAATTATGCCTGCAGCAAACACAGGACACATGACACCAGCCCGAAGACTTATAATGTTTCAAAACATAAGAATGATTTTCTTTGCGACTATCATGAGTGTGACAAATTATTCTTGCATTATTCATGCATGAAGATGGTCATCACCAGTGCTGGCTTCACTTTACACGGAAAATATATGAGATCTGGCCAAAATTACTCACAGTCTAATGGTATCACTGGAGATAAGAGTGAACATGCCTTTCAAGCCATTCTCTCAACCCTCTCAAGAAATGAAATGGGATTTTGTATGAGAAACATTGTAGTAAGCAAGCATAAAGCCTCTCTCTGTTCCACAGCCAGCTCAGAGAATTCACGCCAGACAGAGGATCAGCTCCAGAGATGAAAGTGAGGTCAAAAAGGTGGCTTTTTTCTCCTCCTACTCCCAAAATCAAGCTTCTTCTCTGGCTCCTACTTCTCTCCCCTCCTCTCCTCATCCCAAACTGAGGGCAGACAGAGCTCTGGAAAATGAGGGATAATGATGTCAAAGAGGAGATGTGTTTGCCAATTTTTGGCCAAGATGGGCCAGGTTGTCTGAATTAAGATTCCTCTCCAGGTGTCTACCGTACCACATTTGTTGTGTTCATTATTTGTAATAATTACACCTCTTTTACTACCATTTTATTGTTTTTGTAATGATCTAAGCATGCAATGGTGTAGTTTATAAATTTGTGTAAAAGGCAGTGCTGCGCCTACAACAACTGACTTCACATGTTTTTAGAGGAGTTTTGGGACATACTCTTTCTTGTTGAGAGTTAGATGATCAGAGTTAAATGATAAGAATGACACTCTCATATTTCTAACATAAATATGAAGCTAAAGCCAAAAGGCAGATAAAACAGTCCATCAACTAAACCCACCGGAAAACCATAACTTGTCTTTTTTTTTTAAGTCTCTCTGTGTAAGAATTAAACAAATAAGATGTAACACGTTATCAGCTGAGAGTAGCTTTTTTTTTTTTTTTATCTCATCTAACTCTTGGTAAGAATGCAAACAAAGATTTAACTATTCCTTTAAGAATGTTGCTTTAGGTTCAGTCATCTGAGTCCCTGTCTAATGGAGAGATTTTTTGATGTTAATAGATAATTTATCCATAAACTGCTTTCCATTACACAATAAATATTGTTCTACCAAGTTTAAAGGACCACTGTGCAGAACTGAGTTGCATTTAGCAGCATAGATTGCTGATTGTAAGTCCCTATCTAGAGCCAGCATTTAGTTTGTCAGTTGAACAAATAAAACCTGAGCATTTACCTGAGCATATCTGGGAATTAGCATGTGTGGGAATCATCCTAAATCTTCTCCTAAGAAACATCATTACGAAAACACATCTTATTGTAAGTATTTCTTTCTTTCATTCTTTCATTCTTTCGTTCTTTCTTTCTTTCTTTCTTTCTTTCTTTCTTTCTTTCTTTCTTTCTTTCTTTCTTTCTTTCTTTCTTTCTTTCAGTGTCATCACTACAGAATGAATGCTCTAGTTTTTCGAGTTCACACAGGACAAGGTCAGAGAGGCAGTGAATGATATACCTACTCTTAGGTCTCAGTAGCAATTTACGTACGTTAATGTTACCTTGCCACCACTCTGTATTCATTCATCATTTCGGCAGGGTCAACATGCTTGATGTATACTCGTATCTGTGTCTGAAAACAGATGTTATATTTATCTCTTTTTCAAAGCAAATTCTTTGAATTATGCATCATCATGTCCAAAAATGACTACCAACCTTAGTTAAATACTCTCATTGACATGTGCATTCTATTCTAAATTAAAGCTTTAGAGTTTGCCACCCATACAGTGGAGTCACTCCCCTTCAAATTTCATCTGGAGTTTGCATTTGTTTGATTTGGAGAATTCTCCCCTTTAGTTTGGCAGACGGGTAAACCATCAGAGTACTTTGGGATGTCGGCCCAATTTATCAACAGGTGATAAATAGTAGGATAAAGAGCAAAAATATCATCGTCTTACTCAGCATATTTGTTCTTTTCCTGCTCATTTTCCTGTCAGGCAGTTACTTTTTTCCTGGGTATACTTATATTCAAATACAGACACTGAAGTGGTTTCCAAGGTACTGTTAATTGATGATGTTATGGAAACAATAAATCATTTAAACTTGAGTAATTTATGATGTGGCAACATGTAATTTTGGAAGCATTTGGATGCCAGAGGTTTTTAAAAGTTGACAGGCTGGTTTGTTTTTGTGGGTTTATTTGACTTCTGCTTAGAATGTGCAAAATGTATTGCACACAAAAAACAATAGGAAGTGAAGGATTCCACTTTCTGGTGATTTCCTCACAATAAAACAACAATATAAAACATGTTTACAGATTATGAATGATGAAAGACGACATCAGTTTTCTATAAATCTAAACGATGTTTTGGGATACTGTTCAAATGAACCATCAACTAACTTGGCATTTTTTCAAGAGCCATTGCTTTAAAATCCATCCAGAGTGCTTACAATGCTTCACAACGAACACTTAAAGCCAAACATGAGGCAACATCTCCCTGTGCAGTGTGTGTGTTCCTCCTCCGTGCCCTTCTCCGCCCCATGTGACCCCTATAGGGACTTTCACTTTCCCTGCACACTCACAAACTTCCTCTCAGCCCAAACACCCCCTTCACCCTGGACTCCCCTGGCCCCTCTCACTGTGCTTTCCCCCGGTCCCTTAAGTTCTGCAAACCGCCTCTCTGCATACACGCTTACACACACACACACGCTTTTAGATCGAGCATTGTTTCAGCAATCAAACCACACCGTACTCCACCATCTGTTAAGCACTCTCCCAGCTGTTGCCCACTCTCTCCCCGCTCAGCAAAATAACAGCCCTACGACGCAGTGACACGCACACAGGACAGAAATTACACACGGCTGTGTCTGCTAATTAGAGACAGAGCCATGTTTAGTGTCTAGCCAGTTTGCAGGTAGAGTCAGCTGTCAACCTGGCCGCACAGACGCATGCCAACAAATTGCCCTCCCCTGGTCAGACGCTTACTGATGAGCTGTCTACCTAATGAGGCACACTTAACCAACCGTGTCTGCAGCATTATGTTGAGAAGAATGCACTTACAGTAGGCACTCAAAAGCACATTTTTATTATGTCTACTGGCTGCTTACAAGATTTTGTTTTATGCTCTATCAACCGTAGAGCCTTCCCCCTTCCTCATCCACTTTCCTGTTTCTTTTTCTCTTTAACCACCCTGGTTGTCTTTGGCATCTCTCTGGTCCTGTGAGGCTAAAAGTTTCCACACACCACACATTTACAAGCTGTTACTATACTATGAAATGTTATCCTGAAAGACATTATGCTCTCTGACTAGGACATGGTCTTTGAATTCAAACCTTCCAGTGGGAAGCTAGTTAGGAATACAGGGGGCCTCTGGGACTGGGGCCAGAGTCCAAATTAGGTACGTACTTGTATATAAGGAACAAAAAAAGTCAGTCTGATTATTTTAAAGAGAGTATCTGTTGTCCATCGCTTCTAAACTTTTTTATTAGCAATGTCGATGGAGTGGGAAGTCAAGATAGGAAGGACATGTGCTCTTCATCCGTTATGTAATATTTGATCAATATGGAAGAACACCATATGGTCTGTGAACACATGCTGCTCTAAAAAGAAACCTGACTGGCCTTCATGTACTTATAAAACTCTGTAGTCATTGTCCAAAAACATTGGTCCATTGACTGCCATGGTGATCCTGGCTTGCCTACAGCACATTTATTGGCCATCTCCATTGGATAAGTTATGAAACTGAAGAGGGGAATACCACATGTTTCAGGAGGGGGTCAGTGTACACTCATCTGCGTCTGCCCGTTCCTCAAGAGAAAAAAAGAGAGGTGATCTGATTCTGATTACTGGACACCAGTCACTCTTTGGGCCTAATGTTCTGGTGCTTAGTGCACAATGGACTGATTAGTACACATCTGGACATGTGGAAAAAAGAGAAAATTCATCATGAAAAGTTTGCTGTAAATCTGTGTGCACATTTCATTAAAGTCATTTTATGATATAATATAATAAAACAGCATGAGAGGCCCCTATATCAATGATTTCGTCGAGATTTTATTAGTTTGACACAATTCTGGATCGAAAACTTTTTCAAATGTTTACTAGTCAGCAAATGGCAAACACTTTACTTCTCTAAGAGAGATATTATTTGAGCATCCAATGTCTATGTCAAAGCTTTGCTACAAACTGATCATGTAATTCGTTTGTTCACCATGTTGATTCATGATCTTGTCACAGAACCAGCATCTCAACATTTTTCTTTCCTGGAAGTGGAAGAAAACATCTGGTCTAAGCATTGCTATCCCTAGGTGCTGGCTGATGGTAAAGCCAGTGAGAGAGAGACAGCGAGGGAGAGAGAGAGAGAGAGAGAGAGAGAGAGAGAGAGAGAGAGAGAGAGAGAGAGAGAGAGAGAGAGCATCCCGTGCAAGTGCTTCCTCCTCGAAGACAACTGTCTTTGATGAAAAGGGGAAAGAGAGTTTGACCCACTGCTGCAGACACACACAGACCTCTGTAACACAATGAGCTGCAGATGCCTTGTTTGCAGGCACCATGAAATAAATGCTCTTTACCTCACTGTTTATAGTGGTTGGCAGGCTCACTTGGAGTTTCCATGTCACTTTGACCTCTCTTACATTATTCCTTGTTTGGGCATTGTGACTGTTCACTGTAACTGTCCTTCTGCTGTTTTCAGGTTGAGAAATGCTGTGTGCTCCACCTGGGATTAGAGGCAGGAACTGCTCTGTCTCCTAGTTGCATCCCCCCAGCTCCCTAAACTGCAAACCATATGGATTCACTCTCCTTCCCGTCAGAACTGAGGGAGGCTGTGGATGGGTTGTGGACGTCTGGAGGAGGATGCTGGGGTGTGTGTGTGTCTGTGAGGGGGATGGCCCTGGGACCCACAGTGCTCTGTTTGTTCTAGGTTAATGGGTTAACCTGGATTGAGGACGATGGAAGTGGGTTAAAGCCTGTTTGTTTGGAAAAATCGATGAGCGAGATAAAGAAAAGAAATGGTGTCATTTTCAAGGGGGAAACACACTGATGTGTGTGTTCAGGTTACAAAGAAACAAAGACGGCTTATTTCCAACTATAATCAATGCCAGAGCAAAAATGTTTTATGATAAACCCAAGGGTTCAGCCACCTAATAAATCTGTGTTTGTGTAAATCTGCTCTGACGGAGCTGATGGAAAATATAAACCCCTCAAACTACATGGCATGCTGCTGGTAAACCACCTTCACGTTTCATATTCTCAGACCTGCTCAGGATTATGTCACATGTAATACCTGTTGGTAATTTTATGTGAGAAAAGATAGTAAGGGGCCCTCTTTAGAATTATTGAGGGCGTTGGCTACAGAAGAAAAAGCTTAAATTGCAGTTGGGCTGTTTTATATACACCGCAACATACCTCTGGACTGCACTGTGCATGTACTGCTGCATCTTTTCACACTAAAAGACTGTCTCACTTACTTTTTGTTACCTATCTTCATACTGCACAGTGCATATGAGATTTCTATTCTGCTATGTCTAATCATATTTAGGGCCAAAATGAGTACTGGATCTTTTTGAAGTCTATTTTAGTATATAAATAAAGTGTTTAGTCCTGATATAAGTTTCCCAGTGCTGGACAGATATCATAACGCCAGAACAACAGTGCATTGAGCTAAGACACCCAACAGATTTCCTTCAACATAAAACATGAGGCTCCAACAGCTGATTACTTCATTTTTCTCTGGCATTATTCACTCTCGGTGTGTACTATGTGCATGTCAGTACGTGCATGTGTGTAAGCGAGTTTATGTTACTTTTTACACTAAGAACATGCACTCTGCCGAGTTTACAGTAAACATACATATTGTAAAGGCTTTAGGGTAATGCAGTAGTCAAGAGTAGACAAAGGGCACTGATGAGCACAAGCCAAACGTCTATCCGTGATGTCACGAGTCTGTAACTGGTGAAATCCAACACCACCAGCTGGTAGGAGTTGTGTTGGGGTGAAGACGGGTCCCCTTGCATCAGTGCAAGTCAAGGCACATAGCAGAAACCACCGCCTGGAGGTAAAGCCGCGCAGAGCTGGATCTGCTGTTGTGTTTGGAGACCACTGTGAGAGAAGCAGCCGAGCTCTGATTCTCTGTGTCACACATAGCAAGTCGAGTTAACACTGCAACCGTCTAACTAGCCGCTGTGCAAGCCAACATTTTTCTATGCAACTGCTGCGCGTCTCAACTTTGGATAGAAATAGCCTGATCACTGCGCGCCGCAGAGCGCAAAGGACCTGAGAAGCTCAGGTTTAAACGAGTTGGAGAGACCTCTCCTCCGGACTGCAATACGATGAGGAAATTCTGAGGTGGCAGTACTCCAACGTCCACTTTACGCTTCCTTTGGCTGTAGCCATAGGGTTAGCCCATGAGCAGGTATCCTCTTGAGTGTGATTCTGTTTTCACCCAGATCTCTGCTGCCTGGACAAATGCATACAAATGCATTTAGGAGCTCAACGGACAAGGAGTGGACACGTTTCCGCGGCAGCAACGTAAGTGGCCATTTAGTTAAATAGTATGCAGATGTTAGGTTACCTATGCGCATGTGTGTCATTGAAACTGTTCCCAGAACAAACTTATATAAAAAATGGCAACAGGGGGATTTATTTCTGTTCTGGTTCGTTGGCATCTTTCCCTGACAGGAGCGCCAAGTGACTCAACAGAGCCCCTGCAGACACAAGTTTTTGCCACCAAAACGTGACTGATTGTATTTTCAGTCGGTGAATAATATGCACGAGTTTAGTATTGGAATTGGAAGATTGTTGGCTTTTCATTCTTAAATTCTGCATAATGATCATAGAAACAACAGTACAGTGCAGCTGAACATATGTACTCATGCCAACCTAACCATTCCTAAACATTTTAATGAACTTTAAAGAACTTCTTTATTTATTCTATACTGATCGTGATAAATGTAGCTGACAACCAAGTTTTGGCTGTGAAATGGGATATCCAACATTAGAATCTGAATACCATGTGGCCCACTGCTTCTTTTTATTCATCTTTCACTCACATAGCTGTGATAAGGGGGACAATAAACATTTAAGTATGCAGAGAGAGGATGAATGAGACTGGCTTGAAAGCAATGCTTATTCAGCATGTCATTAGTGATAAAAGATTGTTATATTTCATGGTGATATCAGAGCAACTGTCAAGGAATTATGATCAAACAGACAAATCAAACTCTCTCCGTGTTGAGGCTTTAAATGGAAAATATATGTATATAGTGCCTTTAAACCTAAACATTCCTCATGGAAGTGTTTATTATTGACATCCCGCATGCAGGTTTTGTTGTCCTGTTACATTCAGCTGGGGCTGTGGACAGAAATGTGCACTCCTCCATAGGCAACTTAACAGGAAATGTTATTTTCCTGTCAGAAGTGAGTCCAAGTTGTCTGTATTCTATTATGAATCCCAGCCAGATAAGATCTAAAAAGAGCTGCGCTTTCAGTGCTTTCTGTTCTCTGATAGTGTTTGCCTGATGGAAAACAAAGTGGATCTGAAATCCAGAGAACTCCATTTTTTTGGCCTTGAGAGTGAAAATGAGAGCCTTATGGGAGAACTGAGTTGACTGAGAACAAGTGTGTCCTCCCTTGAATTCACTGGGAGAGTTAGTGTGTATGCATCAGTGGTTTACTGGCTCCTAAGCTCCAGACAATCACCCACTGTTGCAGGAATTGCTGCTCCAACGCTGGCAGTGGTTGGGCTGTATTGCTGCAGAGACTCAAATACTGTACACTTGACAGAGAGCATGCTGTCTCCTCAATACTGGCTAGTAGTTTCCGTTACAAGTTGATGATGCAAGTCTTCCAGGAAGTGAAGATTGACAATACTTTATAATATTTGGATCAAAGTTAGTCTTAATGTTCGTGAAAAGTCCATAATACACTTCAGTTTTGCTAGCTGATGATGCAGAAAGACATTTACCTTGATTGATTCACTGCCTGTGATGTGTGGTGCACCTGTGCTTTAATGTTAGGTTTGTTCAGTGTAATGTTGCAAAGGTGATGGATACATGGTTTCTCTGTTTTTCTAAGGAGGGTACCCTGTTGGTAATGGGACATAACACATACTAAAACTAGTATGTACACGAGTCTACTGTGAAGATACAAGGAACAATATTTTCCATGTAAAATGTCACTGTCCAATTCTTCAAGTCCAGGTCAGTCAGTCAGTCAAAAAGTTGTCACATAGTCCTACCATCACACTTACCTTTAATGTGATCCCTTTTGTTTTATTGTCCATGTAATAAAACAAAACCTTCTCTTTGTAGCACATCACATTTTGACTTTTCTCTTTGAATATTTGGCTGATAAGAATCATATTCAGGTGATGTCTTATTTGTCTTTGCTGAGAACTCTGTCGCTATGCCACCACCCCATTACAATGGAGGTGGGTGAAACTTGTTTGTGGGACAGGATTTGTGAAGGGACTTGGCAAGGGACCAAGATTTTGGTTTCTGTTTGTAGTCCCAGTAGTATTGACCAGTCATGGTTGAACGGGCATTGTTTGCAACAGTCTGTGTGGAGAGCAAAAGAGGCGGAAAGCTTTGGCTGAGATGCAATTTTGGGATCCATTGCCTATGGTCTGACAACAATTTAGCTTTTTATTAGCTTTTTTAATCAGCTTTCATATGCAGATATCTGTTTATAAAGATTAGCAGAAATGTGTCTTGCCTCGCATATCAAGTTGCTAGTTGTACTGAAGAGGAATTCTTGCCCTAGATTTATTCAGTATTTGTTTTCCGGATATCAGCTGGCTACACCAGAATCCCAGAAACATTGTCCGTTGGCTAAATTGTTGGCAGACAAGATGTTTTGATATCCCTCTGAGTCACTTTTAAGCCTGAGAGATAATGCATGTTGGGATCACACCCTGCTCACCTTTTTGCTGCAGTATACTCACCCTCCACACCAGTGGCTGTAGGGATTCTGGCCTGTCTGTGTGAGTAAGTGTATTTAACCCTCCTAACATCTGCAGGTCTCTCTACAACAGGAAAAGGGCAAACCAATAAAGGCCAGTGGAAGTTTACTCACAGCCCTTTGTCTGCTCGCTGTCTTGTGGACTAAGTCAATCTTTACTCTGGTCTGCAGTGACCTCTTGACTCCAGTCACCCTTCTGAGTGAGCACAAACATGCACCACGCTCAGCTCTTTGTCAAAGAAGAAGTGTCTTCTGGACATATATGCATATATTTATTCATCCGTAGCTTGGGGGTAGTTCGGAAATGCATCAGATCTGGAAAGTATTTTAAGCCTTGGCCATAGGCGAGCATCAATAAGCAAATGAAACTTGGAAACTTGTTGACCAGCTAATGTTTGCTGATGGCCATTTGGAAATGAGAAGAAGAGTTTAGTGCTTCCATAATGAAGTAATTATGATCAAGATACAGGTGCTAAAGCTGAAACACAGCCAGTAGGAACAGACATTGGCCTTGGATCAATTACTTGTTCATGTCCAGAAATGTTGGTTGAGATTGAGAAGCGAAGCATGCAGGAATAGCACACCTGTTTAGCAAGAAACTCAGATGTTTTGAAGGAAAGAAATAAGAATTTCTTTGTTGCTTATGAACAGTGTGTGTGAGCTTCGGTCTTAACATGAGAGATCTACAGCATATGATGGCTGTAATTTTTCGGATGTCTGATTTATTTCTCTCACAGTTTGATGTTTTGGCAAACTGACTTCTATTCAATACAGCTCCACTGAGCACTCTGGGGTTATTGCTTTCTCTCTGTTGTTAAACTCCACTTCGTTTAAAACTTGTGCTCAATTGAGCCACATTTTGGCCAAGGGGACATAACGGAAAAGTAGTAGTAGTTGTGGTGCAGTTATGCAAATGCTCCAAGGTCAGGCTCCATAAACCTTAATTTCCTGACTAATGACTGAGTACTTCCTGACTGTAGTACTACGAGCACTATATCTAATGTGATATTCTGAGGGAAACAATCTTTACAAAGTCAACAGAAGGGATGAAATTGAATGGGTCAGTCAAGTGGTCAGTCATCCTTACAAATCAGAGAACCTCAGTTTCCACCAAAAGCAAAGTAGAGAAGTACTGCTGTTGGCTTTGAACACAATTTTTACCCGCAGATCAACAGCAGTTTCATTGGTATTCCTTCCTTATTGTTTGTTCCCTCAAGAAGTTTCAGAGATGTTTAGGTAGATTAACAGCTTTGCATGCTTTGTTGCTACTAATGGATTTGGTAAGTGGCCTGCCAAATTAGACATGTAAACAGTATACTGTGAGTAATGCTGCTCACAAAGTCACCCCTTAACAGACATCAACGTTGAATGTATGAAAATTGTTTCCTTTTCCTTATGAGGATTGTATACAGAACTTAAGTGAGTTTGCTCTGATTTGCCAAGCCAAATTGAGCACTCGCCATTCGCCTCTCAGCCTTTTCCCTCAGTTGAATGAACCATTGTTAGGGATCCAAGCTAATTTTGAGTGGAGAAAGGCAAGATCTGTTACTTCTGGAATGATTCATTGCAGAGGGGAGTTTTAAGTTGTGATTATTTATAGTCTTGACATGACACCCACTCCCCACATAGTGGTATTTCCCTTAGTCAACAGAGAAGTGTTTGGGGAGCTTTGTCTTGCTTTTAGCAGTCTTTTCCATTAACTGCCAGCTCTGGAAAGCATGTCATAGTGTGCTGTCACTTAGACAGGGATTTACCTCAGGATTTAATAAAGAAACGGTAAAACTGGTGGCCCAAATGTAGCCTGGATACAAATCTAACTCTTTCTAATAAAATAAAAAGATTAAAAATGTCACAGGTAATAAGATATTTAAAGTTCACCAACTGATACTGAGACAGAAGAATGACAAATGGCAAGGTTAAGATGCGAGAAAGTTCCCACCACTTGTACTTGTCACTGTAGATGTGCTGAAGCGATGCCCTGAGTCTGTTTGGTGGCAGAGCCTCAGGGATGCCTTAAATAGCCCCGGACAAGGAGACTGTGTGACAGACAGGCAGAAAAAAGCTGTCTGAATCAGCATCAGATGGCCCCACATGACACTCCAAAGGGGAATGTTAAGTGTTATATTTAGTTGTTTTTTTCTTTTTTGGTCTACTTTTAAACCCTTCCAACTTTTAAGCAGATCCAGCTACTCAATGGCTTTATAAATGTCAGTTTTATCCTCTCTCAACAGATGAATGATTGTAATATGTCCCCCCCTTCGCTTTCCTCCATTGCTTTTTCCTGCTTTGGGGATAAGTATGTGTTCCCGGCCGTGGAATGTCGCACCACTTTCCCGATGGGGAACAGGTGACAGGCTCAGCTCAGAGTATTTCTATTTAGAGTCACTCATTTTCTTTTCTGTTTTCTCTTGTTGGACTTCTCCTTCTCTTTCCTTCTGTCTTTCTCCCTTTTTCTTGTCTGCCTGTTTCTCTTTCCTTTGCTCAAGTTTGCAGGGCCACATTGCCCTGGGAAAACAAACATGGCTTCCTATCTGTGACTTTCCATCAAACAGGGCCACATAAACACTGGTAGCCTCTTTGCTGGATTAACATGGCCCTCAAAGGCCATGAAGGAAAGATGTTTGTAAGACCGTAGTGTTATCACACTCACGTAACAATCCCTGAAGGTTAAAGGTGTGACAGCAGCCTGTGATTAATAGCACTCTTTTTGGTAATCTTACGTAACTGCACATTAAAATAGCAAGACTACTGTCTCCTCATGTCTTTTGTGCTACCACTGCACTGTGTTGAAAATCATCACACTAGTTGCCAGAAGCCACTACAAGTTGTGTCAGCAGCTGTTACTATGTACAGGGCTGTCAAGGTGATTGATCTAGTTTGAATGTACAGAGTACACTTTGAAGCTGTATGTGATATGCAAAGTATGTTCTGGGTTATAGTTGTAGGAGAAAAGAGATAACATGATTTTACTACTACTTGACTCTACTTTAGTATATACTATATACTATACAATTTACTACACTTCATTTTGTAGGCAATTTTTCCCCACATTTGCAAAATAGTTTTTTTTTTTTAATATTTGAGTTAAGGTTTGATTCATTTGGTGGTTTTATTTGATAGTTTGACATAAGAGGAGAACATGAGCAAGAAAAACGTTCATGCTTGCTCTCTCATGCTCACCTATAGTGTGAACAATACGCAAAGACGTCTAAAAACAGAAATCTTTTTAATCTTTCTCTATCTTTAATAGGGAAACCTATTTTTCTCTAACAAATCGCTTTTGTAAAGCTACATATTATTTTAGTTAGTAATTTGCTCTCATATCCAGTCAGAATGATAGGATACAGGTTTAATGCTAAAACTAGCCTATTTTCTGTGGTTGCAGACATGGCTCCATACTTTACCTTTTCACACCTCTACTGGTTGACAAAATCAGCAAATGAATGAATCAATAAAACAAAATGGAGATAGCTGTGCATGGTGGTCTTTGTGATCTCTGGCCTTTCAGCTTGTGTCTTCTCGAGCTAAAAAACAACTTTTCACTCTATGTTCATTTTAATTATACATGACAGCCTTATTATTTTACTGTAAGGCTACTGATTAAATCAAATATACATCAAATTTGTGTAAAATTGTGTGTATTAAAGTTCCTTAGATGATCAAAAGTCATTAAGGCACATACATCCCATTTAAAACTGGAATTAACATAATGTGTATCTAAATAGGGATAAACAAATGTCAGTGCACACATTTTAGCCTTTTACTAAGTGTAAACAGTGCATGCTGCTCTCCTAGGTATATGGTGGGCAGTGCCACCTAGAGGTGGGGTCAGTGAGGGTCAAAGGACTGTTTCAGGAATCTGTTACAGAGCATAGTCACAATATGAGTAACATAGATCCTAATATCTCGCTGTGTAATTAGTACTGTTTGAAATGAAAAAAAAAAAAAAGTATAAAATTAATGGCACTCAAGTTAAATAATATGTCTCTTCCAATTGTAAGTGTTAGTTTTACAAACAAGATGTTGTGCTTTTCCTTTTCCAGTTTTTCGCATGATGCCATTGTCACAAACATTCGTGCATGAAGATGTGGTTTGTGCATTGCTAACAGATTGCTAGTTCACTGTCATCACGTTCACGGTATTTGTGTTTTTTCAGAATATCAGATAGTTTAATCCAAAAAGCCTGGTTGGCAACCACTTTGAAGAGCTTTGGGAATGAAGAGCCATGAGGCAAAGAGCTCTCAGGCGTGACATTTCTCTCCCCAAATCTTAGCTGGGGCTTTTCCCTCTGTGTGGTTGCAACTTCGCTGACACATGCTTCCATGAACAGCATTACATTGTTATTAACCAACAATGCCTTTGAGACACGCAACAATAAAACATGACACAAAAAGGCTTCTTGCATGACTATATTCTCAGTTATAAAAATGTTAAAGTTGAATGCCTTTGAACAAATAAGTCAGGCTGCCATTCTGAGGTTCCGAGGTTTCCTTTTCACATGTTCCAACTACTGATTTTAACCCAGTATTGATTAGGGCTGCAACGATTTCTTGCATCAGTTAATGTAATCCTGATTTTCTGATTAATAAATTAATTGTTTAGTCTACGAAACCCAAAAGTATTTCACAGTATCAGTATCACAGTTTGCAGTGATATATGCGATATAAAAATTGCTCATTGATTATCAAAATTGCTATTAATTAATAAACTAAATTAATAATTGACTAATCATTTCAGTCATGGACCCAGTGAATCAGTCAGTACAGGCAGTGTGTGGTTGTTATACTCACAGTTTGTTATATTCACATTAAATATATTTGCATAGTTATGAGTTTATGTTGGTCATTGTGGACAATTTTATTTATTTTTTATCTATAGCTATATTTTTGTTTCTTGTTATAAATCATTATAATGACAGGTATCGCATCATGTAGGGACACTTCCGGCCAACCTTTATTTTTCTAAATCACTGCGCGACGTAACGTCAACCTTTAACTGGACTACTTAACTTAGTGGAGGGGCTAACCTAACTTAACTATAGAGGTTAAACTGACACACAGACACACTTATAGCCAATTTACTTAACAAGTGGTCGTTGTGGAGTGCAGTGATACACTATGAGACTCTCCTCCCTCCTCAAACAAAAAAAAAAAAACCTGTCGTGGAGGAAACGCCACGAAGGGTGTGTTGTTCGTCTCTACCTTGACAACTTGGGAAAGACATCCGCTTCCCAGTGAGACCCAAAATACTGTGAGTTTTCATCTGGACGAACTATTTCAGCTGCTAGTCCATATAAATATGTTTAAACGGCTCAGGAAGAGGGTGAGGATTTGCTGTGGCTGTTTTAGTTAAGTAAGCTAGCAAACGTAAAGTTACGAATTTTCTGGCAAAGTGAGTTGCCTCAAAGTGACATTTTCACAACTTGACTTTGAAAACGTTACAGCATTGATACCACTTTTAGGTGTGTTAGCATTTCAACAATAGTTACAACAGTCAGTTAACGTAACGCCAATTATCGCTTGCTAGCTAGCTTACCAATGTTGTATGTACGTTAATTACGGCCCGTTATGGTTATGCCATAACTTAATTCAGTGTTATAATACGTGAACTATTCTCCAGCTCTTCTCATGCAATAAGTATAGGCAAAGAATTTGTGTTTATAGGCGGTGACAAGCAACAGCTCCTTTTGACATGACATATTAGGGTCCACTCAGGGGTTTGCAATGATACTAATTTAGGTTAAGTTCCATTTATTGCAGCTTAGAGACTTTCCAGTGAGTCAACATGCACCACAGCAGCTCCCTGACTCTGTTTGACCTGAATGGAACTGAACCTTAATTAGTATCATTGGTAACACCTGTGTTTACCTCCTATTTCAGGTCAAAATGGCTGAAAAAGGTCTCTTGTTTCTGTTTATTTTGAGGGTTAGTTACACTTTATCGATTCTTGTGGTGGACATCATGTAATGGAAATCACAAGTGAACTGTTAGCTAAGTAATAATGTTAATAACGACCGCATTCCTTTAGCATTAGTTGTGTCCATGCTGTGTATTGTGCGTGTTTGTTCAGCGGCATAGTTCACTGACGCACCTAAATTGAATATAGTCGGCATTAATTTTATTAATTGCACCAGTGTGTTTTTCCTGCCATGACATGTCAAAATGACCACTGCGAGAAAAGTGGTTTATTCCTAATAGCCACATTTATTCCAATTCATGTCTTGAATGGCCATTCCTATGCCTGTTACACATATCACCTACTTGTGCAACATGTATATTTGTGTCAGTGATTCTTATGCCACTATGATAAGTGGTTTGTCGCAGCTGTTCGACTGTCACTCCTCTTCCACTGACATATACCGACAGTGACATACCTTTTTCACACAACAGGGACACACAATTTGGCACTGGCATACTAAAACTGACAGTGACACACCATGCCACTAGAACACAATCTTAGCATCACTCACTTCTACTCTAAATCGCTGATATAAGGGAAGCTCTTTCTTCTTGTATCAGCTAGGTTAGGTTAGACTTAATTAATAACTAAAAGGAAAAAGAGCAAAGTTATTGTCATTGGTGTCATTAGAGTTTTTCTCAGACTTACCTCAGTTTTTGGTCACTATAAAAAATAATACAGTATTGTCAGGCTGTCTAGTCAGGGTGTAGTATACATACTAACATCTCTCCTTTTATAGTTTGTTATACACAGTGCAAACCACCTGACATGCATCTTTATGATGAAAAGCAGTTTCTCATATGAACTACATCATCAGGATTGTAAACAGAAAAAAGGGAAATGGGGGAAAAAAAGTTTTCAAGTGGTTAGCAGTGTTGCTTGACAGCAAGAAGGACCACACATGAATTCCCAGCCCTGATCCTCTGTGTGTACAGTTATGTTTCTCTCCTCTTTGTATTTGCTTTGGTTTTATCCTGGGGTTCTGGGTTTCATCCCAGACTTAAGTACACAAGGCGACTCAGTCATACATGTGAATATGTGTGTTTATATTTGCTCTGTGATGGTTTGGCAACCTGTTTCTCAAAAGAAAAAAAGGGGACATGATAGAAGAATAATTGTTTTAATTTGCTTGACAGAATCAGTAATTGGATTGTCTGCATTGCCTACATTTTTATTTTTCAATTAAAAAATGTTCAAACGAGCTGTTATTAATTTGTATTTGTTTGTCCCACTAGGTGGAACTTAATCCTGCTCCTGTCAGTATGCTCAGCAGTACTCTCTGGAGAAGAAGAATATCTAGCTCAAGGTAAACAGTGGAACTCTAATGCTTAACTAAATGTTGAGGTGATGCTGTATAATTGTTTGTTTATATTAACAAATTTAACATAATTTTACTCATAGTGTACCACACCAACCCAAGCCAGTAAACTGCCTTAATTAGGTGGATTGGGTATCAACCAGACTTTATCATCCGCATAAGATACAGTTTGTTCATCAACTTCAGTATAACGATATTAGAGTTTCAGCTTTTAGTTACACTGACTCACTTTAGCGCACTTCATCTGTATCTGCTCTCATACATTACATTACATAAAAACATCCCAGTGAGTTCCATGTAGTGACGTAAACAGATCTGAAACCTTGGAAAAAGAGAACACAGGTATCAGATCCCTCCATAGAGCATTTCTTTTATTTACTTAATACCTTTTTGTGACAACACCTGTGGACGTTTTTATTGCTTTATATTTTATACTGGAGCATGTATATATATGGACAGTGGCAGCAAATCGGGGGTCATCTTTCTTTGCTCTTTTCTAATTTTTAACCTTTTCCCCCAACATGCCTGCTCTTGCTCTCCAGGCCTCAGCATGCTTGGAGAAGCAACTTAAATAGCCTCTCAACTGTTGCTGCATCTTCCCTTACCCATCTTTCTTCTTCTCAACAGCCTCATCTCTAGTCCATTAGAGAAGGCTTTAAATATGTCACATGCCAACATAATGTGAAGTACATGCTAAGAAGAGAGCACTTTGGTCAAGTACACCAATCAGTGTGACAAAGAGGAAAATTAAATCTCAGATAAAGGCTTAGCATGTATTGGCAACTAGGCCTCAGCTGGTCAGATGCTGGGGATAGGTGATATGCCATCTGTTTTTTTTTTTGTTTTTTTTCAACAAAGCAGCTGAAGGTGAGGAAGGCAGAACTTAAGAGTTGATCGTACCATTTCTTTCACCAGGCCTCTGTGGAGAATTTAGTTTCTTTATAGCCATTGGGGAAGTCAAAGTATAATCCCACATATTTCTCCAAATGTAATTTCCTTGAAAGAACTTGCCTTCACTCACTCCGCAAGAAAGAATGCTGTCAAAATAATCTTAAGTAAACTCCAGTAAGTTATGAATCAGTGGGTTGTTAATTTCTTGAGAGGATATATTGTTTTTGTGAGTGACATATCACTGGACCACTGCCAGAAATACCTCATAGTGTACACTTAATTTAAGGATGACCTCATGATGAATCCTCACATATTTGTTAACATCTTCATGTACAGTACATGTGCATTTTCTGCTGCTTCTTGCACAGAGGAAGCAATTGGTCCCTCCCCTTATTCCATCTTACATTGTCTTCTCCTCACGTTATGTAAAGTTGATGAGTCCACTCCAGGCAGGATCAATCCATCATAACGAGGGGAGGAGGAATGCACACAGGGTGCTAGAGCAGCTTGTCTTCACATATGAGACAGGTTAATTGGAATCTGGGCTGACATTACCTCGGGCTAAGAATGTCAAGGACATCTCAGTGCATGCTTAGATCAGCTGCAGATAGATAGTCTCCTATCTGGGCTGCAGGACTAAAAACCCAGCAAAACCACATCCAGGACAATGTACTGCATGAGTTATTTCTGTTATGTCACACTTCTGACACTGTCACCCTCCAAAGCACAGTGACACATTTATAGCAGAAGAAACAATGTTCAATTTAATTTTAGTGTTTACTCAAAAACGTCTTTAATCTGATCACCCTGCTCCCCCCACATACACACACCCACATACACACCGACACCTTGCCTCTTTCTGTTTCTCTATACCTGTGTCATACAGGGACATCAGTATGTTTTATAAAGCCATCCAAAAACTTTCTGCTGCTGCTTTCGGGACAGCAGGTCAGCTGCATGTGGAGGATGCTTATTATTAATGACATAGCTCAACCAATAAAATACAACCTAGTACCAAATGACATCAGCACTAACCAGGTGTGTTTGCTCTCGCTTTAGATCTATGCTTGTAAAATTAAACACTGTGTTTGCTTCTCCTGCATTATACCAGATAACATCTCTCTCTCTCTCTGTATAATTGTCAGTAGACTGCTCATTGTGATTGTAGATCTGTTTTTGTAATAACACTGAGACTTTAGATACTATTGAATGTGTAAATAATGGGGATTTTATCAAAAAAGCATCAAAATATTCTGACAACCCTACTATGTGGAAGTGATTGGGACCATTATTTTATTTTTAAAGATATAAGGGCCTGCAGCTACACAAAACATATTAAGTTGACACTTTTTAAAAATGGTATTGTTCTGTTTAAATAAAGTAAATATCTGCATCACCTCTGATTCAATTATTTGGATCAGTGCAACTGAACTGAACTGAAAGTGTAATACCGGTATGTTTAGTGTGATTTCATGACATCACAAATGTTTGGTAACAGGATTTCTTTTAGTTTTTCTATATATCTGAAAATGACAACTTTAAGGTATGGCTAATGTGACTGATATATTTAAATTTCTGATGCTTCCTTACACAGTTCTTATATAGCCCTGTTTTAATACAAAGTCACCATCTGGTACCCTGTTCAAAGGTTTCTGCTGTCGACATTTCGGAACTTTTAAGTTATTGTAAGTTTGTTTTGATGCCCCAACCAAGGCAAAGGGTCAAAAGGATGTACACCTCATCTAAAATAGGTATGTTATAGCTTTGATGTCAGGTAAAATAAAAACAGGCAAAATAAATAATAGTAGACAGTGGTGAAGTTAAATGTATTACTCTGAAGATGCAGATCAATGAGTTGATACATTCAATTTTCCCTCTGTAATACAAAGTCAACTCCCCTTGGGTCCCTAAATTCTGCTTCAAAGGAAGGTAGTGTCTCTGGATTAGCAATGAAGTACCTCAAACTGCCCCTGAGATCTCCTCCCAAAACACTTAGATGCACTCCCACACAAGCAGTCACACAAACATACAGGCTTAAAAAGCTTGTCTATTCCAAACGCTTCCATCGCTGCTGCCTTGTTCAGCTAACATTCTCATATGCACACACTCACTCACACACTCTCTTCTCAATCTTTCTCAAGCATGTGCACGCACACAAACACAAAGGTCAGGTCAGCTCCTAAAATGGCCGACCTCTGATGCAGTTGACTTTTACATTTACAATATGTGTAATGTTCCTGTTGGTTATATTAAAAATGTCATTGTTATTTTATTTTTTTTTCTGCTGGAACTGTCACTCAGTACTAACATATGTGACACATGTGACACATTGCCCTCCAGCCTAGTGATCTGTCTATGGCTCTTTACTATTTACTAGCCCAAACTGCACAGAATATTCTGTGTTTTCAAATAGTATTTAAGTGCTTTTGGCTGGCTGTGTCTTGCTGTCAGCAGACTTTACATTCATTCTTTGAAGAATTACCTGTGGGCATGAAAAAAGAATCACAGGACCATTTGGAGGAAAGCTGCTCTCATGAATCTCTGTCGGCAGACTGATTCAAAAAGGCTGTGTGGACTGATTTCCTGTATCCTAGTTCGGCCCCATCCATCTCTAGTCTCCTCCACTCATCTGGGGCACAGCTGACTTTCTGGTACAAACTCCAAGAGAAAAAAGGGAAGGGTCACCAGCATCAAGGGCTATAGTGAAATTGTATTAATAATTTGTAATTTCTCTGCATGTTAATCACACCATTGTCTCCTCTGTCTTTTAGGAGTGGATATCCTCTATCAGTTGGGGCTTACAGCTCAAAGGAGTGCAGACAATCTCCACGGAAGGACGAGCTTGCCTTTGACTACTTACACCACTGTTCCCTCACCTGTGAACCTTCCTGTTTCTGCATATGGGGTATTACTCGACTCAAACTCCCTCTATGAGGCTCCAGCAGACAGTCTGTTCCCATCTGAGATTGGCGAGGAGTTTTCTGTTGTGGTTAGCCTAAGCTCCTGGCGAGCAAACAATGCTTTTATTTTTAGTGTCAAAGATGGCAGGGACAGGCTGCGATTTGGCATTCAACTGCTGCCACGCAGAGTGGTGGTTTACACTGCAGAGAAAGCGCCCATCTACTTCACCTACAACTGGCAGGATGGTCGCCAGCACTCTTTTGCCGTTGGTGTTCGTGCACGCTCAGTATCCTTCTATGCGGATTGTGGGGCAGTGCAGCAGCGGGAGCAGACCCTGGGAAGAACTCAGACACTTAGGGATTCTGGGGGTCTCTTCACTCTAGGGAGGATGAACTCCAAAGCAGCACCATTCAATGGTCGAGTCTGCCAACTAGATATCTATCCCTCAGCCCAAGCTGCCGCGCACTACTGCAACTACCTTAAAACACAGTGCCGGCTGGCCGACACTTACCGATTGCCTTTGCCACATCCTGTTTTGGATATTGAAGCAAATGACCCTCCCGCTAATCCCTTGACAAAGTCCCAAGTTGTAGTAGCAGCGACCCATCGCACCCCAATAAAAGTCACAGCAGGTTTAAAACTATACCCAGATAGTTTGGTCACACAGTATCCAACTCTGAGCCCATCAGTGCAACCTCATCTGGGGGACCAGAGCCACGTTTCCACATTGGATCCCCTTGCCCATTCCACCATATCATCACGTCAGCCTGACAGCCCCACCTCAACCACTCTGGGTGGACGAGCAGTTTTGGATCTCGCCTATAGCACAACTATCAGCACTACCAAAAATGTGTTGGAAGAAGGGAGTAACCCCCAGGGGGGCGATGATCACTCTGAAAACAGCACAGAGGAAGAAAACAGCTCTGGGACCGTGCAGACTCCAGATGCTACCCCAGATCTGATTTCCCCAGTCAGGCAAAGTCGAGTGAAGGAAGGACTCAGGAACAACTCTATCACCAGCTCCAGGGACTCTCGCTTCGTGCCACACCAGACTCATCTAAGAGCCAATGGCACCACTTTGTACCGGGAGAATCGGGTGGACACCTCAGAACACCACGATCTGGATGGCAGCTATGATGATGTAGACATGGGAGGATATGATTATGGATATGAGGAACCAGACTTCTTGTATGACTATGAAGATGGTTTCCGTGGCCCCAAAGGAGAGCCAGGTCCTCTGGTAAGTAACTGAATTTATGAATGACAAACAGAGCTATGAGAGTTCATGTAACAGTATTCAGAGAGTTGAAGTCAGTGCTTTGCTGTACATGACACATCAACACAAAGCAATCAAATCTGATTTATGGCCACTGTTTGAAAGCTATGAAAAATTTGGCTTTCTTACATACACCCAGGATATATGAAAAAATATTTTGGCAAGGCAGTGTATTGATTTAGAAGTAATGGCATGTCCGAGCACTGTTCTTTTTTCATGTATCTACAAGTTGTTAAAATAACACGTCATTCCATTGCTGAAATAGTGCCAGCCGCTTTTGCTCGTCCTGTTTGTTAGGGAGGATAGCTCAGCTGACGTTTGGGCATAGACCCTTGCAAAAAAAAAGAAAAATAACTGTCCATCCAGTCTTATGATGTAAGCAGGTTGTCAGGATAGCTTTGCCTCTGAACCTGCTTTTATAGCTCAGATTTTCAGGTATTGCTTATGTTTCCATGAGAGAGATGTGTCGGGCTTTTCATCTGTCTGTAATGTCGTAAGATGTCTCGACTCATCCACAAGTTTCCATAGTTCTGCCTCAGCTATAAAGTGCCTGAAGGTCTGTAGGTGGGACACAGCGTTGCAAGCACTGAGTTGTTGCAACTTATCTTCTTGTCTCAGAGCCTAAGCACACCATACCACAGTATTAAGAACACAATGCAGACTAAGCCACAGGCCCCTTTACAGTGGGGCATAATTTGGCAAATATTGATTAATTAGCCGGAAAGTTAAGCTGTTAAAACTGTTTGTATGTCTTGGCTACTCCCACCAGTTTGATGCAGGCATGTTTTGAATGCTGGGTCAGCTGAGGGTCAGTAGCTCACTCTTTGTCATTGCCTCTTAGTTTAAGTGTGAAAATAAGCTGATTTACTGCCTCAGGAAAAATAATTCACAGTTTTGCAGCCACATAAATAGACAGGTATGTTGTATTGTTTCATGATCCTGGAAGTTAAAAGTGGAAGTTATCAAAGCAACAGTAATTATGTGTCATATACAATCATGAAGTAAACAGTACAGCTCTCCATGTGGGAATCCAGGGGCTCTTTTTTGGTTGTTTGTATGTTTGTGAAACTATTAATGGGACCTGTTTGAATCAGGTTTGACTATGTGATTTTAATTGTTAGGGTTTAATGCTTCATAGTAAATATGAACACAGGGTGGAAGTGTCAATTTCAGTCAGTCATCACCTCCTTAATGCATTTCCCCTCTTGGTAATGTCTCAGTTACAAGGAGTGTTATTAAGCTACCTACAGCAGACAGCTTACTTATTGGCTGCATGTTAGCGTAACAATGCAGGGGGTGTTTCAGCTTACGTTAATGCCACATAATTCAAAAAGATGATTCATTCTACCCTTTAACTTTTTCAGAAAATTGACTTCTTGAATTGACTCCATTGGGAAAGATTTGACCTTTGTCTTGGCAGCACAGATGAATATTATCATTTTATTGCATGAATGCCTCTGTGTCTTTAGGCCCTGTTGTTATGGCAAAGGCGGTGGTGTGCTCACAGTTTCCATGTGTCTGTGTGTGGGAGTCTAGAGGAACAAACAGCTGCTTCTTTATTCATATCTCCCTCTGCACCCATCTACTGCTCTGATGGGGGATAAGGATGCTCCCCATCATAATCTCTTGCTATTGCAACTGTTCAGAATAGTAAATAAAATGGTACACTGTTTGTTTTCATCTGAACTACTGAATATTTTACCTTTATAGTGGGATTGTTTTTTTAAGAAGAGATGCACTGGGGAGTAGTATAACAGCCTGAAGAATAAATCACTTCCTTGACCAGAAGGGGATTTCCTGCTGACTCCTTAATGTTATCCAGTGATGGAGATTCCTCTTCAAGTGTGTAATCTTCAATCAGTCTCTTCTTTACAACTCACTATTGACTTGCTATAGATGCTGAATTCTCAGAAAAAATTTGATTTGTCCTTTCGGACAGTAACTTTTATTAAAAATCTTGTTTATCAAGTAACATTTCAGTGAACTCAGCTGACCTGTCTTTGTGAAATGTCAGTGATCTAACCTGTTTGTTCTTTTTGCCTTTTAGGTAACTGTGATTAAAAAGACATTTTTCTTGTCAGAAATAATAGACAAAGTCAGTCGGTAATGAAGATACCTATTTTCACTGCAGATCAAAACTGACAAGCCAGTGCATTTTTAAGCAGTCGTGAGAGAAAAATTTGCTGGCAGTAGGTATAATTAATCCGCAGCATTACTTATGGATGGAGTAGCCAATTCAAAACCCTTCTTTACCCCCAAAGGCTATATTTAAAAACAGGAAATGTAAATGGGCCAGACATTTTCAGCATCCTATTTAAACATTTTTTGTAGTATCAGCTTTGTCTGTGGACAGCAGCAACATCAACATCAAAAACTTCTGTAGCTAGAATTTCAATCTTGCAAACAGTTGTCAGACAGGTACAGTATTAATTATGGATGTCAGGCTAGCTCTGATTTTGTAGCTCTGATTGTGTGCTATCCACTATGAATTCTTTCATGGTTTCTGAGTCTGTGAATGGGCTTTTCTTCTTTGCTGAGATCAGTGATACACAAAGGGAAATTACTGTGGCTTGCTCTCTAGGGTCTGTGCTTGACCACGCCAGAATAAAATGTCTCAGACTTTAAGATGCAATCAAACTTTGCACTTTTCTCTCCTGTGTGCCCTTAGAAAGGTTTGTCTGGAAAGTTTTGTGTATGGTATTTACCTACCACAATGCACTAATGGCAGATTTAACACATTGCTTACCAGTCCGGGCAGGGTTAGACTGTTTCATTGTTCTGATCAGTTTTATGTTCCAGGATGGACAGCGACATATTTTTTAGTAGAGCACTTTCCTCCCTATGACTGTCAGTTATTGTTATTTGCCTGACTGTCTGTTAGGCAAATGTTTTGAAAAGCTGGAAGATGTTGATTTGTGAAAGAGGTTGTTACATCTGGAAACACCCTATGACTTATTCATTTGCCACTTTCATACACCATATACTGTATGTAGATAATAAGTAGATAATTATTTTGTCATACATTAGATTTATGTATGATGGGACACTGTCGCTTATATATATTTCACGTCTCAACAACATGAAAACTCACTCAACAAGTATATAAGAGCATACAACAGAGTAAGTGGGCCGTCTGGTTTGATTCCAATGATATGTGAGACATCTTTTACCTCAACACCTCAATTCAGCACATTAGCCAATGCCTTCAACCAAGTATGTGTGTTCAATAAAGAACATAATTTGTTAAAAAGAATCAGAATGAGCATTTCATTTTCCAGTCTCTTTGTTTGGGTTGTTGCTGCTCAACCACTTACAAGCCATCTAGTATGATGTTTCACAGATCAGACTCAGTGTTTAGCATTGTTTTGTATTGTACAACAGTAATTACAGCTGGTTCATAATTAAATATTATTGGTAATTGTTTCTTTGTATAATCACATTTTACTAAATCCTTTGTATTTTGTGGAAAAGTTGAGCAAGTTGAATTTAAGTTAAGGCTTAAGTAGATTTTTTGTTTTACAGCTTGCTTCTACATGACATGCTGTTGTTCCATATGTTGCTATGCTTTTCCATGATAATGGATTACATTAATCCTATAGACTGACCTAAGGCTTGTGGTGTCAGTCTAATCTCAAAAATGTAACTCGACCCTTCTGCTCAGAGCTCTCCTAATAGAGCTTTTAGTTGAAAACACTTGGCTCCTTGCTTTGAACTTCATAGCTATTACATAAATAGAACACATACTCATCATTGCGAAGGTCTGGACAGTGAACTGCATGTTATTGCTTGCCATTAACATACTCTATCTTTCTTTTCTTTTCCCCTTTCACTCTCTATCTCTCTCCCTCTCTCTCTACAACATTCCCTTCTGTCTCTCCCTCTCACTCTATCTCTCTGATTTAGGGTCCTCCTGGTCCCCCTGGTTTACCTGGTCCTCCAGGAAAAAGAGGTTCCCGGGTGAGTAACCTACACAAAGGTGATGGTACTACAAGTGGTAGTAATCTATTGATCAGAGGAGCATTTTGACCATCTCACTGTGTGTACCAATGGGTTATTTAACAATTAAGTTGAAGTGACATTAGAAATATACTTATTTTCTCATGTATATGCTGAGATCTAATATCATTACAGAGATTTTTAGTTGTTAGACAAACACCAGATAATAGGAACATAAATATCTTTTACAGAAAAAAGAAGAAAAGACAGCTGTATATAAAAAGTGCTGTTTTGTTTAGATTCAGACTAAAGATGTTTGCCTTTCTACAGGAGTGATCATAGCACAGAAAGTATTGTTGGTTTGGGTCTATTGGCCTTCAAGGCAATGAATCAAGAATCAAGAGTACTGACACATTCACTGCAGACTTAACCACTGTATTTTCATATTTTGTCAGTCAGCAGGCACTCGCCATATGTGTTTTGCCTGTATTTACTATTGCAATCCAGCTGCAACTGTTGGGAAAGAGGTGCTGACAGATATGTTTGTGGTTAGCTTAGGAACAAGCCTTGCTTTTTAAAAGCAAATGACAATTAGATAGTACGCAACAAGGATGCAGGCAACATTACTTGTCTACACCTTCAGAGCATCAGGGTTATGTTCCAGATGCAACCAGCAGCAACACAGCGGCACAAGCTGCATTTCCACTGTGATCTTGAGACTACACTCAGTGCAACTGCCAAGACTGTCATGATGCAATGCTGCGATCATGCCACGGGCCCTGAAGGCATCTTTAAACAGAACAAGACACATTTTACTAAATGGATACGGTATGTGTTTGATGGAAGGTGTATAAATAGTTCACTTTTAGTCTTTGAAACCCCCTACAGACTAACATCATCATGGCTAATTTAACTTAGGAAATGCAAATATCTACAGTGCGTCAGTGTTTACAGAAGACAGTATGTAATAAAATTAACCTAATGCTTGATTATTTATAGAGTTTTGAACACCTGCTTTTGAACCACATGAGATAATGATGGATCAAGTGTTTGAATAATTGTCCGTGATAAATCATTAACATGGGAAAATGTGGTACATGTTTATGGGCATGTGTGGGGTTGTTTCTCTTGTATATTATATCCACGTGTCTGCATGTGCGTGGTTGTCTGTGTAAGTTATAGTTAACTGTCTACAGCAGTTCAAAGTAACATACAGATGTAGCACTTTCCCTAGTGCAGATTCATAGGAAAAATGGCCCTGCTTTAAAGCAGCACAGGGGGCTTTGTAGGGCGCATTGTTTAAGAGAGCAATGAGACCATGAAAGACACCCCAGGAAGTTGGGCCAGGTTAAGCATTTTTGCGGATGTTGTTTTTCTGGTCAACAGACTGACTCCATTCAAATGAAGGACTCAAGCTGGTTTGAGTGTAACCTTTTGTTCTGCTGTATTTTAACAAAGTGCACGACAGGCAGACAGACAGAAAGACAGGCTGGTAGACAGTAAAACCTGTCTCCTAGTAAAAGGCTTGGAAAGCACATAGCTGATACAGAACAAACCCTAACCCTATAGGCTAAGTCATAAAGTGGAGATAGAGGTAGGCTTGGAATCATTATGTGGTGAGAAGCTGAGTGTAGTGTGTGGTACTGCGGTTGTGTCTTTGCAGGCTCAGCACAGAGCAGAAGACTTATTTTGCTGCCTATGAACCAGGGCACACCATTTGGTGTGGGCATTTATCTTGGAAACAGTCCAGTTAACTTTACAGGGTTTTTATTCTAAGCATTCCCTGAAAGTACCCGTTCAGGTATTAAGGTGGTTTTATGAAGGAGAAGGCTTCATTGAAGTTTGTGCTGCTGCTTTGCAAGTTAAAATGGACTTATCACACTTGACGCAATATTTACCAAAACCTTCCATAACCCCAAATAATGACTTAAAGAGCTTCAAGAGTTCACTTTCTATTCTTTTGTTTTCCATGGGCAACATGTTCTAATTGAATAAAGAGCCATGTTAAAAATGACAGAGAGAGAGAGAGAGAGAGAGAGAGAGAGAGAGAGAGAGAGATTGGCTGTAGTGCAGAGAAAGCCTGGCCTGGAAGCAGCAGGGTTACAGATGTGCAGGAATGTTTCTTTGAAACATTCTTGGTGTGTGTGTGTCCACGTGAATTTGCACATCTAGTTGTAGGCGTACCTGTATATGTGCCGTGCATTCATTGCATACCTGTGATGTTCTAGGAATGAAATTGCCTTCTCTGAGAACAAACGGGATACAGTGAAAATATTAATATTTATTGTACGCATGTACGGTATGTGCAATTTTTGCAGAAATGTTCGGTTACTAGTTTAATCCTGGTTCTCTGATGTGTCTCACCATGGGAAGTGCCCTCTGTGACCAATCAACTCCAGTGCCACCACGTCTGTCAAGGGACAGACCGATCTGAATTACAGTATGCTGGTTGGCCTGTCCCATTTGTAACTCTCTGTAGCCCCAAACACTATATTCTCAAGCATTTCTTCCACGTGCCCTAACACATGAAGGCAGGGCAGTGCTGTGAGATACCTGACTCAATTCTCAGAGTAGTATTCTGCAGAGTAGTGAGAAGCTGTAATACTTGCCCAGCTGCTCAAAGCATTTCATCAATACAGAGGTGAGTGTCACTGGATGATAGCCATTTAGGCAGACTGGTCTTGTTTTGCTGGACACAGAAATGATGGTGGACTTTTTGAAATATGTGGGTATGACAGACAGAGCCAAGGACAGATTAAATATCATTGTGAAGACTGGTGCTAGTTGGTCAGCACAAAGTTTGACTCATACCATCTGGTCCTGCTGCTATTATATTATATGTTAGCGTTCCCATGCTTGAAAGCCTTCCTGATGCCATGCTCAAAAAGAGTGAAAGATGTGGAAGGTGCCCACTTCCATCCAGTAACCTCTATTTCAGCTAAATTTGGCTGCTGATGGCCTCAAAGCGAGCATTATTTAGAGGGAGTTAGCTCACCTGCTAAAGAGACACTTAACAAGCAGGACGGGGTAGGCTTGTATCTGTCATAGTACTTAGATGTTGCCACATGAGCCCACACTAAGGACTAAGTGCGCCAGTGATGGTACTGTGACATCAAACCAGTAAAACCAAATAAATGTACTGCAGGTGAGTGACACAGATTTCTCAAAGAATTGCCCTCTACTGCCCCCTACTAACACCTGGAAACACCTTTGTTGACCCTACTAGTTCATGTCAGAATGGCTGCTGTGAAAAAGGTCTATAATGAGCTGTTTTTGTCAACAATGCACAGTTATTCAATGTTGTGTTCTCGCTGTCTCTGTTTGCATCTGTTCCAGGGTCCACCCGGTCCACATGGAAATCCAGGAGAGCCTGGACCACCTGGCCCCAAGGTAAGTTGTTCTAGGTTCTAGTAGGTTCTTTTTTTTATATTATATTTAGATTTTTATATTTATTTTTTTTATTTATTATTTTATTATTATTATTATTTTGCCTTTTTTCTTTATTGGATAGAGACAGCTGAAGAGTGACAGGAAATGTGGGGAGAGAGATGGGGAATGACATGCGGGAAAGGGCCACACAGGTCGGGATCCGAACCCGGGCCCCCGCAGCGAGACTTCGCATATGGGGCAGCTGTCCTATCAACTGAGCTAAACGCCGCCCCTTGTTGTAGGTTCTTGTTTGTGTCAGTGGATGTGGTAAAGCCACACAACTGAGAATGAGCAAATCATTGTAAAGCTAGCAATACCATCATGGTATCATTCCTCACATTAGACAGTGTTGAACCTTGGTAGAGAATATAGCTTTATATACTTTTTCTAATTGAGATTTGATAAAATAGGCAAAAATATAATTTAATATCAGACTTTGAAAAAAGCCAAAAATATATGGAAGACATGGAAAATTCCACAGTCATATATTCTTTGATGTTAGTGCTCCATATGTATTCTACTTAAGTGTAATTCCAGTTGAACTGCTGAGACAAAGGATTTTGTTACGTAACTTCAAGAAAATCAGGACAGTTCCAGTCACATGGAACACTTTGGACCTCTAAAACGTGACAAATTAGGGACTGTTAAAATGTGTTCTCTACATATTCGACTATTTATATTGTCAATGAAAAATCATCAAAGACTCAGTGAAAACAGTTAGCTCATGCAAGCTGACAAGTTGGGACCTGTTTCTCAGTCCTGTTGCACATATGTGTTTGTGTGTACTCAGGAGGGGGTGAGAGCCAAATAGATTGGGAGCAGAATGGTGTGGTGTGTGTGTGATGACAGAATTACCTGTATTTGTTGAAATCGGCACATTGTTTAAAGTTTAATAAGTTAATATTGACAATGAAACTATTGTATAAATATATTATGTATATTTAATTTATATTTTATATTCCACTGCAGTTCATGTTGCTTGATGTCACCAGTCAATGAACTGTCCTTTAAATTGCAAAAGTGTAGCTCCCTGTTCCCTAAAAAGCCTATCTCTGCTGCTTTGAATGCTCTGAACCCCTTAGCCTAGATCGTTGTTCCCCTGGTTTTCACCACAAGGCATAATCGTGCTCGCCTCAGCTCATTAGCCATGACGCTAACTTCATACATGGGAAAAAAAAGTGATAAAGCATTTTTGAATCTCTGGAAAGCTTTTCCCAGCAAGGGACCAGATGTAAAGGATACATTGTTAAAACTGAGCAAGGATGTGGGAAGCTCAATGCAGATGGTTGTGGTCATTGTGGTTCTGACAGGCTACCACAGAGTGGCTGCATACACCATGCAGTCAGCAAGGGAACAGTCATGCTATAGGAGCAGAAACAAATCCACCCTCCACTCCTTTGTCTTTGTTGTGATTTTTATTTATTTATTTATTTTTTTGCTTTCTAGTGAATAGCTCCTCACTCGGAATCTTAGTTAGTACATATAGATAATAGATAGACAAGACACATTTTCAGAATTATTTTCATGAATTATAACTGCTTTGCCTCTCATCCCATGCACACAAAGAGAAAAATGTTCTGATTCCTCCTGGATTAATCAGCCACAGGGAGATAAATGGATTTGTTCTGTGTCACCTCTGACCTTGCTGAGACTCTGTGCATGTTTGGCAGAGAGAGATTGGTTATTATGAAATACATGACCTCTGTGTACACATGCAAACCAAAATCAGTGTATCTAATACCATAGTGGCCTGTCGGTGAGTTATTCTCACACCCCTAACCTCTTTGTGGAGGCGGCAAAGGGATTGAGAGACTCTTTGTCTCAGTTTGGGAAAATATCTCCTGTTGAAATGTTTGGTTACTAGGACATATACAGATGAATATAATCCCTGATGCTGAGCTTAGTTGACATGTGTTTTAAGCTCAGTCTGAAATGTTATGACGATGTGCTTGCAGAACTTAAAAGAGCTTCATGCACTGCTGACATTTTCTTTTCAAACAGAAAGGAAACCTTGTTTTATGCTGTGGTAGAATTTGTGCTCTCCCGCCCCAAGCTTTTCTATGCCCCACTGGGTGTCAATCAAAACTATAGAAATATGATCCTCAAAATCCAAGGAGGTAATACCTGTTTGGAGCAGGTACAGGCAGCTATTGAGGAGATTGTACATATTTAAGGTGTCAAACAATGGCTTAGAACCTCACACCAGAACCTAGACAACACCTCATCACAAGTAAACACAACATTTTTGAACAATCATAGAAGACATTGTAGTCTTTTTATTGATGCTTTGCTTTGTCTTTTCTTACTATCCAGACCCTTTTTTTCATTTTTGGTCATTTGATCCCTGATGACCACAATTTCTGAAGTGTATATAATGCACATCAGTTTGGGAACAAAGTCCCTGAGAACTCTGGGTGTTGAAATGTAATATTATTGTTCTGTTGAAATGCAGTTAACATCAGCTCCATTCTGGCAGGCTGTTTGACGTATTCGCCTTTTGGAATTACACATGTGGTCTGGGATGACACAGAAACTGAGTGAGGTCTGGATCCTCCAAAGAATTTGTACTTCATTGCTAAGTGTCTTGTTTGGTCATTGTGCAGAAATGTGGCAGCCAAATGAGCAGTGATTTCTAGATCAGTCCTAAAAACAGTGTGATACTTATAATTGTGCACAAAAATTAGGAATCCTTTAGAAGCCGCAGTGTATTCAGTGAAGTGAAGTTCCTGAACAATATAAACTAAAGAAAAAGCATGAATGCAAGATGAAGCAATCCCTGGGCCTTTTTGAATGTCTTGCCATTGTAGTAGTGACTTCATTGCTTTTAAATAAAGGGATTGAGTATTCTTACCATTACCATACTGATATCAGTAAAATGTTTGGGTTATCATGGTTGTCATGGTTTATGGAAAACTGTTCAGAGACTGGCTTCAGATTGTGACAGCATCAAGTTCTGGATGAACCACAGAAATTTACAGAAAGTGGTTTCTTCAAAGACAGTATCCCCTCACATACTTAGTGTCTTACTGTTATTGCAGAACCCACGCCTCCATCTTTAATGCCTGTAGTGTCATGTAAGAGTTACAAACTGTTGTAACCTGTAGAAAAATATGGAGGTAACATCTTTGACATCCCTCATAGATGGTAGATAAACAAATAAAACTTGATGAAGTTACTATCATATTGATGTAACAAACAGAATAAATTCACTGTGTTATACTTTATGCTCACTGGGCTTGGATTTGTGAAAAGTCTGACTTACTTAATTCTTTAAAGGAAGCAACATATAGAAAAATTATTAATGACTGTTTTCTGTAAAACTGGTGCTGTCAGTAAGTGATACATTAAAAATAAATTTAAGTTGCTCAGGGTGTCCAACTTGTAACTGTTAATATTTCCAGGGTTCAAAGGGAGACCCCGGGCTGTCTCCAGGCCAGGCTCCACCAGGAGACAAGGTAAGAAATCTGGCTCCAGTCTGTGTGTTAAACTCCTTGTCACTCTGTTTTTTTGTCAGGCCCATTGTTCTTTTCTCTTTTCTTCTTGGCTTCTTTAGAATATATTTCTTTACTTTTCTTTCCTCTCATCTATCACAAATCCTTTACATCTTTTACGTGATTCGGTCATTTTACATGAAGTCGTATCAGTCCTTGCTTAAACCTCACTTAGCCTCTGCTCACAAACTGTTTTTTCATTTATTTATTATTCCATTTATTAGAAATTTGAGCAAAATATACAATATAATGGTTTTTAATTACTGGTTGGATTTATTTAACAAATCTCTGTGTGATGACTCATTAACAACTCAGCACTTTCTAATTTGTGGATGATGTAAAACATATTTTTTAATTATTATTAAATCTTATGAAATTTTCTGTGCATTTGTTAGAGTGCTTGATCAGTGAAGTTGAAAGCCTGGTTTTCCTCATCCCATTCAATTCATTCAACTTCCTTTCCTTTCTCCATTTCTGACTCATTTTATTATCAGTGATTTGTGTGGCTTAACCACAGCTGGTCTCTCTTACACTCTACTCTCTCTCCATCCTTGTCTCTTTTTCTTCCAAGCATCATCACAATAATGATTTTCCTGAACAGCACTGTTAAATGTCTTGAACTAATTAAGCTAAAAAAATAAAGTCTTTTAATACTTGCTGCACTCACAGAAATCTCCTAAGAAAAGCTATCATGACTTCTCCCTTTAGATCCTTTCAGGGATAGCCAGGCTAACATTAAATTTCACTAAACTAAACTAGCCTGTTTGTCAGTATTAACATTATTTCTCTAGTCTCCATTCACCCTCTTTCCTCGTGTTTTAGATATTGCTCAACATGTGGTTTTGATTAAAAGCAACTTGAATAAGACATTAAATTAAAGTGGTGGTAGACATTGCCTGAAGTAGAAAAGCACCTTTTAACTGTCCATATCACTCCCCTGTGGAAAATCCACTGCTCCTCTCTGCTCAAGATAACCATTTGCTTTTTTACAGTGATCTTTAATAATGAGTAGTTGGACTGTTGGACCTTTGCCATGTTGTTCATCAGTCATCTGAGTTAATGTGCTTTTCATGCCGTAAGAGGAAGATTTATTTAGTGTTAAGTAATTTATACTACAGTCATTTGCTTGCTTTTATTTCATAACATATTATTCTAAGTGTTGAACTATTCATTGCTGTAATGCTTTAATTACACTTTTTGCAGTTGTTATATTTTTTTTTTTTTCATATGTTTCAATAGGGTGACAGAGGTCCACCAGGTCTCATTGGATCAGATGGATTTCCAGGTCTACCGGTAAGATGTAGTTTGTTAAACTGTTTGTGTTTAAACTAGCAGCTGATGCTGAAGATAGAGAAAGACTTTGAAGACTTTGAAACTATATTTTTGAAGAACCTGTCTAAGCAGATCCAACACATTTTCATGAAATCATTTGGAGTTCTGCTTATATTTTACTTTTAAAACAGCATTTTTCTTTTTTTCTCTTCACTGTTGTCTGTACAACCTAAGTATTGAAGTGAGGTAAAACAAGGTTTGCAGATATATTATAGGTTCATAAAAGTTAAAGGTTGGTTTAAGAGTTAAGTTTAAGACTTTAGTTTAGGACTAACTGACCCTGTATCAGTATTCCTGCTGTGTTCCCTCCCAAGTGTTAGCCACAGCCGTTAGTTGAGGCCTCTTAATGTGGTCAGTATTAGGTTACTCTGTCGGAGACAGCCTATAGCCCACCCTGCCTTCTGCCTCCCTTCAGTCTTTCTGTCTGTCTTTGCCTTGATAGAAAGAAACATGTAGATAAATATCTAACCTTTTCTTGCTAATTCTAACTTCTTCTGTCTACTTCACACATTTTCCCTGTCTTTGCATGTCTCTGTCTCTGCATATATTTCCATCTGTGTTGCTGTCTGACTTAAACCTGATAGGCTTTGAGGTCAAGGTCAAAGGTCATCCAAAAGAGGAAAGGCACCCTGCTCAGTGTCAGGGGGTCAATAACATGCACAATGTCCAGTGCCTGTTCAGGTCAACAATTGACAGGCCTAACGAAAGAGAATTTCATGGGTGCTACTATGAATAAAATGAAAGATGCTGGAATTCTCTCTGTGTCCACCAGTATTCACATATTCATGCACACTCACATCTATTTTTTCCTGTAGTGTGTCTTGCTCAAAAGGGTGCATTGGTGTTGCTGTTGCTTGAATTATGTCCTTTTGATATAGAACAGGCTTAATCTGCTATAGTAGGTGGCCCTGCTGCCAGGTAGCCTATTATTGAAGTTCTGAATCTGGTCTCCACATTGCTGGTCTTCAGCTTGCCTCCCAGGAGGCCATCCGAGTGTTTGCAGTAGCTGTACCTAATATACCCAGCACATGAACTGTGCCCCGTCAAGTATTTTCAGAGGAAATGACTGGCTCGGGGGCCTATGCTCTTTACCCCCAAGTGGGCCTGTATTGAGTGTGAAGGTTCATGTGTCACAACCTTGGAAGCACACATCGGAGTCAATGGTGCAGTTCATGAAGGTATCTTGTTGCCCCCAAAAGATACTAACCTGGCCCTGACCTTGTGTTTTGGAGCTGTAAACATCTGTTGTTGATAATCATGTCAAAGGTAAAAATAAAAGGGCTTGAGAGAAATAAAGCTCTGATTTAGCGAACAATAAATCCTGTTTAGTTTACAAAGAAGTTCTTGTTTAACTAAATGTGTAATTTGGATTTGGATTAAAATGGGCAAACTGTTAATCTTATAGAAAGTCTTTATGTTTTAATTGTGTCCATTTCCTTTTAAACTTCCCACAAACTGTACTCTGCAAAAGATTCATGTTTAGACTAGTCAGAACACAAAATGGCCAGTGCACTGGTTACTGGGAAAACTACGAACAAACAAGACAACGCAGTTTAATGAGCAGTCTTTTATGAAATAGAGAATGAAACAATAATATACACTTGTCACTGTCTTCCAGCCTTAGCAGTTTTATCTGATCCACACACCACTACCAATCACCTTCCTCATTTCTACAATCTCTAATAATATCAGGAAGTACAAACTATATGGATTTTAATACTGATTGTCAGACATATTCTGACTGTCAGTCCTGTATGCATGTGAATTTGCCATCATAATCAGTCTAATCCTCAATTACACATCCCAGTTCAGGGGACATTTACTGCCCAGCCAGAAGTGAATCTAACAATTCACTAGTCCTCTTGCAAAGTTGGTCCACACTGAAATATATCTTCTATAACATGGATTGCTATAAAATTTGGAACCAATATCCATGGGTCCCAGAGGATGAATCCTAATGACTTTTGCTCACGAGGCTCACCATGAGGTTTTTTGTGAAAGTGTTGACTATTGGCTGACCTAAACTTGACCTTTTATGTAGAGCCACCATCTGGTCTTATGTTTCATCTGACCAATACTTGGATTTATGACCAAATACCAGTAAAGTTCTCAGCTTTGGTGTTCTTGCTCAACATCAGCATTTTAGCCTTTAGCTCAATGCACTTCTGTGTTGCTTTGAGGCTTTAGTAGATCCTCATAGAGCATGCAGCTTGGTTGTAGACTCTCTTTTCCTGTAAATGTCTGTGTTGTTTTTACATGAAATATACTCAAAAACATTTGTTTATTCAATTTGCAAGGGTCCTAAAGGTTATCCAGGGCCACCTGGGCTGCCAGGAGAACAAGTAAGTGATGTGTGATGTGTCTCTGATGTGCATCAAACAACAAAAGCCTTAAATTTAACAAAATGGAATCACAGCATTTATACATACACAAACAGGATCAGTCCCTGTACATTTGTGCACACACCCAAGAATACACATCTGTGCCTGTGTACGTCACCAGCTAGTTACATCAGTCTTTCAGCTGTCCCCTTTAGTCAGTGGTTTCTTTCATCCTGTTTACACCCCCTCCGTGATGGAAAAACACCTCATCAAAATGCTAACAATTAATGAGATTACACAGCTTCATTGCACATGTCCACATCAAAGGGCTCTGAGAATAGAGTTTTAATGGATAATGTTAGATTATTATTGGTAAAAAGGAAAAAAGTTTTTTCGTTTGGACAATGGAACATCTGTACTTGTAACAGTATTAAACTCATATGTATTATGGTTTGGTCAAACAATCATTCAGTTCAATCCAATTTAATTTTATTTATATAGCGCCAAATCATAACAAAAGTTATCTCATGACACTTTCCATACAGAACAAGTCTAGACCGTACTCTTTATAATATTATTTACAGAGACCCAACAATTCCACCATGAGCAAGCACTTGCCGACGGTGGCAAAAGTCAGTAGAATATAAAGATTACTGAGTTATTGCTGATTGTACCTGTTAAGGGTCTGTGATTTCCACAAAGTCACAGTTAACACTAAGTCTTATTGAAACTGATGATTGTTTTAAATTGTGCTGGATAAGAGCATAAGTTGAATAATGTAATTTTACCAGCAATTTAATCACCTGAAACAGCAGAGTGAGCCAGTGAGGGAGGGGTGGGCTGGAAGGGCGAAGAAAGGTACAGTTAATAGACAGGGTTGTCTTGGTAGGGGCTGTCCGAAATGAACAGTGCTTGTTTTATTCCTCAGTTGGCAATGCTGGTAGAGGTCCCTCTGTCTCCTCTTTCACTTTATCCATCCATCTAATCTCCCTATTCACCGTTCATTCATTCTCTGTCTGTCTCTCTCTCTCTCTGCTGCAGGGCATACCAGGACCTCCTGGGGAACCCGGGGCTGCAGGTTACCCTGGCAGGCAGGTGCAGTGAAAAATACAAAAATACGCTTCCAGTTCCTCCATCGATCCTCTTAGATTCTTCATTGCTCTACCAAGAACTCTACAGAGAATACACAGAAATAATAATGATAATTGCAAAATGCAAACTGCTTTCTGCTGTCTTATGTAAGATTATTACTCATTTTGGATTTGAAATTTAGTGGTAAACAATTGTTATTTCCACTAGAATATACTGAATGTGTGCAGTCTCTGGGCTTAAAGCGTGTGCAGCAGGGTAGACAAGGAAAAATAAATAGCAACCTTGAGAACCATAAAACCATGTTTTTTTTAACTGTATGTCAGTCAAGCCTGCTTTCTTTCTCTTATCAAGCCATTCGGTGTCTCGTAGTTAGGTTTGCCTCACCATGGGAAAGCTTACATGTGCTGTGACAATAGGTCCTCCTCACCAGTCTTTACTTTGTTGCAGGGGTTAGCGGGGCCACAAGGTAACCCAGGACCTAAAGGTGTCCGTGTAAGTATAAATGGCTCACAGCTCTCATTTTGCACTTTTTTCTTCAACAGCACTGGATTGAACACTTAATTTCCTAAAAGGATTAGGATAGTGTCAAGCCCTCAGCCTTGCTCCAGAGAGACTTCTCAGGATCTGATTTGTATTTCTGACATACTGCCTGATGTGAGAGTTTTTTGGGGGGCAGGTCCTGATTGTTTCTAAAGGTTCTTCTTACTATCATTCCTCAACAAACAGGAATGCCCTCAAAAACAGAAGAAAGAGAAGAGGACATAAGACTGATGGGAGAATTTCAGATGGGAGAAAGTATGAACGCAGACAGAAGGGGGTCAGATGAGTTAGTTTGAAAAGGGACTTAAGTGGAGCGTTGCTGCTCAGAGAAACAGGATAGCTGGGATTACGATGTCAGAGTGAGGCAGTCAGGGTGAAGACACAAAGACAGGCAGTGCAATGATAAGATTGTGTGAGAGTGAGAGAGAAAAAGAATGAGAGAGGGAGGGTCAGGCTTGCGCAAATTACTTGCTTACATGCTGATTAAAAAAGATATTATATAATATAATATGATGGGCCATTACTTGTAATGTCTGGTACATCATTAAATATTCCAGCACCCCAAGTATATGCAGTGACTTGCATGTGTTGGATTAATTCACTGTTCCTGTTTGATAAAGCCAAAGACATTCTCATCCAACCAACAAATACCACATGAAATGGCAAGCACAGCATTCCATACAAACAACCCTACATTTGTTTTGGAGGTGTAAAAAAAAGGGCTTAAAGTATTCTGGCACCGTGCCGGATTTCCAGTGTGTGGCGTTTGACTGCGATTCATAAAAACAAACAAAACAAAAGTAAACATTAAAAAAAAAATCCTGTTGATGCGGGATATTGTCAAGCCCCTCCCTCAAACCGCTACTGTCCAATCCTACGTTAGCAATCGTAACAAAGCACACGCAATGACGTGCATAGTTTAGAATCGTTGTGACCATGGATGTACTCAGAAGGTTGTGACAGAGACAGACATAGCAACAGTAACCACGGAGGGCCAGCAGCAGTTGATGCTGCGTTCCACAACTCGGGGGAAAACAGGCTGTGAATTGTGGAAAATGAGTTGAACAGTGACAAACTCGGAAATTACACGGATATTCATCTTCTTCCAAAATAAGCATAAATTGCTGCTGCATAGGTTTTCAGTGTTCAGCGGATAGTGACAATATGCCACACATTGTTTTTCTCCTCCGACTTAACCTGTAGCATGTACACTATGACCTCTCGGTTACCCCCAAGTGGTCTTGAACGCAGCATCCAGGCCGGCCTTTGTTTGACCGAAATCCAAAGATGGAGGGGAAATTCATGAAGCCAGGGGAAGACGTCCTAACTGAAAAAGAAGATGTCTTCTACATCACCAACCGTATGCGCCCTGAAAAAAGGGAAAAAATCTCCTTAACCTAATGTCAATGAATTAACTTTGTTTGTGGCCACAAATAGCGTAGAGAGAGATTTTATGAAAAGAATATCTGAAAGAAGCCTAGCCAGTGGCATCATATTTTCCTCTACAATTTCATACAGGATACATCAGAGTAATGGTCACCGACTTTTCAGAAATACACTGCTGAAAAAATGTGGTTTTGTTGTAATGTGCAGACATTGTTGTGATATGAACTTCTGGTCATTTCCAGGGTTTCATTGGGCCTCCTGGTGTTGCTGGGCCTCCGGGTCCGGAGGGGGAGAAAGTGAGTGATGTTTCTTTATCTTCAGTGGACAAGGTCTTTTTAGCCACTGTTTCTGTTTTTGGACACATTTTTTCCATTCCCAGTGCTGTTGAAATTTATTTCTAACAATGTTCTCATCTTTGTGTCTTCCCACTCCATTTGTTTTTTTCCTCCTGTGTCTGATGCGTAGTACCTTCCTGACTGAGGTTAGATAGATACAGGCTTCCATGACATTTTTTGTTTTTGCATCTTTGCCCTTTGCAGTCACCTCTGTTTCAGTATATCTTGATATACAGTATGTTCAGCTACTTACTCACTAGGTAAGTAAGTAAGTAGAGATGTATGTCAGAACATCTTTTTTTTTTTTGTTTAATTTTTGGGCAAAAATAAAGTTATGCTGGGCAGTCGTTATTTAAAATGTTCATTTACATATTATAATGATTGCTTTGCAGAAAAAATGTGAAGGAAGTTTCCATCTAGGTTATGCCTGCATGACATCACTCATTCCTTCATTCTTGTGAGATTCCAGTCTCTATCCTGCTCTTCATGGTTCTGTCATGGCTTGCAGCACATCATTTTGTGCCAAGGGAATTATTAACTCAATGTGATGAAACAATGTTGGCTTACAGTAGGCCATATTAGGAATCTCTCTATACACATTTAATGGTATTTAGGAGGGTTTTGCTACATTCTATCCAGATGGATATACAGATAAGATTAGGGGAACTGTGTCTCCTCGATCTATTATGGCCTGTAATTTTAGTCAAGTGGTTAGTCAAGTGCTGGGAGCAGCACAGTTTCATATCCCAGATTTAAATCATTTACTTATTTGTTTTTCTTTTCTAGGGCATTCCTGGTCCCATTGGAAAACCTGGCCCCAAAGGAAGACATGTAATAATGAATCCATTTTGATTCCTGCTATGGTTTATTATTGCTTCTTAATACAAAAATATATACCTCTGTCATCTATCAAGGGAGACAGCTGCATGTGTGATTGTATTATAGTCTAGAAAATCAGGGAGGTTTTGAAAATGGATAATAATTTTATCCATCCCATGATGTATATCGTACTGTATATCTTTTTAAAATAGCAGTATTTTACATCCATATACCACAAAGGAACATCAAAAGGAAAATCATTTGTATGCTGCATTTGTTGTGAATGTGTTAAAACAGCAGGACATTGGTTAATCTGTGCAGAGAATGACTCCTTTAAAGGATTTAACACTATTGAAAGTGTGGTAAATCACACATTTACATTGGAAATGTTTAATACCCTGTATTTTGGCATAGGTCCACCAATACTAAGCTTGCTCCAGGGTGGCATTAAAACAAAAGCCCAGTTAGATTAAGATAGAGACAGATGGAATGTCAAGGTTGGGCCCTCACACTGTGAAAAGTTAATGTTTTAAAAACAAGCCTTGGTTTTTCTGTGTTGAAGTTGCCAAGCGGGCAGGCAGCCCAGTGTCTCTTTCATCTGAAGGTTTTTTTTGTGGAACACTGAGCGATGTCTGACTAACTGGATCAAAGTCTGTGGCCTAAGGGCTGTTGTAAGCCAGTCCGCAAGCTCACCATTACACTGGCTAATCTTGCCTCATTAAGTAAGCATTATTTTACACCATATCAAAACAAATTTGATCTTCATCAACAACTTGGGGAAATTGCATGTTAAATGCCATATTTAAATCAAAGGTGGATGCTGTGCGTTACAAAATGTATAAATTAAATAACAGTAAGAAAGTAGTGAAAGAGAAATAAAAAATCAAATGTTTGTTAATTTACCTGTATAGAAGTGCTGATACTACAAGTGGAGAGTATAACTGGCAATGGTTGCTCTGATGTTCTTAAATTGAAAGTGGATGTACTTACCCCACAGGGTGTGGTGGGTGATGCAGGGGAGAGGGGGCCTCCTGGTCCTGATGGCAATGAGGTGAGAACTCTTCTCCGCCTCCTGGTGAATTCAGCTGTCCTCTTTTTTGTCTTGCACTTTCAATCTACCTCTGCCTGTTATTCCACCTTTCTCTCCTCCTCCTCAAGTCTTCCTGTTTCTCTCCCTGTTACTTGTCTTCTCTCACTAGTGACTGTATGTTCAGTTCCAGGCTATTTCCCACATTAACATGTTCAGTTTCATATGCTGAAGTCATTCTTTTATTCTTTTTTTTCATTTATGTTGAGGCCTTCTGTCACCTTTGTATTCATAGTGTGTAACAAAACAAAATACAAAAACAGGTAAAACGGATGTTGATGCACATAAACCTTTTGCACCAAGTATCATGCAAATTATTTTTTCCATTAATATGGCATCATAAAAGATGGACAGGTAGTTTATTTAAGTGGCTAACCTTATCAGTTGGTTGTGTAGGTTGTAATATTAAGAGTGCACAGGAAGAGACACATAAATTGGCCTGACCATACTGAATATTTTAAGATCTTCTTCAGTGGAAAATTATACAAATTACCAAGCAGTTAACTTTTGGGTTTCAGACATACATTTCAGACATACATTTTACATCTTTAGTTGCTCCATCATCCTAGATGTTAGCACATCAAAACATAGAGTCACACTTATAGTATTTCCAATGTGGCCTTGGGAATGAGGAATGTGCAATACTGTAAGTGTCCTGTCCTGTGTACTTAGGATGTTGCTGTGATGTTTCACAGGGGCCTGTTGGTGGGACTGGAATTAGCGGCTTTCCTGGCCTGAGGGTGAGTATCGGCTTTGCAATGTTGTAATTTTTAATGAATTGTTGTAATGAACTGTTTGTCAATAGTGTCATTCACTTGGCTGACAGTTCTGCTTCTGCCTCTCCTTGTACTTGTTTCCAAGATTGCTTGTCTGTCCATCTTTCTTTCTACTTGTCTGTCTCTAATGGTGAGATTGGGGTTTGGATGATGGATAGCAGGATGTGCTGAACTTGAGCCAGAGTTTTTCATGGCAGCAGAGTATTTCTTACTGTTAATGATGGTGGGATTCAGAATCAAAAAATCTTGGCTGTATGTCATGTGTCTTTAACACTACTAACTCCATGACATTTCCAAAATTACTGAAGCATGTATAATGTTACATGTGTCAACTTCATTACGACCATCACATTATTTCCCTCTAATCTCCCATTTATTTTAATCATTAATAAATCAGTATTACTGGTGACAGACTTGGCAACTTGGCAATTTTCTCATCTGCTCTGCCTTAGTCACTGACAACAAGTGACTGCTCACTCCTATGATCCAAAGGTGGATCTATGTGTGTACTTAGATATTTCTGTCAGCAGAGTTTAAATATTGCAAGATGAACAGTTTCTGTACAGTGAGCTATTTAGATGAAAATTGCACTATAGCTTGGGGGAAAATAAATGTCATGTCACCAAGGTAAGCAAGACCTTTTATTGTGGCTTTCCTCTACTATGCAACAATCTGTGACATGGGCTCTGAGCACAGTTGTGCATGGTTGTGCACAGTGAAGAAACCCTAAACGTGGATATTTTAGACATTACAGTTTTACTGGTGCAAGTCATAGAGCATGCCTCTTCTTACTGTGGAATGTGTGACTGTTAAAAAGTCTGAGTTTATACAGGTCTCTAAAACATCCCTGTTCATGTCAGCAAAATACATACATCAGGGTACATCACCTTTCCTATGACATAATTTCAAGCTTCATTTACACTGGTTTGCTGTCCTCGTTGCATGGGGATTTATTGGGGTGCTTGAAGGGTCACTCTGTGTGTGCTAGACACATCTGGATGGATGAGGTTTCTTTAACCACCTCAGGTACTGTCTGTAAGTACAGACATAGTCTGACATGCACCACAAACTCTGTAGTAAATCTGTGAGTATTTTTAAGTAATCTTTAAGTATTTTCTATTTTCTTTTGACTTCAACAGAGGCATTATCACAGACATTCTTATTCATGAAGTGTAGTCAAAATATATATTTTTTACTACATCTGAATATTTCAGATTTATTTAGTGTGTCATTTCAGAGTTGCAGATCCACATGACATGCTTGTTTAATGGATTGTGTTGGCTGTAAAGGTTGTAACATTGTTGATAACATCTTTGTTAGCTGTGGTTTCAGTTAGACCCCCAAAAAAGCACAGACCGCTTTGTATGGTCTGGAAAGAATAAGATGCCCACATTCATAAACAATGCCCCCCATCCACACACATGCACACACACACACACACACACACACACACACACACACACACACACAGTTCTCTCATTCAGTTAACCACAGGGCATCATCATTTTGTCTTTAAAAGACAAAAGACTACAACTACATAACTATGTGCTTTATATTACAATGCTTACAGCAACAATTATCAAGAACAAAAGAAAAGAATATTCTCATCTGTAAACAGTGGTAAATATGCTCTATTGGTCTACATTATCTAAAAAAATATTGCAGTGGCTGGCTGTCTGATTTATGACCAGCAATGGTGTGTCAGTCCCCTTTTCTCAAAAGAAAAAATAAATAACACAGCACTTGTTGATGTCTGGAAAAAGCGGACACTGTGACGAAAAAACAACGTTTGTGGCGGAATAGTTTTGGTCAGAGCATAAACAGAATCATCTGTCGGAAGGCACCGTGGCACTAAAACCTCATGTGGCCATAGCACGTTTTCGTATTGTCTTCTCTAACAGTCATTCGCCAAGTCGTGTCCCTTGCTTTCCTTTCTTTGTTTTAATTCTCTATTGGTCTTTAAAGGTCCAGGGAGAAGCACTTAGAGGAATCTATTGGCAATATATGGCATAACTGGAGTGTGGAGTGTATGAAGTGCACATTTCTACAGTAGCCTAGATTGGACAAACCCGACAGTGGCTTCTGAGTGGGCCTTTGGTGTTTTACTGTTTCACAGCCACTGTAGTTTGTCCTGCATGCTTGGAAGGAGAGGGTGAGCCAAGTGGTATTCATTTAGTTGCAGTCTGCAGCCTCATCGCTAGATACCACTAAATTCTACGTACTGAACATTTAAAACATTGTGTGTTGGTTGTGTAATATATTGGTCTTACTTAAGAAAGGCTGCACACTACACGTCCAGACCAGGTCCAATTTCATTTAAAGTGCCTCACACATTTTGTGACTTCACAGCTGACTCACATTTTCACCTTGTGTTTTGAAGTCCTTGAAGTCATGACATGAGTGTTGCTGTTTGCATGAATTAAACCATCAAACATTTATAAATTCATTGTTAATGATAGAATCAGTTGATGTGTTACTTCTCTTTATACAAACAAATAATTGCCTGTAAGAACCTTTGAGTAATAACACAAGAGGGCCAAAAACTTACACCTCTTTGATCCCCCCTTTGATGTAATTTAATCAGCTTTCCAGCTGGGTTATTTTAATGCAGGATAGATTTCACAAATAACTTTAATTTGACATCTAAATCTAAAATTCATTTACACTTCCCACTGTCAATCACACCCTTGTGGCTCTAGTTGTGCTCCCTCATTTATTGAAAGGTAATTACACAAAGTTAGAACTTCAGTTAAGTAATCAGACAGAACGGAAACAGAGCAGCAAGTGTTCATTCTGGTATGCACTTGATGTCTTTGCCAGTGTGTCAACAAAATTTCATGTAGCCAGACACACTTTCACAGCTCTTTCACAGATAAAAAGCAAACGGGTGAGGTAGGTGGAAACAAAAAATAGTTTTAAATTTGATAGCCTTTATTGTGTGTGTGTGTTACTGCATCACCACTCTTACTTCAACCAGTTGATCACTTTTAAATGGTGTGGTGAGAGCTGCATTTACAATAATTGTGCGTGAATGTACAAATACATTCTTCACTGGCATGTTATGTGTCAAGTACGTGAAGCAATGTAGTATGTGATACACTGGGTGCTTAAGTGATTCATGTTTGATTGGATTCTCTGAGGCTACAGTGGTTGTGTTGAAACTAGAGGTACAGGAATGAAACAATCTGGTTTTTGTCAATCCTTTAATCACTTGTGGGAGAAAATGGTTTGGATGATCTCTAACCACCTGGCAGTCAGGCTACATCTTGACAGCATTTTGAGTAAAGGCTGTGTGAGATGTTGATGTACCATGTCGCTTTAATTTGGATGTTAGACACCAGAGTTTTGGTGAAAGGGTTTAGGGGAAAGGTTTATCTCCTCCTTTCAGTATGTAATTTCTCATGTGTTCTCTGTTGAAAGCCTCTTTTGATGGAGTGCATGTGATTTGTGTCCATCTTGCTGCAGTACAACAGTGGAGCCGCAGCATCAAACAGGTTTTACAGGGTCCAGATGGACTCCTAGTTTAGGCCACATGTCCATGATAACATAAAATTAAGCCATGTTTTCTTACTCACCTCTCACTTTGACTTGCATCTTGACCAGGCAGACAGATGTTTGGATAGAGGATAGTGCTGTGATCTGACATTTTCTGCAAAAAAGTTAAAGATCCTCCATTGTCCTTTTATTCATTTGTATTAACAATGTTACACATATTTTGCTCCTGATTGTTTTGGAACAAATTCTGACACCTCTTCACCCTTACAACCAAATTCCACCGGCAATGGATGTAACGTGTTCAGTGTGCACCATGGCCACCAGAGATAATCATGGCCATTCTAGTCAGTGTTTGAAATCCCACCAAAAGCGTCCCATAAGGTCCCATAAGGATATAAGAATGCCCTGCACAAACTTCTGATCCTAAAAACAGCCAGAAGGGAAACAATTTAACAGTGTAGCATATTTACATATTTAGAAGCACATGAACCAGTAAAAAATGACCAAATCTGAGCAAGTTAACAGAGTGTGGTGGGCAAAACGCTCTGCTTCTGAAACCCTCCTGGTGGTGTTTGAAGTCACACTGAGAACAGACCAAAACAGCATTGTGGCTGTGATATACTAGTGACACGCCTGATAGGGTTCTGTCATTAGTCCCTTATCCTTTAAGCCTTCTGCAGTCTTTAAGAGATAAGAAAGAAAAAAATGAAGTGAGAAGGCCTTGTTTAAAAAAAAAAAAATGTTTACCACAGTAGCAAGCAAAACAATACCTATATACATAGATACAAAGGCTGTGTTTAGTTTAATGTGATTGAGTGTGTGTGTGCGTGCATGCATGTGTGTGTGTGTGTGTGTGTGTGTGTGTGTGTGTGTGTGTGTGCATCTGAATGGTACATTTGTGCATGTGCTTAGAAACACACACCCACAACCCCACAACATAATTGCTACTTGCATGTTTGTAGCAGTCACAGTGAAAACCTCTCCATCAGTGGCCAGCTTGACCGCATTGCTACTTGTAAAGGGTATTTTTCAGTCCAGACACACATTCTGGCCATTTTCACCTCGCCTCTGCCAGTTAGAGTGGATGTTGTAGGCTGACAGAGGCTAGCAGGGCCAAGTCCAGAGCCAGACTCATGCAAAACAACCGGCTATTCTGTCAACACGGCTTATGTTGTGAGCTTGTAACAAACTGGAATGCCCTGTGTAAGAAAAGGCAGTCTGTTTTCAAAATAACGTCTCTGCCAAGAAGAAACCGGAAACATGTAGCTTGAAAAATGTATGAGTCTGTGTGTTTGTGATACATAAATTCCATTGTGTACCTGCTTCCCTCCACAGGGAGACCCGGGGCCTGAGGGACAGCGAGGACTCCCTGGTATGGTGGGACCTCAGGTAGGTTAGACATTGGCATTCTGTGAATGCTCTAAATTTTAGGAAACAATATTTTTTATTTATTTAAACCACTGGACTTTGTGAAGTACACTCCCAAGCAACACCAGGACATAATGTTCAAATACGTGAGAAATAGGTTTCAAAATATTTACTCCAATGTCAACTTTTATCATTCTTCAGCCTCCTCCTATGCTTTACTTGATTTGCAGGTGCTTCGAAAATTCTGTCATTGAAGTCACTGATTGTCTACAAAATGTTCCCCCTTTCCTCTCTTTATCTCTAATCGACCGATTCTTCTGCTTTCCCTGCTTTCCCTCCACCCTTTCCTCTCCCTGTGGCAGGGCCCAGCAGGACGAGCCGGCCTGCCTGGATTGAAAGGTGATAAGGTGATCTAAATATTTATATTATTGCAGTGTGTCTGTGTGTAATGTGTCACTAGCCCCGTTCACATAATTCAGCATATTACAAGAGATCCTCTTAATATTTTAGTGATTTTCAAATATCATGGTACAAAGACTATGTTAGCAGTTCTTTATGTTAAATATTCATATCGCTCCGTAATGCATGTTGGTTTTTTGTGACCAATTAATGATATTAAAAATGAATTTTGACAGTTGCTGCATAATGTACATGTAATATACTGTTTATACCTTATGTACAGTCTATTATCTACAGTCATATTGTGACCACTGTGGCAGGGTAGTGTTGTGTTATATCTCTGTTTGATACTGTGAAATTCAGGGTGAAGTGGGACAAAGGGGCGAACCAGGAGACATGGGGTACCAAGGCGATAAGGTACGTCTGCTGTCACCCAAGCAAGGCTTTAAGGAAAATACTGATGTACACCATCTAAACATTATGCGCATAGAACTATCATTCAACAATTTCTAAAAAGATCATTAGTGATTCTATTCCCTCATTTAGTCATGACATGATCCCCCAAATGATTTTTTTTTCTTGATCCCACTTTACTTCCTGCTATGATAGCAGAATCTAGAGAAGAACTTTTGTCTTTTCTAAATCAGGAAAAGATCAATCAAAACATTTCCACAAAACAGAAAATGCATTGTGTTTGAGTAAATGCAGATGCCGATTCATAAATCAGTCAAGATTTGTTCACATAAGCTCATTGAGGCATGAATTCAGTTGTATAAAAATGGATGAAAACAAGCACACATGAAGACCAAGAGTGTTGTGTCTGTATCTTTCAGGGTGCTGCTGGTGTGCCTGGTCCTACTGGGCCAAGAGGGAAGCCAGGACCACCGGTATGTTCGTGTGAGTGTGTATGTGTCTGTGCAGCCAAGGGTGCATTTGTTTTAGTGAATTAGTGAAAGTGTATTTATTTACTTGATTATGTGTGTTTCTATATTTGTGTGTGTGTGTGAGTGTGTGCGTGCGTGTGCGCATGCATGCCATTTTATACAGCTTTTATAGACAAAGCCAAGCAAACACGGCATACCATAATGAGATCGGGACTATTTTTGTTAGCTTGTAAACTGAACTGAAATTTGGTCACATTCCCAACACATCTGCTGTATTGTGCACTTACTGCTTGAAAGACAGAAGAAAGAAGTGAAACAAATGTCTTGTTTTCTTATCAGCAGAAATAAGCTGATCAAGAAAAAAGATGAAACATTGAAACCTCCCCCTCTCGTTATTCAGGATGCATTATAAACAAGTCCAGATGTTATCTTGTTCCATAGTACCTAGTTTCTATTCAGCATCAGCTGCTTTTGCAGGTCAAGTTACAGCAGTCCTGGAGTAATCAGAATAACCACATGTATGCGTGTATGCAGCATTATGTTACTAATCAGTAAAGTGTTTGTTGTTTGCTCTGCACCCATGACTGTAGTTACATTTTTGTAGCATCATATCAAATGTCTATACAAACACAATGTTGCATCATTTTGAGTTGTAATACTATCTTTTACATTGTCAGTTTCATGATAAAAAATATAAACAAAATACATTATTTAAGTGTTGACAGAGAAGTTGAGGAATTGTACTGTATGAGAAAATCAGACAAAAAAATGAAATGATTATGTTGGGAAAAGTGTGGTTTCTTATTTCTTTTGTTCCTCATGTGTTTTCTGAATTTTGACCAGGGTAAAATTGGTGATATGGGGGCACAAGGACCACCTGGGCCTCCAGGACCAGAGGTAGGACATACATTTCATGAGTGTTTGTATTCAAAATATCAATTTATTTGTTATCAAGATTTGCTGTTACAGTCACACATGCGTGAAATTAGATAGATAGATAGATAGATGTCTGCAGCCTTCATACATACATACATACATACATACATACATGCATACATACATACATACATACATACATACATACATACAAGATACGTTAAGACACCACGACATAGCAACAAGAATATATACACATTTAACATTGTCAGATATTCTCCTCCAGGTCACTTAAATTCTATGTGAGGGAAGGGATGAATATAAACAAATTAGCATCTTTGCATCATGTGGAGTTCAACTTTAATTAACTTTGACCATAGTTGGTTCCACTTGGCTCTCAGTGAATTTCCCTAGTGAGCCAAGATGGAGTAGACTTTGATTGTTGCTGTGTCTAACCAGCCAGTATGGCTGCTCGAATGGACTACAGACCAGCAAACAACACTGCCCATATTCAGCAAAAGTTCATCAAGTAAGCCATTTAAGGGTAACACCTTCAACTCCAGTTATATCAACAGCACAGACAGCACTAATAACAATATATTTTTGAAATGTTGCTATAGTTAGACAGTGGCACGGAGAAGAAAAAGAAAAGCAAATCTTTCAGCTTTTTTAAATTGGGAAATGTATAAAAATAGGGCATGATGGAAAAAAAATAGGGATTATCACTTTGCTTTAGTTCTTGGGTACTTTGGCACAGTGTAGTATACTGAGTAGAGCAATGGTGGATAGTGAGCCAGCCCAAACACAGATGCAGCTATAAACATAATCATCGTGCTGTAGCTTTTACTAGTGTGGGTAATGTGGTGGGCGCAGGGCCAAGGCAGGTCCTCTTTTATGAATGCTCCCACTCAAGATTATGATCACATGAAGACATTAGAGAGATATGGAAGCCATTGTAAAAGTAGCAGGTAGCAAAAAAATGCAGATTTCACTAAAGTGCAGATATCTCCAGCCACAGGCTCAGGTGACTTTTTGTAACTGAACATAGACATATAAAACATGGTCAAAAGTAAACAAATGCACCAATTATAGACAACCAAGAACATGTTATACATGAGAATTCTTGCAGATTACAATGAGTATATTCATGCTCCCAAATAATGACTTTTTCAAAATTTTGAAAGTCCCCATATTTTCTTTTAGCTCTGATATATCAAATAGTGAACTTTGCACAGAAGATAATAAAAAAAAAAATGAGTTTGCTTATACCATATTTACTGTGGCTATTCGTGGACACCAGAGGATGAACCTGTTGTGACTGCATGACATTTCCTCTTTAGCCAACATGTGATAATCTAAGATGCCATTTGCATCATTAATTGCTTCATTAATGATACATATAGTATTCACAAGTATGTTTTCATCAGTATATAAACACCTGAAAATAAAAGTTGTTGTGTTTGCGTTACCTTAGAACGAGACCTTTATAGTTACAGAAATCCTACACACTGGACAGCAGACAGTGCATCCAGACCATACTGATGTTCTGGACTGTTCTGGGCAATCCTAAAGAGCAAACTAACAGTGGAACAGCAAAGCATGCACAAAACATCTATAAAGGCAATAATGAGAATGTGAGCTCATACAGTGCTCATATGAACAGTCATGAAACAAGCAAAAAAGTTATTGTGGACCCTCAACATCCCTCTTCTCTGAATACGAATCTGTGCCATCAGGAAGAAGACTCGCTTAAGTGCAAATCAGACTGCTTGAAGCTAGCACATATTCCATCCAGCTGCGTAACTCTAATGCTAAATCTTGCACTAGAGCAATAAATATGTATTAAATATACAAGCACATTTACCCGTTATGCACATTACAGTTTCTTTTGTTAAATGTCTTTTCTATGATTTATGATGTTTTCACATGAAGCACTTTGTTCAACATGTCTCAAGCATTTATGATGTTTTTATGTGCAACAGACCAACAGACAGTTGCACTAGCACTGTGCTCAAGACAAATATCCCCTTGGGGACAATAAACTGTATTTTCTCAATCAAGTTATCTCACTGGCCCTAAAACTTGATAGTGTCCATGTGTTGCATCAAAAACATTAATCTTTTGTCCCTTGCTTTCCCATTTCTAGCATCTCCCTCCAGTATGTCTGTTTTTTAGATGTAGAGTAGCTCACCTTTTGTCAAAGAGGTCATTGTTGGTGCTGCAAAGTATGCGAAAAGCATGGTAAATGTCAAAACCACACTGCACTCAAGAGTGCAACATGACCATAGGTCACATAGGCCACAGCTAGCAGGCATATTTTTCTGAAATGAGTGATTGTGTCATGGCAGGTGTGCCTGAAGGTATTCAGCATCTATCAGCTCAGTAGCAATCCATCACTATCTTTCCATCAGTTTTCTATAAGCCTGCCTGTCCACCTGATGCAGATTTATGCAGGATGCCTTCAGTGATCTGCAATAAGGACCTGCTATAGTATATTAACATAGAAATAAGCCGGCTGCCATTTTAAATTCAGTATAATCCCACCTGCCCTGAAATGTACACAGACACTCAATGAGTTGATTTAATGTGTGAGATCAAACTCAACCAATTACTCATGCAACTCTCGACAGATGAAATAATAATAATGTACAATTATTAATATTTTTCTCTTCTTCTGTTTTTACAAGGGGTTTCCTGGGGACATTGGAGTACCAGGGCCCAATGGTCCACCTGGACCAAAGGTACAACATTATCTCTCTTTCCATCCGTCCATCCATCCATCCATCCATCCATCCATCCATCCATTAAATCCATTAAATTGAATTCATGCATTTGACTGTGTTTCAGGGATTGCAGGGTGCCAGAGGGCCACAGGGCCCACCAGGGCCACAAGGAACACAGGTAGGATGATTCAGCACGCAGCTCCCTTCTACATGTCTACATGGTTCTCAACTCACTGATACAAATAAGTGGAAAATATGGCTCATCAAGGGATTTCCATTGGATTAGTCTGAGGGAAGATTAAGTATCAGTACTACTCATTTAGCATCTAGTCATATCTCAAACAGTTGCAGCCTAGATAGTGGGAGTTTTTCTCTGCAATATCTCTCGGGGCTTGTTCCACTGGGTGAAGTCATGATTCACCATTGGGTGCTTATAAAAACAAGCCTGAAAGTTTTCCAGCCCTGGAAAAAAGTAACAGAAGCATTTGGAAGGTGTACAACACACACGTTTCTATTGTGATGAATGTTACAACATTGACCTAGCAACTGCATACAGAAGTAGTTGACAAATGTGCTCTTACTTACTATGTAAGAATTTTTTCTAGAATCCGTAAATGTATTTAAGATTAACAGATCTTCGTTTTAGCATCTGTAAGAATAAGAAAACTGCCTACAGTTATAAAACAAAATTCCATTCCAACCTATATTTCCTCATATGAATATTTTTAAGATGGATTTTTGATGAAGAAAATATGTTTGCCACTTTGGAGAGCATCACAGAACTGGATAAGAATTAGTTGGCTGTGTATATACATATTGAAATATCCATATGTAACTAAGCTACACTGTTTATAGTACAGTATGCCATTTTGGGTCTTTCACATTTGCAACTGTCAGTGGAAGACGTATAGAGAACATCTGCCTGAGTACTTTTACATCAGTACAGTACAGTGCAACTTCTATGTCAGTAAAAGTATAGTTTTTTTTTACCCCTATCTGGCTCTCCAAGGTGAGTTATCATCAGCAAAATGGAATTTTGGAAAGGAGACAGGTGAACAAGAGTGGGCAGGTGAACATTTGAGACCTTTAATGTGAAAGGTTAGACGTCATGCAAAAGGAATGGTACTGCGTGTGCATGTTGTTTTGTGTGCCAGCTGTATTTACATGTCTTTTGGACTCTGCTGTGTATATGTGAGAGTGTGTTTGTGTCTGTGTGTGTTTGCGAATATTTGTGTATGATGATTGTACTGTGTTTCTGCAGGGTGATGAAGGACCACTCGGCCCACCCGGCAGTGCTGGCCCTACTGTAAGAGCACCCAAAATAACATACTTTGTATACACATGAACACAAACTGGGTCTTTTGCAGGTGGTTTGAATGAAACAGTTAGTATTTAGATGCTCTATCAGGAAGCAGCTGGGATGAGATGTGATAAACGCATTAGGAGTTTTGCTATCCTTTGATCATTACTTGTGTATCTGTTTGTCTCTCTGCCTGTTCCCTGTAGGGAAGACCTGGAAGGAAAGGCTATATAGGTGAACCTGGCCCTGATGGTTTAGAGGTGAGTCTAATTTCATATTGTGGCAATTTTAATTTTCTATTTGTTATGTGACAGTATGTCATGCCCCAGTATTGTGGAATACTAGAATGTGTTTTTGAGGACTTTATAAATAGATCATAGGATCAACCTAATCTGACCAATTTTTGTCTTTGAATGCTTGCACACTGGTTTTGTTCAAATGCTGTACATGCCAGATTTCTATTATGAACTGTCAGAATTGCTGGTTAATATTTCTATTAAAACATGCCCATATCCTAAGAGGACAAGTAATGTAATTTATTCTTCTTTTGCTTCTCCTCTTCCTCCTCTCTTGGTTCCAAAAAAAATAAAAATAAAAATATGACTGCACCAGGACTGAATACCTCCATCTTAACGACACGCTGACAATTTGACTCTTTCAGTTTGATCTCAGTTTTTTACCTTTTACCGCATTCCAGACATGTTCTTCACCCTATTTTATTGGCTGTAATAGGCTTTTGTAGCCACCACAAATGCAGTGCCATGATCATGGTATGATGTGTTTCAAGACTTTAAATTATAGTGTAGTGCTTACCTCTGGGTGCTAGTGTCTTCATGTCTGTGACCCACTTACTGTAAGCCACACCATTGTAAACATGCTCTTAATTAGGAGAGAAAAGACTATCATCGTACATACACCACAATAAGAGGGAACAGAAAATTATTGACAGTCTCATGCAATCTGTGTGTGTGTTCCTTTTTACACTTGTAATATCCTGTGAATCATGTGCCAGTAGCAGAGCAGGGTGGTGACAGACATCACTTTAATTACAGGAAGCTAACCAGCACACTGTTTGATGTTTTCTGCTTGCAGGGAGAGAAAGGGGACATGGGGAACGTTGGAAAAATCGGACCACAAGTAAGTTATTTTCACACTTACATTGTACAGGAGTGACATTAATTAATCCATGCTGCATGTCAGCCAGCTGTGAATTGGTAGCTTTTCATTAAAGTGTTAATGTGGACACTGTGCCAAAGCTTTTATTGGCTTGAGTTCCTGCCCATAAAACATTTAAACAGACTACTAACCATTTCTTAAAGATGAAATGTACACATTACATTAAGATCGATGCAGTGCTACCACAGTTAAGAGAGTGATATCCAACTGTGGCAACTGTGGTGGAAGTTGCATGAGGATTTTGTGACGTCTTGTTCTTTTTTTTCCTGACCCACTTTCAATGCTAAAAGAAATCTGGATCTTCTCCCACCACCAAATAGTGTTTTCATCATGAAACTGGCAGAACACCACAGCAGAACAGAAGGAGCATCAATCAGAGATCGTCTGTGGAAGTCACCTCATTTGTTTATGGCTCAAAGCCTGCAAGAGTGTTTGACATGTGTTGTTGCCCAAGAATCATACGTCAATAGAAAATGTTGAGCCAAAAAACATGTTGGTCTTTGTCCATCACATGACTTCACAAGTGTCCCAACACGAATAATTCAGGATTGTTTGTAAATTAACAAATGTACTGCAGAGTCACAGTTTCATAAGTTTGACCGCTTCAATTAATACCTTATACCCAACACAAATACTCTAGAGAAATGTTGGGACATGTTTCCTCTGTGTGAAATCCTCATATCCACCCAACTGATCTGAAGATCCAAGGCATGTCCTTCCCAGAGGCCCCATAATGTTAATATTTGCATTCAGTGCATAGTGGTTCCACAGGCCATGTTGGACAGTGTTGTTGCAGTGCACATATGAGAGGGATTAAGCACTTACTGAGTAGAGGGGCCTTTGAAGCCAAGGAGGAGCCATGGGGCTATACAGAGAAAAAATAAAACTCTAAAACATATGGAGCCTCTAATGAATGTCATTACATCACTTTCCAAATAAATTAGATGTGTAAGAAACTGAGAAAGACTTTTGACTAGTGCAGGTTAACTCAGGGTCAGCACAAGGAGGCCTTACGTCGTCTGTCTTGACAGAGTGACCCTGTATCAACATGAGGCCTTCCATAAGCTGTTTGAAGTTAAATTTTACTGGAGGTTTTTACAATGTAGTGTATTTTAGCCAATTTAGATTGGCTGCTTAGGGTCCATTTTTATGTCACCTTCCAGTCCACAACTAATAAAACATGTATCAGTACCCAATTACTAAAGGCAGCCACAGGTGCTTTGAAATCTAGTGCACGTCAACCTCTGTTGTCAGCCACTTCCATGTCAGTGATACCGTGTGTACTTAAATGTATGTGTAAGAACAAGGCATGTGTGAGGGAGACCCTTAATACTCTTAACAATATGTGACTTGGGCTGTATTTCTCCCCTAACTTAAGGTTAATGGTTACACCAGTACTTTTGTAAACCAGGCTGTCTCTGAGAAACCTGATCACCTTCAAAACAGCAATGTAAAAGCTCCCATGTCAAGGCCCTATCACATGGAAGCCCCTTTAAAACCATTTTCCTCTGTTAAATGATACAAGGTTCCACATTGTCTCACTTCATGTCCCAATTAAAGGATTTGAGGTCAATTTAGAGCTCCCGTTCCCATGCCTGCAGGCTGCATCCCCTCACAGACACTCTAATGCTGCTACTAATCTGCCACTCAACTGCTTTACTTGCATCCAACAGGATAATACTCTTTAGGTGATGATACATAAGGAACAGTTTGAGGCTGTAAGCTTTTTTAGCTGAGTTAGGGACTAACAAATGGAACAAAATCTCACTGTGTTTCTCTTAGTGGTCTGTATCTTGTCTTACTCTGTTGCACTCACTTTGTCAATCTGATGTTTTATTCTTTCACTTTCTTTCTTTCTTTCTCTCTCTCTCTCTCTCTCTGTCTCTTATCACTCATTCTCCACATATAGGGATACAAAGAAAAATTAGATAAAAGTAAATAACAAGAATGTATAGTACATGATACGTGTCGAATCTCTTAATGTGTTAACTGTGTGAATATATCAATCTGCAAGGAGGAAACGCAGAGTTTAGAATTCACACTCTCAACCAGAGACAGCTGCAGTCTGACTGTGCTGGCTTTTGTGGTTGCCCAGAAGTGAGACCTTGGTTTGCAGTTGGGCAGTCATGAATTATTACAGTAACATAGTACTTAAGTTAGGTTCAGATGTTCTGGTAGCTGACAGGGTCCTGGTGGCTTGGTGGCTTAGTGCACATGCTGTGGTGCTGCGTACTTGCAGTATTGTGGTTTCGGTCTGGCCTGTGATAAGTGTATTGCTTTTGTCACTTCACTCTCTATACTTTTCACACTTACATTTGTTCAACTTCTTTAACAAGAATAAACACACAATGATGAAATGATTTCAAATGTACAGTTGCCCTTTTGGTTAAATGTCTACCCAACCACTCATGAGTTTTGTTGATCTGGAGTTTCAGATTGTCTTGGGGACAGGTTACCACAGGTAACCACAGCCCCTGTCCCAGACAACTGATCTGGAATCAGTTAAGCTCATCTGATGACTCTTCATATTTACATTAGCTTGTGTTTGCCTAGGAGGACTCCTTTACAAAGTAGTGTGTCTTTTTGGGGCCATCTGTATTGGGTTACTGTATATTGTGAAATTACTATTCCCCTAATATCTCCCAATCAGTTTTACTGTGCCCAAGAAATATGTTCATGCTTCTTGCCAAACAACATAGGGGTTGCAACATTTTTTCAGGCTTTAGTAGTTCTTTGTTGGTAGTCCTTTATTATCAATTCAATATGGATTGTAAAGCCAAATTTTCAGTCAGCGATAGTCTGCAATGGTTACTGGTATCTGTGCTTTTGCTATATTTCTCTGCCTTACTGTTTATTTTAGTATGAATTGATTTTACACCTTATAAGATCCCCAAATGTAGAAAAATTATCTTCAAACAAAAAACATGTATTTTTTATTAATGAAAATCAAGATGTTCTTTTTTGCAGGTAACCCTTTTAATATTATAATGTGAATACATTTTCAGAAGTTGACCTGCAGGTTTCTCCTACAGTCAGCCGGCTCTGCTCCTTCTTGCTCCCATAATCATTTCATTGTAATCTATGACCTCTTGCATTCCAGGTGTCATAACAGGTTGGAAAATAACCCTTAGATGAATGAAGATCAGGTCCACTGACATACTTTCTCCTGATATGTTTGTGTATTTCTTTTCCTCTTCTACACTTCCTCTCTTCCCACACTATCTCTCCTCTCCAGGGTCCACTAGGCCTGATTGGGATAGCTGGGGTGATAGGTGTTCCCGGTGAAAAGGTAAGGAGTGTGTTTCTCTATCATTAGGCTGTCAGTCAGCATCAGCTGGCTGCTTGTCAGAGACAGACCCCTGTAATTAGGACTGTGTTAAGCAGTCATGACTCAAGGCCCCGGAGAGCCCACAACACATGCTCAAAATAAATAAACACTTGCACATCCACATTAATAACAATATTGTCAAAGCCTTGTCTCCATTACTGTTTCTTACACCCACTGCTGGAGTTAGCAATTTCAAGCTAAATTCAGGAGAACGTTCAGTTTAGTAGGTGACACAAATTGGCCTATGACTGTATGTCAGACACCTCCCAGTATTTGTTCCTGATTGGTGTCATTTGACGTGCATATATATATTACACTATTGTATATATGTATATGCACCATACATACCACTCAGGTTTAAATCATGTAAAAATGCACATGGTGCAATCTGCAGAGGCCCCGAGGCTTCCTCCATGTTCAGGTCCCATTGTTTGTCTTAAAAGGAACTGTTATAACAGCTCTCTGCAGCTTTCTTGCTCAAGTGAAATGATTTTAGCAGGAGTCTGGGTGTTTATTGACAGTCTTTCAAAAAACACCCCTGTCTTCTCCATTCCCTCCTCCTATCTCAACTGGTTCTCCTTTCCTTCTTATCCAGAAGCCCCCAGTGTGTCAGAACATGTTGCGATGGGAAACCGTCTGCTTGTCAGACACTTGCTTGTCCTCCGCCTCCTTGTATGCAAAATCCTCCTGGTTCAATCTGTCAGCACCAGCCACACCTTGACAGCCCAGAAATTCCTTTCAGATTTATATATATATATATGTATATGTATATACACACACACACACACACACACACACACACACAAATATGTGTTTAACTATTGTATATTTAATTCACTGCCAACTTCTGATTTAAACTTGTTTCCAATTCACAGCCTTTAAATTATTCTGCTGTTTGATATAATTGTAACAAGAAATTGAAGGGTGCTTTTACAGTTCAAGGATTAAAGCATCACTGACACAAGTGTTAGAGGGCTTAGAGGGGAGACCTAGGCATCTTAACGACTCAGCCAGAGTTACCTTTACTTTTAACACACTGAGCAGAATGCCACCAACTGGGTTTGGAAGTACATGCTCGCTTTAAACTCCACTCAACCAGCTGTCACTCTAACCTCCTCTGTTTAAGAAGCTGCTCTCCAGTTTCATGGCTCTTTATTAGGGAAGGTGTATGTGAAGCTATGTTTGGGATTTCTGTGTTGAGGTTTCAGGTCATAGTTTAATGATCTCTCTCTTTCTGTCTCAATGTCTTTCCCCCAGGGTGACCGAGGACCAGCGGGTCCAACGGGTCCAGTTGGGGAGAAGGGGCCAAGGGTAAGTACAGTCACTCAGGATATACTGCAGATGTCTGCTTCTTGTCTGAGAGCTGGTAAACCCCAGAGCCATAGTGTATATACTAAAGAAGGTTTCCCAAGAAATCAGCAAAGCTACAAAAGTCTACCAGAGCTTGAATACTTGCTTGAATACTTCAGTAAACTAATGTCTAAGGATGATTAATATAAAACTGAACCACTAACAATTTTGGCTGTAAGTTTTGGCAGACATTGCTGAGCTACATGGTTTAGTTCATGGAAATGAACTCACTAGGCCTAACAGGTTCCAGACTCCTCAATGTTGGAACTTTGGTAGATGCACTTTGCAAAATTCATCCATGTCAAATTGGTTTTCTCACAATAAAGCTGAGGACAGAGATGACAAAGTTTTTCAGTGGCTCTTTTGAATCCCTCAGTTTGGTCTGGTTGACCAAGTCCAGTGACTGAAGTCTATACTTGACTGGATTTTGATCTGTTGATAGACATTTTGGTGTTCTCTGTCTGTGAAGTCTCTTAGGCAACTGAATGAAGCAATAACATTTGCCCCTTTATCTGCCCCAATAGAGGAGGCCAATGTCAATTACTCCCAGGGCTCCAGTGACATTAAGTTTTGTCTCATCTATGACAAAGTAACAACAACTTGCTGCTGTTGTAATTTGGAGTTGGAGATTTTTGATGGCAAGTGGAATAAGAAAAGCACATTTGTCCAATCTTAAAGAAAAAACATGTTTTGAAAGATGCTTTAAATTTAAGTTGAGTAAAATTGTGGCTTATTACTTCCATTCTGGAAGAGTGCAGTGCTTGTGTGTTGACATAGCTACAGAGAACTTTGTATAAAAGAGGCTCATTTTGTTTTGTTGTTGTCAAAGTGTGTGAATTGTAGATTAATTTTACAACATTAGCCAGCTCCCTACTGTCGAAAATGTGTTTGGATGAAAATTATAAAGTAGGGTTGATTCCCTGGGAAAAAAAACGAGCTGCTGTCCAGTACAGCAGTGTTTCCTCAGTCCATCGGGAGAGGGCTGGCCTGCATCTCTCTGTCCTGGGGCCTTAGATTAACTCCATGTCTATGGCTTTGGGCTCTGGTCCTGACCTAGCTGGCTGGCAGACTGGCTAGCAGGCTGACTGATTGGCTGGCTGGAAGAGAGGATGACTAATTTGGAGGCTGGCTGGCTGACTGAATAGTTAGATGACCGAATCACTGCTAGTGTGTGTGCATGTTTGATTGAGAGAGAGAGCTTTGTGACTTATGTAAGGAGTTATGGTGATTTGTGTGAACGAGTTTGCACTATAAATGTAGCCACATTAGTAAGGAGTGGCAGTTCAGTCTGAAAACTTTGGACTGTTTCACTACAGATTCATCTCATGAAGTTGGATTTGCAGGAGATTAGTGTTCCCTGGCAAATCTCAGACACTTTTGTCTTTACTGTCTTTGTTATTGTGGTATTACTCCTTAATAGATTGTTTCAGAAAGAGCTGCATCCAGCTGTCTTTTTTTTCCAGGAGGTCTGGAGCACATTTTATGACAACTTAATATGAAACACAATTCTACAGAACAGTCTTAATCCTTTCCAGTCACAGATACAACTACCTTTTACTGCACAGTCTTGTGCTGCTGCACTGTTGCTCCATGCTAGTCATTGGTAAAATCCATTAAAAAGTGACATGGCTTCCTGTCTACCTATCTATACTGTTTTTTGTGTGTGTTTTTGTGTAAGGGCTATCCAGGGTTGCCAGGAAGTCCAGGCGACATCGGCATACAAGGTCCACCTGTAAGTGTCCTACCATTGTCACCACTATGTAACACTAAATAGTGATTCTTTGTATTGGGATGTAAATGCAAATATATATTCACTGTATTTATTTAAAATGGTATGCAGGAGGTGTTGCAGCATTTTGTTGTTTGTTGTTGTTTTTCAGTAATTTTCTTTGCTGAGGGTTTATTTTCTTTTGCCCTCTCTTCATTTTGGATTGAGTCATACACACATTAGTACTTAATGGACTGAGAACTTGCTGATGAATGAAGGATGCAGATGAATTCTCATCTTTTCTCCTCAGTGCCTTGGCTTTATATTATAAACACCTAAATTACAATATTAACTTGGGCTCTTAAACTGACTTGGAGGAATGTACTCTTGAATTTTGTAAACAATTAAAATTTAAGGGGGTGATTTGATATATCAGTTTTCCTGTTTCCCACAATTTAGTCTAGACCTGTGTAAACAGTACGTCTTCACTGTCTTTACTTAGATTCACGACTTGATGTGGGTTAAAAGATGCACAGAGAGGTTTTGCCCTGCAAATATTGTCACTGTATTTTATGCATGCAGTCTTACTGCATGCAGTCTTTTTTGCTACTTTTCTTTTTTTACAAGCTTTACTCTTTCTCTGCCTTCTGTCTTCTATCTCTGTCTTGTTTTTCCTTACAGGGACCACAGGGGCAGAGGGGTACTCCAGGCATTCCAGGGCCAAAGGGCAGGAGGGTAAGGACATGACCTTTGGGGTATTAATTGTACTAACACCTTGTACTTCAACTCATTAGTGACCATGAAAACTTAACTTATCAGACCCATGGTTGTCTGTTTCACATCACAGCTCCATTCCCACAAATCATAGGTTAAAGCAATTAAAAGACATGTGTTTGTCCTTCCACTTGGCCAAAGCTTCTTTATTGGTGCATTTACTGTTTCATAGGCCCCATGAATCTCATGTTGGGAGACATTATGGTATTGTAAAATGGATGTGGTGTAGTAATACTGGTGAGACACCATGTGGCTGAGAGGAGAATGACACCTTCAGATGTGGAGGCAAAGATGCGTTAATATTTTGATACTCAGGCTTATTGAAGATTTCAACTTTTATTTCACAGTAGCAGTAACTGAGATGCATTTTATTGCTTATTCAGTGTACCAGATGAAAACAAACAAAGGACAAAGGAGAACATATTTCATCTGACACATTCATTTTTATTATCTGGAGCTACAACGCATAGACCACGTGACAGTTTGTGTGTGTTGTCTTATGAAACAGAATTATATTTCTGTTCAAATTATTGGTGAGTCTGTGTAATCTTATCCTATCCATATCCTTTTTTTTATATTATTATTGCTTTATTTTCTGGGCTGCAAATACCAATACTCCAATTGGTTTAATTTTTTGCTTTTGCTATTGACAATCATTGAATAATACAATATTATGTCAGTCTTATTATGTGAGTTTCACAAATATACTGTAGTCCCTAAACACGCGATCAAGAAGTAATGTGCCTTTAACTGTGAACTGTCAATTTATTTTAATGCAATAATATTTAGATGAACTGGTAACTGTTGTTTTCCTCAATGATATTTTGCACTGACCAACTTTTCCCAGTCAGGATTATGTCTAATGCGTGTTAGTCAAGTATCTTCCATGATATTCAAAGGTTTTGGACAGTTTTCAAAGGTGCCAGTCTCTCTTCATTTGTGTTCAGGTATTCATATGATTGCAAAGTGTTTTAGGGTTGGGATTATCTGCCAGTTTTTCTTTTGCTTAGTGTTTCTTTTATTCACCACTTCAGTCTGATTGCTTGCAAGCAGCTGCACATCCTGGAAGGCCCTCTGGACATTTTAAATTTTGCCTGTAATTTACTTTAAATCCTTTCTGAATTGTTCCAAACTGAGGGTTTGCATGTGATTCTCAGCACTGCCTGACTTCCTAACAGTGTTGTGGCTAAAGCGCTCGCGTTGAATGTGCATCCATTTCAACTAATGTAAGAAAATGGGCGAGAAAAGCTAACAAGCCAATTGAGTGCTACCTACGACCACATTACTTCCCACGCTTAATCACTCATCCATATTTCCCTTACTTTTATCTTCTGTTCACTTACTTTCCTCCAGTTGAACATTCTGCCAAGCAAAACATATGGCAGCACTTAACATGCCACGGCTTGTGTTGTTTACTGAAATCCATACATGTGTCAGTTTGTGGTTGCATTTCCTGTCTTGCCGAGATACCAGGACCAGCGAAAATGGTAAAAGCTAATCATTTGAAGTGCAATCACATATCCCCTTCTTTAGCTAATGTTTTTGGAAGAGTTGTCAGAAATATACAGGCATCCTGTCTTAACACTGCAGTTTGGCAATAAGAGATTAACCTCACAATGAAACAAAAAGGAATAAAATGGAGCTACCACACTTTTTATTACCCGTTCTTAGCATTTTACCCTCTGAGCTATAAACAAACATGTCACATGCTGAGTTATCTGGTGTACAGATGCCCTAGTAGTGCATCCTCTGCATTATACATTGAGTCTCATGTATGATCTCTCCATCTCTGCATCTCAGAACTCTTAAGAAAGGTGCTGGAGCCCTGACTGTCACTCCTTTTCAGGCATCCAATCATGTATTTGATAGGACATTTGTCACCCTGGAAAATCAAGGAGAAGCTTATTCTGGTTTTGTCTGTCTATCCTGAGCTTTATAACAGATAGAAACATCATAACAGAGACAGAAAAGCAACAAATGAAAAGTGAAAAAACTAAACTTTTGCTGTTAGTTGTTGATTAGCTGCTTTAGCTTCACTTGGTCTCTCTTCTGCGTGCTTGGCCGAGGCTCAGCTTCTACACACACATACAAAGAGTGGATGCAGGCTGCAGTGGAGACAGTGAGCCAGGTGAAGTGAAGGGAGTGGATGACAGCTTGAATAAAACATGCATAAAAGGCATGCATTTTTTTGTTTGTTTGTTCCTTTGCTTCATTTCAGTGCCAGTGTTTTGCACTATGTGGCGCTATGTGTATACAACACAGTGTGGACCAAAGCCTGTTAACTAATTAGATGGGATCAGTTAAACACTGACAAGAATGGACCACAAGTTACAGTAGTATCAGGCATCTCCAAAATTTAGCTGAAATAATGCCTCAGTGAAAATTCAGATTGCAGAGAGAGATTAACTACAGGAAGAAACAAAGAGAAGGAAAGATAAGGCAGGTTTGTCTGCCTGGAATCTTAAAGGGAGCATAGTAATCTGAGTGGGACGAGAATCTGACTAGAGGCAAAATAGGAGCAGATAGAGAGCCATCAAAGGTAGAGATATAAATGAGGGAGACAAGATGGAAACCACAGATAGGCAGAAAGTGGAAAAGTCCTGAAAGGTGGACAGGAGAGAAAAGGGTCTTGGGTTGTATTTACAGATGTTTATCCCTACGTGTGTGGTTAAAATGCTCGGAAACTCCTGGAATGTTTGTGGGAGTGGTAGGCTGCGACATCAGGGCGGAAAACCCCCCAAGTAGACCAAGAATACAGGCTAATTACTTTGTTGTTGGTGTTATTTCAGCGTTAAATATACATACATCACCTTGTATATGATGCTTTGATGCTAAATGTATGCCTGTACTGCTCATTCTTTGTTGAGGGACGTCAAAGATGTGTTTCATGTTGTTGTCGCACAGGGCCCGCAGGGTCCAGATGGCCCACTAGGAGAACCAGGCCCTGAGGGCACCAAGGTAAACAAGCATATCACTCTGTTGAAAACAAAACTACATGTATGTGAAGATGGGATCAATATAGTAATTCTGCATGAAATATGTTCTTATCTTGTATATTAGTATTAGAGCTGTAATTATCTGCTTAACAGTACTTTTGTTGAAATTTTTGTCAGTTTAAAATGGTTTATTTTTATTAGTCCCAAAATATTTTTTCTTTGCAGGGTGAAAGGGGTGACACTGGACAAAAAGGAGAACCAGGATTTATAGTAAGTAGTCTCTCTTTTTGGAAAATCAAAATAACCTATCACAAAGTGTATCCTTTAAGTCCTTAAAATACTTGTAAGGTACCTGCTGAATGGTTATGTTGCTGCATATGTCTAACACATTTCTAGATGAAGGCTTCAGGCTCTTAAGAAATAAGAGGGCCAATTTATATGTACTCTCATTCATCCAAAGCCAAGAATAATCACTGGCATCATCCTGAAGCATCTAGGTTAACACGCACATCCCTTTTGAAGATGCACATTCACCTCATTAAGTCTAACCTGCAGGCTTCTTCTAAAAGCTTTAATCAGTTTTTATTCGCAGAGTGGGGCTTTGTCTTCTTCCTTCAGTAAGTTATATCCAACTGCAATTATTATGTGCCACAGCCAGAGTGCCAGCAGGAAGCCTGGGCTAAATCTGCTGAGGAGTAGCAGGATGAAAGCAAACTTTGTGTTTAATTGATCTAGCTGAGTGAAATGTAAACCAGCTTCAGATTTGCTTGCTATGCCCTGTTATGTAATGAAAAGAAACCTTAAAGGGCTCCATAGCATTATTATTATTGTACTTTAGACAAAATATTTATTTTTTGGGCCCAGTTTTTGAGCCAATGACTATAGGCTCACATGACACTGAAATCTGTAAAACTGTTCATGATACCGATTTTGCTGTTCCCTTTTGATGACCTACTGGCACATTTGTATCATTGTAAAAAAAAGTTTTTTCTCAAAATAAATTGAAATCAGTTGGGTTGATTAAAACTGCGTTTTAATCATTCGAATGATGATTTCTGTTTTGAAGGGCAAGGCTGGCAGTCCAGGAGAGAGAGGCCCTCCTGGGAAGCCTGTAAGTAATGTTTAACTTTTTATTTTTCTGCTCTCTTTCAGAGCTTTAATTATCCTCTTCACTTTAGCAAGAAGCATCACTATGACTACAGCAGAAAACACAGACTTGTAAAATGTCTCCACATCCTCTTTTCACCTGTAATATATATAATTATCACTTGAAGAGTGAGCACCAGTAAAGTCACCCAGGAGGAAGTTGTCATAGTTAAAAGAAGACACTGAGCAGTGCTTTAAGGCTCATAATTAAAACATATGTGCATGTAATCCCCTTTACACATCTGGTGTGTGTGGGTGCAAGGTATTCGTTCCATTCGTTCCAGCACTAAGATCAGTTTGAAATAACTTACAGTTTTAATGAACACAGCATACCAACATAATTGATACTGGGGCGCATTTCCTGCTTCTGTATTAAACAAAAATCCTTTGTAGCCTTTGTGAGTGATTCTTAACACTTCACAATGTTTTGAGGTTAGAGGAATGATTTATTTTATTTAAACTGACTTTTTATCTTGTATTTAGTTCTGTCCTATTATATGTGTATTTGAAATACATTTAGATTAGAGAACTCAAACTTTTTTTGATTGTCTTATAAACTTTGTCATGAAAAAAAAAAAGCCTGCGCAGGAGGACATAGTACAGTTGAAAAATAAACTTTTCAGTGCTCTCTGGTGGACAAATTTTATAATGGTGAAACTGTTTCTACATATGTTTGGCATTTCTGTATTGCAATTATTTGTTACTTATCTACTCACATGTGTGCAGGCATCAATATATCTAGCTTATAATGCCTGATAATATCAGCCAGATGATTCTTTGCTCAGGCTCTACTTGGATGAGACTTTAACAACCCCTGATGAGAAATGATGCATTTCCAACAGCTAATGTAAGACACACACATAAAGAAAACATCTTGCACTGACTCTAGTGTCTTGTTTTCTTGAAAGGCCATTCTGCCTTCAAACTCATGTTTTTCAGTTTTTTCCATCAAGAAAATGATGGATGATATGTGTGATTATATGTGGATTATATGTGTTGAACTGTTTGAAGGATGAAACAACTGATGCTCCACAGATGGTAGAAATATGCAAACAAAAACAAATCAAAGCAGATAGGAAAGCAGATCCATATGAACTGTTTAATAGTCAATGATGATCATTATATCCATAGTATGTTTTATAGAGTGCAGTTTGTTTTATCCGTTTATGGCAGGACTATCAAAGCAAAAGCCTCAGTCAGAGAAAAGCTCTTATCGCAAGCTCTATTACATGCTTGAGCAGTATTGGACTCAGGTGTTTGGCTTGTTTAGTTTTCCATAGACAAATGAGCTGCTTTTCACTTTCCAGTCATGTATTGGCTTAACATTTGACATCTGAGGGTTGTTTATAACTCTTTAACTGACACACAAATACACACATAGACACTTGCAGGCCTGTGCTTTCTCTCCCCCTCTTAGATATGGCAATGTATATAATAATGTTTACATTATAAACACATAGATAGCCAAAGCCATGGATTCAGGCACATGGACATAGCAACACTCATATACTTGAGATTATTTTTTTTGGCCTTTCCAAGCTTTATTAGATAGAGACAGCTGAAGTGTGACAAGAAATATGGGGAGAGAGAGATGGGGAATGACATGTGGGAAAGGGCCACAGGTCGGGACTCGAACCCGGGCCAGCCGCAGCGAGCCTTTGCATATGGGGCAGCCGCTCTACCGGCTGAGCTAAATGACGCCCCGTCATTGTGTGTTTTGACCTTCTCTTCAAAATCAGAAGTTACTGCTTACTGTCTCTGGTAGAAACCTCAGTCATGAGATGTACAGTTATTTAGTGCTTGATGTTAAATACAGAACATCTAGTCCTGAGAAACTGCCCACAATCATCAACCTCACTGCCTTGATAAACCTACTATATCTGCCATAGATGATGCATCTCTGGATGCTGAGGGGGGCAGCATTTCCACTGTTCACCTTTAGACTCATAGCGCCATCTTCTGATAAAATCTCATTCAAAATCCATCATGAAAAATTTCTCACCATTTCTATGCTCTATGATTAAAAAATAGTGATTGTGAGTGATTGTGTCCCAAAGTCATGTTGTAATCTGTTACGACCCCTTAAGTTCAGTGCTGAATGGAATTTTATACTAAATGTAGGAATTGCAGAATTACAGCTGCATTATACTGTCTAGAAATCTTCTTGTTTCCCAAAAATCTTATAAAAATGACATTCATGACTTGTTTATGTAAAGAGACATCTAAATTTATTGTATTTTCTATAGTGTATTTTTTTATTTGAGTCATATCCACTCAGTAAATAGAAGCAAGTTCTGAGTTTGAAATTTGAGTGTTAATTACAACCTGGTTCCTAAAAAAGCTGGTATACTGTGTAAAATGTAAATATAAATAAAATGTCCTAATGTATAAAACATTTAAACCCCATATTGGAATTAGCACAAAGACAATTTATAAATCCCTCTTGTGGGATTAATAAAGTTTTATCCTATTTTACAAAATGTCACAACTGAGAAATGTTATTGTTTTTGAAAACAGCATTTTTACTTTTTGACCTGGTACCTTTTTTCCACTCTGTTCATTGCCTCTTCTTTTAACAACAATCCCTAAGTGTCTGGGAACTAAAGAGACCAATTGCTGTAATCTTGAAAGTAGAATGTTTTCCAGTTCTTATTGCATCTAGGATTTCAGTTGAGTATTTTACATTTCAGAATGTGCCAAATATTTTCAATAGGTGACAAGTCAGGACTGCAGGTGGGTCAGTTTAGGACCTGGACTCTTTTGCTATGGAGTTACACTGTCAGAATTGATTAGCTGAAAAAGACATTGTCTACTTGGCAGCATATGTTGCTCCAAAACCTGTAAATAATGTTCAGCATTAACTGTGCCTTCACAAACGTGCAGGTAACCCATACCATGTGTTGCCAGTTAACCTAATTAACTGTGCGATGTTCCACAAGGGGTTTTCTTTTAGAATATCACATATCTTCTAGTCTTTTTTGCCAACTTTTTTGAAATGTGTGGCTGGCATCAAATTCAAAATGGACATCATTTTGTAAAAACAATCAAACTTTTCAGTTTCAACAATTGATAAGTTTTCTTTTTCATATTTTCAATTAAATAAGCAGTTTAAGTGTTCACACATCACCACATTTTGTTTCTGTTTACATTTTACACAGCCAATATTTTGGGAGCAGGGTTGTATGATGAGTTAGGCTGTAGTATTTGTGTAGTTGCGTATGTAAACCAGTTAATTCTACTGCTAATGGTTGATGCTACTGAATCCATTGCTATCCCATCAAACTTTAATTTCAGTGCTTAGAACATCCAGCTCTCTCTTGTCCATGCAAAAGTAATGTCTTCTGTCAATGACGGAAGAAACACTGTTTCAAATTAGGGTGTCTTGTCTAAACTTGGCAGCACAATGTTTGGACTCTAACAAAGAGACCTGAAATTGCAGGAAAGTCGATCTGTTTGAATTGCATCAAAGAGTTTCTGCGTCGTGTCTGTAGACACCACTGAAATATTAGACTTAGTCATCATGTTTGTGGTTACGTTGCTAATGATGATAATAACAGTGATGATAATAGACCAAATATGGCCAAAGTGATTTTTTCCATGCTTGTTTTCTCTAATTACATAAATGAATGACTGAAGCTATACTCAGCTCATGACTGTGTGTGTTTCCAGGGTAAACCAGGTATTTCAGGCAGCACTGGGGAGAGGGGACCCCATGGTGAACCAGTAAGTATGCTGACCTCTATTGCATTGATGTGATTGTTTCTGGAACCTGCAAACAAACCACAAATTGTAAAATCTAGAATGACTATGAGAGTTAATATGGAACAGAATCATTATTTCTTAGAAAATTGCTTTCATAAGAAAGTGGCTGTCAAGGTTGGAATTATTGAGTAAACATCTCAGAAGCTTTCTCTGTCTGTGTTCTTCACACGTAGCTAAAAACCTTCACACCTTATGCCTGCCTTCTTGGATTAGTCTGTAAGTTCTTGATTTTCCTGGAAATCTGCCGACCCCTCAGGGACATCAAGAATGTCAAACAATCAGAGACAAATATTTATTAGGATTTTCAGTGATGCTAGAGATTTATGTTATGGGTCTCATCTTGCCTTTGGCTGGCCTTCAGTTTTACTCCAGGGGTTCTCGGCTCTCAGCTTTCCTTCCTCTACATGCTTAAACATTTAACTGTATATGTTTGTTTAGCCATTATATGCTAGAGTTATTTTATGAAGTTAAATTATGTTGTTCTGGTGTTTTATTCCCTCATTTCACGAATCTAGTAAATCCAAGAGATTATAGAATCATTAGGCTTGTGTACTTAAAGCATCTTTATTATTCTTCCAGGGGCCCAAAGGACCTCCTGGAGAGGCTGGACCTGATGGAGAGCAAGGGCTTGAAGTATTTTCATTAAATATTCATAACTATTGATCAGTTATTATTATATATAACACATTATAAAAAGTGTTTAATATTTGACATTCCTACAGTACGCATGCAACATGAGTCATGGCTTTTGTTTCTTTGTGCAATCTTTGTAGGGTGGACCTGGTTTAGAGGGCGAACCGGGTGCAGTTGGAGAGCCGGGGTTAAAGGTCAGCAACACATGCTATATTTTTTTGCAACCACCCCTCACACAGCTACACAGCTATGAGAAAACATTTGTCATGTGGAGCTTCAGTCCATTCACCCTCCAGCAATGTGAAAACCCATGAACTTAGTCAATTTGAGTGGAACAGCTGATTGTCAAGTCCAATGTTGTCTAAGCTTGAGTGAGTGTAGGAGAGTGCTTGAGAGTGTGTTTTGAGATCCAGACAGACCTGTGTTGTGTTTTGTGTTCATGCAGGGTGATGCTGGGCCTCCAGGAGCTGAAGGGGAACAAGGACAGGAGGGAATGAGAGTGAGTGACTGCAAACAAACCACTAATCCCTTCCTTCCTTGTGTTTGGGTTAATATAACCTGGTCTTTTATTTACTCCCCCCTCATTTTGACGATCCCTCTGCCCAGAGAAAGCAGAGTGGGGAAATTATTATCCTCTGATTGACGGTAAATATAGTCTGTCGTGTAGTTTGCAGAATGAGATTCAACAGTCTTTATCAAGGTTGCTCAAACATCAGATCCACAGTGCACTTTTTATTTACGTCATCTTAATGGATGAAGGAGGATTTAAATAAATTAGAAGACATCTGAAAACTGTCCACTTTGTACATATGGATTATCTCATCTCTTCTGACTGTCAGTTTGTTTGACAGTTGGACCAAGGAAATCTGAGTTCATATCTCTTAAATACAAATGGTCCAAGGACAGGTTTATTTTGTTTATTCATCACTGAGATTGTGATTGCAGTGGAGATTTTTTTAAATCCATCTTGTCTGTATCATTTAACAAAGATACTAAGTACTATACTATACGTCATCATTTCTTCTGTTTTATAACTCTGTTTTAGATGATACAATCTTGGCAAAATTGAGTCTAGTCAAGATACTGGAGTCACTCCCCTTTCTTCAGAATTCATCTCCTAATTATGTATTTTCATGTATTTCAAATAAAATAAATCCATTTTGTATATCTTGTTTTCTTTCATAGACCTTATAAGGTAAATTAAGACCCCTTAAAATCTTGGTTTTGCTGACCTCCAGTAGTTTATCCTTCTCACCTTGATACTGTGTACAGTATTTTAATCACAACTAAGCGCACCCATCAGTGATGCTGACTGGTCAACGGTGGTCAAACTTTCAACCAGAAGGGGCAGTGAAGGACTGCTTTTCAGCCTGATCCCTTATTATGACTTTGACAATAATATACATTCATAATCTACATTTTCTGTGCACTCTTCACTTTATGCATCTCTAATGGGTTGGTTTACACAATTTATGAAACATATTTTTACATATACCTTTAGCAAAATCTAGCTGTGCAGATTAACTCATTGCCCCAAGATTAGAGATGCTAACGTCAACAGCAACAGCCCTTCCTAGACATGGCTGTTCTGCCCTGTTGATAGAAAACAATTCCACTTTAAATGTAAGCAACTAGGACATTGTTTCTGGAAAGACAGATTGCTATCAAACTTTTTAAATGTAATGTGTGAGCACATTAAACAAATTTCCATTTACCTACACTGTGTTGGTGTGGAGGCTGAAGCTTTGTTTATACTTTGATGAGACACCTTGGTGTAGGCTGTCAAAGATGGCGTGCGAGTTACAAGCATGCACAGATGTGTTCATGGACAAATAAAATATTCTATGAATAAACAATATATCAATGAGTGTTATTGTCAGAGTAGAATTTCTCAAAAGCTGGACAAATAACAGATTCACGAACATCATGCTTTACAAAGGTGAGGAGGTTTTATTGTGAACGGTGTTGTGTTTGTAGGGTCCTCCTGGTCCCCCTGGTGAAGACGGCCCTCAAGGAAAAGATGGACCCAAGGTAAACATAGCGAGCTTGCGACCTTGTTTTTGTTAACTTCCTCAACAAAATGAGTTGTGGATTTTTTCTAGTGGGGTTCTCCATATGACAACAATAACACTGGGTTTAAGAGATTAGTTCAGGATTCAAAAACTCATATCAGTCATATACTGAATATATACTAATATAACAATACACTAACTTTCACTAACTCTCACTTTCACGCTTGGTTTCACAGTGCCACAGGTTGTTTTATGACCTCTCTTTGTTGGTAATATGAAACTTAACTTCATTATAACTGAACTGTATTTTCTGTTTTTCTGTCTCTCTTTTGCTTTTGTGTCTGTCACACTGTCAGGGAGAGCCTGGAGAGCGTGGGCCAGTCGGAGAGCCAGGGGACAAAGGAATAGAAGGGGACCCTGGGCCACCAGGACCACCCGGAGAGCCCGGGAAACAGGGCTTTCGTGTAAGTGTCTATTAAACTTCCAAATAGAACAATTTTAATACAACAATCTTTGTTTATATGTGGGAAAATTCCTGACTCAGAAAAAATGCACATGCACACAGTTTAGGTAAAAAACAGATCTTAATGAAAGGTCAAGTTTTGCTGCAGAACTATGCTACTGTGGGCATTCATATGAGAGCGTGGAAAAGATTGATGGATCATGAGCATACTTTTCTCTGAGATATAGCAAAATAAATCACACTTTTAGATGTATTTAATTAATTAATTAAGTAATTAAATACCTGGAACTGAGTGAGCAGATTACAAAAGTGCTCTTCACCAAATAATACCCTTGTGTCCCAGTAGGGGTCAGCCTTCGCTTCAACAAAGTTTTTTTGCTACTGGGGGAATAATTGTACTGTGCCATAGATTGTTGGTGTTTAGCATAGTGTGATAGATGTCACTCAAATTCTCCTCTAAGAGCTTGTTTGCTTTGAGATCCAGATTCAGATTCAGCTATGTGTGTTGAGGGGCAGAAAGGTTACCAGTGTCAAGAAGGAAAGGAGCTTCACGGCACACATATAAAGCTCTGTGGGAAAGCAGTATTGCCCGATTTACAAAAAAGTAAACTGACAAATCAGGTAAAGGCTTAAATCACCCTCTAATAATATAATCTAGTCTCAGGATCCACAGGTTGGTGTTGAGGTCATCAGATAAACACAGTGCTCTGAACAACAAGCAATAATCAGATGGTGTTTTCATGTAGTTATCAATGCGTCTGATTATAAAATAAAAAAAACTTTTGTGTGTGGTAATAATTTAACGGGTCTCCTGTTACAGGGGCCAGAAGGAAAACTAGGGCCCCCTGGAAACAGAGGACGGCACGGAAAGAAGGTAAGGAACTCGTTCAACACTACTTTTTCTGTACAGAGCCAGAGGACACAGTCCAAGGCCCTTTGGCATTTAAGTGGTTCCAGAGAACGACTGAGTCATCTTGCTTCTGCAGTTGAATCATTTGGGTCAAATGTTAAGTTGTTGACTCAATTTCTGAGGAGGAAAACAAGTAACTGCAGCCAGGACTAAAGGACAGTTCAACAGAATGGATGTTTCCTGCTTTCAAAGGGGGCTGAATGCTGACGTTAATCTTGAATGATAATCTCCATACTAGCTTTTTGTCAGTTTCTCATTTCCTAGTGACATTCTGTCTCTTTTCAGGGAGAACAAGGTCCTCCAGGTCTTGTTGGTGAGGTTGGTGCTCGAGGAGACATCGGCCAGCCAGGCGAACCAGGGCTGAAAGGCGCCAGGGGAACTCGAGGCACACCAGTTAGTTCCCATTCTCATGTCTTTCCTCTCACTTAGTCCTGATTCAGTATCAGACTGAAACATTTTTCCAGAGATGCATGGTTGTATTAAAGTTCAACTGAAATCACACGTGGTTAACTTGCTTTAATGTAACGTAAAAGTGGTGTCTGTGTTAGCTGGCAGACTGCCATACATGTCATGGCTAGTGGTATTGAAGCACAAGTACCACACAAGTTTAGTATGATGCAACTAAGTAGCTAATTAGCTATCTAGCCTACAAAATGACGTTAGCAGAGCACTTTTCCCCAGTGAATGTTTGTTTGATGCAGGACAAGACGCGATGTGGGTTGTTGTTCAGCCTTTGTGGCTTTTGTGTTGTGTCTGCTATAATACCTACCTATGATAGGACACAGATGTTACTGCTTTATGCAAGATTTAATTGGCTATATGAAAAATAAGGTATCATCGACAGACTGATATCACAGGAAGATTATTTTGTTGGATTAACTCAAAACTATGTTTTACAGAGCAGATATGTATGCTGTAGTAGACAAAAACATTCAACTCAATTTCAGTTGGACTTTAAGTGTTTAATGCGTCAGGAATAGTGGTGTGAATGTGAATGATGGAGTGGCTTCAGACAGACTTTGATGTTTGAAGGTAATGTCAATAACTGCTGCACCTCCAGTACATACTCTTTGCATGCTTTTCTTAAGTAGTTCATAATAGTTCAAACTACTAATAGTTCATTCTAAAATGTTTTATTATTTTGTTTTATGTGTAAAAACAACTATGTGGTAACTAGTAACCCAAACTGGAGCAAATTAGATGTACAGTGTACAGTGTAGATGTACAAATAAAAAGGAAAGTCGTTTGTATTATATTATAATTATTTTATTGCAATTTTTTGTAAATTCAAGTTAGGAGGTTTCTAATTGTTTACTATGACAAAAAGCTGTGTCTGGCTGTTTTTTTTCCTGAGAAGTGTCAAATGCTGTTCTTTGTTTCATTACTAAGAGAGACAGAGAGCAAGACAAGACAGGAGAAAGCCAAGAGGAAGGCATCCATTCTTTTCTTCTTTACGGATAAAGGCAGCACTTGTTTTAGCAGAACCACTAAGACCATGTTGTGATAGCTCTGGAAAAAGGTTCATATCCCCATCATAAAAAAAGCAAAAAAAAAAAAAAAACTCTGGTCGTAGGATTCAGCCTGCATGTGTGTTGATTTGAGGCCAAGTCTATATTTAGCTGAACCAGAGTAGAAAAGCAAAACAAATGGCACTAGGACTGATTCACTCTTATTTTTGTGTATTTTCTGCATTTCTTTCAGGGTCGGCCTGGAGTCATGGGGATAGAGGGGCAACCAGGACTGGAAGGATACACAGTGGGTTTCTCCTATCGTTTCTGCATTTTTTTTGAGAACCTTTTGCAAATGTGCACATTTACATTCTGAACAAAATCAGTACATATACAAGCATAAATTTACCCACACAGAAAATCTGGATGTTTTTGATCAGAAAATGTCTTCTTACTTGGTAGTTGAGTAAACCCTGACTGGTCTAAATTTTGGATCAGCACATCCCACTATGCTTAAATTTACTGGCATTCTATCTTACAATGTAGGCTTGCTAAATTATCTAGAACATCATCTCTGCCATTCTTATTTTTCACGTTGCTCTTTAAGGTAATTATCAAATGAATGCAAAATACTGGTGAAAAAAAATGGTGGGTTTAGGTTACATAACAGGGAACCTCAAGTACATCCAGTCCCTTTTTTGAATGTGTGTGTGTGTTTGGCTCTCTCACACTTGACTCATGTTGCTGAGTGATTTCTAAGCTTGTGCCAAAAACCAAATCCTTAAGTGACAGAATGTAAGAGCTTCTCTACAAAGGCTTGTGCTCATATAAATCAGTTGTAATTAATATGCTGACAGCAGAACTCATGTTTCTCCAAGGAGCAGTAAAAGTGTGACAGCTTAATCAGCTTTCTGCTTTTTAGGGTCACCCTGGCAAACCTGGGCCCATTGGACCACCAGGACCGAAAGGTGAAAAGGTAATATGATACCTGAACTAGTGTTTGAATTTTTTTTAGGTTTTTAGGTTTAATGTACCTAAATGTACCGTCTGGTTGCAAAATCTTGTATGTGTGCATGTGTGATTGTGTGTGTTTACCACATTCCAGGGTTATCCAGGTGAAGACAATAAGACCCCAGGACTACCAGGGCCCTTAGGTGAACCAGTAGGTCTTGCTTTCCTTTAAACTCTCCTTCCTGATCCGTAACATTTTGTTCAAATACCAAACTGTTTAAATACCGGGTTGACTCTGGAAGTAAAGTTTAATCCTGATCAAACTTGTCATGCATATTGACCTGCATTATCAACCTGTGTGGCTCAGATCTTTTTTATTCATTGCTGGCTGAACATGTACAGAAAGAAATGTTTCAAAAGGGTTTTTATACACATTGTGGTAATGCTTAAGCATCTCTTTGTTTGAGTTCTTATATTGACTTATTTCTTATTTATCTATGAGTAAAGGTCTCATCACAACACTGTGATGAACACAAATGTTTTTTTGTTAAAACTGACAGAAGTTTCATTACTGTGACTTTGACAAGGGCAAGTGTGCCAATGAGGGTTATTACTCACCCAAAGGTAGCTCATGGATTCTGCAGCCACGAAAACAAAGTCATTCTTAGAGTAATATCAAAAGAGGATTAGGTTGTAGAGCATCAGCAGCTTGGGAAAGCTCACAGTCATATAGTACCATGACTCTTATGCTCTTTGAGACACATTTCCCAGCATTGAGACAAGCCTACATAGAATGAACAATCAGGGTTACTGGATGTCTACACAGGTATAGATGGCAACCTTTTATATGAACAGCACCGGATTATCAAGTTGGCACAGTATTGCAGTACAAAGTATGAGCAATACAATGGTAGCCTCTGTCTTACTGCAGACTCTACCAAGATTGGCTGAAAGTAAAGTGAAATTAGGGCTTTCCATTTGACTCCAGTAACGATCCAGACTCATAGGTTACATTTACAGAACATGTTTCATGTGTGTTGGCCTGAGAAGTGACTCTTTAAGTAGTGTAAGTAGCTTTGTGGGTATAAATGAAGGTATGCATATACAGTATGTGTGTTCATGTGTGTGCTTTTGTGTCTACACAGGGGCCCCCAGGAGAACAAGGAGAGCGTGGAGAACCAGGGGATGAAGGATATCAGGTAGACAACACCATTATATCAACATCAGACATATCACACAATCGCCACTCAGCGTGCTTGTCTACTTTATTGCGTAACACGCCTCTGCTCAGGTAAGAGCAGACCACACAAGCTGTGGAGGATTATCAAATTCCCAGCAATAAGTCAGAGGAAATCTGTTGCTTTTGTCACTTCGTGCTTTTCAGTCCCATAATTCTCAGACACACAGATTTACATTCACAGACACACACATTAACTGTGCAAGCAAGTTTGTATCTTGGTTACTTTATTTTGAACAGTTAGTGTTTATGTTAGGCTTTGAATTCATTGAATAGGCAAACACAAAAACTATTTGATTTAGCTGATCATCTTCGTAAGAGTTATTCATTCTAATTATAATAAGATAAACAAAAAGCAGTAAAATTACCAAAAACATAAGGATGCATTGGATCTGCAATCATCTGTTTTTAAAAATTGCCCCAGACCATCTCAGCACTCGCTTAAATTCCCCTAATGTAGAGCCACATCTTGTACTTGCATGATGCACAATGACAGTAGAAGTACTTTTAATGCCTAGCACACATTTTAGTCATTAAATACTGTATCTCATACTGCGATGCAATAATCCTTGATCATTTCCAGCTCCAACCTGACTAGCTTTTTATAGTCTATAGTCTATAGTCTAAAAACTATTATATAGTTTGGCATTTTACATATCACAGCACAGATTATGATCAATAATCAGAGAGAAAAATGTAATTATATATCAAAACTGGGTTGCAGGGCCATATTGGTACCATTGGATCTCGTGGAGCTGTTGGACCACAAGGCCCACCGGTAAGTCAGTAAATGTCAAGCGCAGTAGCTACAGTATATATAAATAGTACTGCATCAGCTTTCATACATTCATTTAGCGTGGCATAGAGTTATTTAGATCACGAGGTGCTTCCCCCTGGGATTCTGCCTGTAAGTTTATAAACTATCATGTGAGCTAAACGGATATTGTCCAAAATGGACAGACAAACCCAGTGAGGATAATTCACCATTTCATTTCTTGATGCCATTTATCAAGTTTGTCATTGCCAGTAATGTCGTTTTCCTAAAAAACAGAAAAACCATTTTAATCTCACATTTCTACATCATGTCAACATCATCATTTTGGTATTACAGTTTGAGTATGTGCCTGTCTTTTTTCTTTGTTCAGGGATCACCAGGCCTCCCTGGAGAACCAGGCCCAAAAGGAGAGATAGGACCTCCGGTGAGTCCGAATTCACCCAGCAGGCAAATCAAACATACATCTACATAATTGTACTGATGTATAAAGTAAAGAATTTGATACATTATTAAAGTTGGTCTCTTCCCTGCAAATAAGATGGATGGTTTCAGCATCATAATTTTTAGTTTCTACTACCAGGCTACTCTTTTTTTGTACTGAAAAGGGGGCTAACTCTGAACAACACCAATCAATCTATTAACGCAACCTTGTTCAGCTACTGCCCGCAGGGTTGGGTTTTGGGGGGCAGGGTTTATAAATGATGCTGTGGATGAAGAAAAATCCTTCTTTGGGCTACCAGAACGAAAGACCAACCACCAGATGAGTTACCAGATGAACATGCTAGAAGGATTTTGAGCTGTAGTTGATGGTTTCATATCAGAAACCAGGTGGTGGAAATAGGCTTTGGACTACAGAATGAGGAAAGCCACAAGTGAAATCTAACAAAGTATAAAGTTTTCTTGGCCTCCCTGACATTTTTTTTTTCGATTGATGTTTGTCAAAGATGTTTAAGGCAAGTTCCTTGAACTGATATGTTTTACTTTGTTTGCTGTCAAGTTCCTTTGAGTTTTCAACCTTGTCACAGACCTTTTGATTACATAACTTCATTTTCCCTCTGAAACAACTTTGATCAAGTTCCACATAGCCTTTTAAATAGTGAAGTATTCACATGTTTCCAGATACCACTGACTTTCTTCCACATGTGAAACAGCTTGTATGTCAGAGTGCTTATATAACCAGCTCAAATAGTATTTCTGTTAATGTATTCAGCTTGGCTTGAGTTAAAACCTGAGTTTGAGCAATGTTTTCATGCAACATATAGACCCTCTGTTCAGAAACATCAATAAATCAACAGGCTGCCAAGAAACACTGGAAACTTATGAACTGCTGCATTTCACTTCAGTGAATAATTCTTTTAGGGATATCTCTGTAAACTCAACTCAACTTAAATCCATCAGGCAGAGAAATTAAAAAAGTATATATACACACATATACACACACACACACACACACGCACACATATTATATACAGTTAATGGTTGTGTATATTTCCTCAACTGTCTGGAGTGAGTAAAGTACAAAAACAGCCCTGAACTTCTCCATTACTCATATTAGACATGGTCTTTAAAAAGTCCAGTCTTCGATAAAAGCAGAGTGAGATACAATATATAACCCTGTGTGTTTCTGTGGATGTCGATGCATGTTTCACTCTTCCTGTGTGTTTATCCAGGGCTCAGCAGGAAAGAAAGGAGCGAGGGGGCTGAGTGGATCTCCTGGCATTGAAGTGAGTATCAAACCACCTCCACGAAACGTATAGTTCAGAGAGACAGCAGCAAAAAGATAATCAAGGGTTGAGAGTGAGTGAAGGTGAGTAACAGTGTCACTGGTGTGGAAATTTTCCAGGGCCCAATTGGTTTACCTGGACTGATGGGAATGAATGGTTACCCAGGTTCGGATGGTCCCCCAGGATTTCCTGGCTTACAAGGATTACCAGGAAAAAAAGGACGACAGGTAATCAAAGATAGCATGTAGACAGCCATGCACCTATCTGAATATAATTATATGCAGTTTTAATGATTTACCACATATTTTCTGCTACAAGACAGGGAAACATATGTCACAGTTTGTTATTATCTTCGCATAAATCCAAACCCCCTGCCTCTATTCCACTAAAAATACTGTTTTATAGCTGCAACTTCAATTCTTTTGTAAATCATGTCATTTGATAATCAGCAGGTACAGCAATAATTCATGCAACTGGACCTTACTAAACACATCTAGGTCTATTGATCTAATTTGAAACGCATATTACTCTGTGTGCTCTTTTCCACAGTAACACTTTGTTAATGGACCTTTATCCAACTTAAGGGCAATTTCCATTATAGCAAATGCGAACTAGATTTAAGCTGGAGGGTAGCTGATATGCTTGCCCTTTTAGTCATTACATATTTGTTATATATAAAAAAGGTGAGGCTCACTGATTTTTACTATAGTCAGTCATTACAGATTTAACTACATGGACGAGTTTCACTTCTGTTAAACACTATAGACATAAGTGAACTACAACTATGGTGATCACTCAAGGTTTTGGAGGTGGGGTTCACATTTGCTAAAATATACGACTGTGGCTGACACGCAGGAAACCAGTTATATTCCAGTTTATATGTCCCAAAACATTCTTCTACTTGCATAACTGAATTTTCAAGAGGAAGATTGACTTTACTGTACTTAGTCCTAAATCTCTGTAGCAGATTTGTGGTCTGTATTGGAAGGATTTAAGAAGCCAATGATACACCCTTCTCATCTTTACCTTTTAAGGGCCTTGCCTTCCCAGATTTCTCGTTACTCACCAGGAAGTTACATCTTCACTGCGCTGACAGATTGACATGTAGTCCACGATGAATAAATGTGGGTGAATATTATCTACAGCAAGTGGAATGGTGGAAAGTTCACTATTGTCGGCACAGGTGAAATGCAGTGGCAGATAACTTAATCATCTTATTGGTTTATTGTTTTTAGATGCATTAGACTACAGAGTGCCTCAGGAGACACCATATAGACCTCCCTACCCATTCAGCCGTTCATGCTAACTTGTTGCAGACTGTCCATGAAGCACAGGGATTTTATTTGACTGCATCTCAGTGCCCAGATCTTTCCTTCACTTGTCACCATTTGTAGTTGTAAGACTGAGACATGCAGCTGAGACTAATCATTAAATGCCTTGTTTGATTTGATTGGCTTCTTCAGGTTGTGACGCAGTGGATTTATCTAAATCCGAGTGCAGACAGAGTGGATTGGGATTTCATACATGAATGTCCTTGTCCTTTTCAGCCAAGAGTTGGAAAGCAAAGTTCATTCTGTTTGACTTTCAATTACATAATTTTGTTGTGTAAAAATCTAGTAGTTCTAATTTAGGCAACTGATGTTTTTCACTTTGACTGAATAGTCCCATAATCAATAGCTTGATTTTGAAAAAATACTGGCTATATATTCAAAAAATATGTTGTACTTCATTCATAGAGGTCTTTTCTTAAATGTGAGCTCTGTCTGGAGATAGCAGGTTTTCTTGAGCCAACAGTCTGCTTCAGTAGTTCAGAGTTCATCTTTTACTACAAAACACCCGGGGCTTTCTCAGCAGGAGAAGTCTGCCGGAAACTCTCTTTTCAGTTTCACACTACGTGCTTCCATAGTGGGAAAGATACTGTAATATGGCTTCCTTCTGCCTCTGTTGGCAGGCAGCAGAGTCTCTGCAGAATAGTCCTCATCCTCTTTGTCCTTGTTAGTCATTATTCCCATGATTGTCAATTATCTTCCTATTCATTGTCTTCCTTATTATCTGCTGTATATTAATTTCTATTCACATTGCCAGTTGGATGCATTAGCGCAGTGAAAGGGAAAGACATTTTTAAAACCAAATTGGAACATTTCTGCTTTATTGGGCAGTATAATAGTGGAAAGCACCAAGAAAGAAATGCAGTAAAGGTCATCCTCTGAAATCCCACTGACAGCGATCCACCAACATCTCAGGAACCAGATGGACATTTTACCTGGTGGCTCCTGCTTTTTAATAGACAAAGCATGTACATTTGATAACATTAGGAAACTCTGATGATACGTATACTTACAGTGATAAATCAGTGATTTTTTTCTGCTTCTCAAAATCTCTAAATGTCTTTATTGCAGCATATCTGTGCTTGTTATGTGCCATATTTGTTATGAGGTAAAGTTTTGTTAGCTTGGATTATTGCGTATTGTAGAGAAAATAAAATCATTGATACATAATGGACATCAGGTCAAGAAGTTATTGCATGTTCTATCCAGCAGTTTCATATAGTATAGCATAGTCACAAACAACACTGTCCTTTACCTGAGAAATCTGGATTTATGATTGGATCATATACCCGTTGTCAGACTTAATTAAATCTTTGAGGGGTTTTATTAATCTGATGGACAGTATTTTTTTCTTATGCAAGACCTTCCGAGCACCTGCAGGCTGGGGATTCACCCAATAAACCTTCACTGGTGTAATTCCAATCTGGTTCCTGACTTGTCTGCTCTCCTCTCTGATCAAGAAACAGAAGCCATATGTGAAGCGACGACCCACTCAATCTGTTATTCTAATATCACTCACTCCCTTCTGCCTCACAACACTGCTGATGGAGCAGGAAACCACTGTGGTCTGTGGCAACTCAGTGACAGGCAGTCAGTTTTATGGGTACACTTAGGGAGCATGCTGTCAAGAAGTATTATAACCAGGAGAGGGGAGCAGACTTCAGCACTGTGGCTTACAACTAGAACTATACAACACGTTTACAAATGTATTTGGATGTATTGAAATAAACATTGAAGTTGAAACATTGAAAATAATTAAATTCACTGAATTGATTGCCATTATATATTTTTTTTGTTTTGTTTTAATGGAATGTCCTACACATACAGTGTAAATACACATACTTATATCAAGCGTATTCCCTTAAATGACTATGACCAGGTATCATTAAACAAGAAACACATTTCCTTGTTTAAAGGAACATACTGGGGTTTTGCACTTTTCTGCTGTTCTAAAACTTAACTTACTTTTAAAAATAAAGCTATATACCCAATAACCAACATTTTGTTGACTCAAACTCTGGTGTGCATTTAGGGTCAAAGAGGTTTGGTAGGACAAGAGGGAACTGTTGGACGTCCAGGACCAAGGGGAGAGGTTGGACTTCCTGGACCACCTGGAGAAAGAGGACCATTTGGACAAAAGGTGAAAACAATAATAGGAATAATATTGACCTGACATATTCTTAAATTGTTACTAATTGTTGTGTGTTTTTTCAGAATAAGAAGTCTCCAGTGAAGAAATAATTACCTAAGTTGTACTAACATTTTTAATTCCTGACCTTTATTGGTTCAGGGAGAGCCAGGACTGCCAGGAGACAGGGGAACCTCGGGAATCAAAGGCATGGAAGGGGCCATGGGTGACCAGGGCAGAACAGGTGACCAGGGACCCAAAGGACAACCAGTGAGTCTCTACAGGCATTTGTGTTTTAAAGTAAAAGTCCATCTCAAAATAGGATTCAAGTTTATTTCCATAGACTGAAATAATGGTCTAACTAATAACACTGTTGTAGATATTGTGGCTTTTTTCAGGGTTGAATTGTTAGGGAGAGTGGCATTTTTGATATTCAGACCGGCCAGTAGAATTTTATATACACAATGGTTTGGCAACCTCCTGTGCTGAAAAATGAAGCCAATGCACAAATGCCAAAAACTGCAGTTCCTTGAATGGCCACATAAGGCTGTCTCCAAAAGCAAGTCAATCTCCATTAAATCCCTATATTAAAATGCCAAAATTTATAGCAAAAATAAACAATTACATGTAAAAAAAAACATAGAATTTTTACATCACACATGTTCAAATTGATTAAGGCTTAAAATTATGCATAATTAAGGGCAGGGCTGCTTTGAGTGCTTTGAGGTAGATGCAGATGTTGGTTTCAGCAACCAGGCTTCACATGCCTTTATCTCAATTAAAGTAGAAGTGAAATCAAGTAGAGTTAAACTATTCACACAAAAACTCAAGAAGTTGTATTGTGTGAAAAATATCTTCATTATGTTGTGAATACTTTGTACTCTGCTTTGTTGTTCTGTTTTACCTAGCGTATATGTTTATTTCATTTCGTCATGACTGTTTGATTCTCAGATCAGATTCATACATTTTTCTTTAATTAATCTTTTTGAATTGTTGAAGTCATAACAGTGTAGGTCACTACGTGCTCTTTTTAAATTGTTACCATCCCTAGGAATGTTCTTGTTAAAAGAGGGTTTTATAAGCTTATATGCATTATTTAATACCTCTCTAAATATAGCTTCAGGGGTTTAGATAGCCAATCTGTGGTGGGGTTTAAAATGTGTGTGTCTGACTCTTTTCCACCCTGAGTGGAGTAACAAATTATCTGGGCGAGACCAGGAATGGAAACATTCCGCCTGGTAAGGCCAAGTTATGTAAGATCCTCACACTCCAGAGACCTGAAAAAGAGGTGCTGCACTTTACTTATGTAACTCCTCAAAGAAGAAAAAAAAGAAGCAGCATTCAATCCCTTGCCTTCCCCTCCCTCCACCAGTTTTCTCCATTGATGCTTGTGAAACAGAGAGCAGACTCAGGCCCTTGGGTCAGATCCCTTTACACTCTTCAGTGAATAGAGTTTCTCGGTCAAAGTCTCTGGCTCGAAAGCAGAGCTGTCTAGAGGATGTGGATGACTAGCTGTACAAACATAGTGTCTGCCACCCTGGACGACAGACAGTGCTCAGACACAGAATAGGGTACAGAATGTGAATGTGTGCTGGGGCTACTGTAGATCCAGACATTAAACCTTGTGTGTGCCCTAATTCTTCTGAAGTGAACAAGGACATCTTTAAAAGACCAACGTACTGTGTTTCTGCTGTGTCTAGAGTTCACACAAAAAAAAATCACAATCACATACTTTTTACTCTTAATTATTAAATTATGTGTTTGTTAAATGCATACAAATTGTCACAATGACAGTGTGTAAAAGGCAGTGCTCACCTGTGGCTATGATGTCGTTGTCTTTTCTTCTTATAGGGGGAACCTGGAGATGTGGGAATGGTTGGTTTACATGGTTTTCCAGGACCAGCGGTAAGAGACTTTGTAGTGTACCAACAGTTAGAGCGTAACAGATGAGTATATTGTCCCACAATGACAGGCAAGGACTGACCTCTGATTCCTTCAAACAGGGGCCAAATGGTGATTTGGGATTCAGAGGGTTCCCTGGTCCTAAAGGCCCAATGGGTACTCTGGTAAGTGTAATAAAAACAGGAACAGAAGACACACCACCAGGCTTTATTAAGGTGTACTGCTGGAAGTCAAACCCCAGCAGAGGAATACTATGAAAAGGAATACATGATTCATAAATACCTGTACAGTTCTCTTTTATCCAGCTGTGTAACCAAGCCCATATGAAGATATAAACAAAGTGTAGACACACACACTTGTCATTGTAATTACTTAGGACACTCTGAAGTCTAGTGAGATACATTTTAACCACCCTTTAGAGAATGTGTAAATTTAGACTTGTTTATTCATCCTCTGCCCTACTGTTTGTTTCAGGGATTCACTGGACCTGTCGGCCCTGAAGGAATGATGGGCCCAATGGGAAAACCTGTAGGTTTCTTTGTATTTGTGACAATAATCATTCTGCAGAAGTGTGAAAGATGTTGACACAATGGAAGTTTTACTTTCAATAAAACAGATTTATTAACTGGAGATGTGCTGTATATATTAGATGTACATAGACTACAGAATTTGTCACTCTGCTGTATGTTTTCATGTTGCTACTTTTCTTTTCCCCAGGGGCCAAGGGGTCCAAAGGGAAACAGTGGCGAAATGGTAAGAACTGATTCAAACCAGTATGGAAAACACTGAAGTCTGTCAGACTGATTATATGATAATGATTTATAATACATATGATTACATGCTGATACACTGTGTGATTATATCATGATTATACTTCATTGACGTGTCAGACTTGAAGATTCCTTCCAGAGAAAGCATTGCTGGGCCAGTTATCATGGCGCCACCTCAAAGCAGATTGTGGGTGCAAAAAAAAAAAAAAGACCTACTGCAGATGATGGAGGCTGTGTTTAAAGATGCATGAAAGCTGGACGGGGTTCAGCGGTAGTTTTGTTTATATGACTGTCCTAAAGTGACAGCAGAACACTGTGGCTGAGTCATAGTGAAAGTAGCTGTTACTCAGTGTCTCCCGGACCTCGCTGTGGGGCCTTACAGTACTCTCAGACCTTTTTGTGTAAACATTGTTGAGGAAATGCCTTGTCAAAATGTTAGCATGGAAAACCACAGTGTAATCCACATATTCACTTCTATATCCCTGCTCCCAGTCTGTAATGCAAAGTGTAGATTCTCAGATCAGCTTAAATTCCCCTGCAATTTACATGACCACACACACGCAGACACAGACTGTGTACACAATGGCCTATTCATTTTAGCCTTTTCTCAAACACAGATGATGTCAAATATGTGCATACTCTCACACATACAGCATGAACTACCCAAAACCCCACCAACAGACTTAATAAAGTCCAGATGCCCCAGGTAGTAACTATAGAAGAGTCAGCCAGAGGGGGCAGTAGGTAACCACAGCATGATACACAGACAGATCCCTGCTGGTGTTCCTCACAGCATCACAGGGAAAGGTGAAAGGAGAAAATCAATCATTAGCCTGCAAAGTGTTGCTCTACTCACTGTTATACTGTGCTTTCATTACCAAATAAATACAGTATATTTTATTTTTAACGTAATATGGCATTCATGGGTACAGGAATATTCACGTTGTCTGCTACAGTAAAGTCTTGGGGTTACCACAGCAAACAAGACATAAAGAATATATAACCTATGCCTCATTTTATCTTACTTTCAGGGGCCTCAAGGACCACAAGGAAGTCCAGGACCCAGAGTAAGTGTTAATCTCATTATCACATTTTAGCTTTATACTAAACACAACAATAAAGTTGTGTGATATTTCTATTTATAAAGCATTAGGGACAAGCTTTTTTCAATTCAGTTTAGGCAGTCTTTTTAAATTTTGAAACCTGCTCTGCTTTCTACAAATGTATTTGGTCAGTCCAGACTTGGCAGTTCTTGCATTGCACACTCAAACATCTCCCTATACTGCAACTTCAGAAAACACTGTAACAGACATGGTTTACCAGGAAGCAAACTGACTGCAGCCACAATGAGATCATTTTTCACTGTGTCTCTCATTTTGTCTTCTTCTTTCTTCCCACCTCAGGGACCTCCAGGAGCTCCAGGTCCAACAGTAAGTGCTTTGTGTCACTCTTATTGACATGATCAGCTGCAGGGCAGGAGTCCTATTTCGAGTTTCATGTAAAAGACTTAAGGTTTGGGCCATAAATGCAAGGAAAATTGTCCAACTCATGATTTAAAAAGCATATACTCTATTCTATTTATTCTAAACCCTGTATTCTCATCCTGTTGTATGTCTTAATCTCAGTCTGGTTGGAGAGTATCACTGTTGAAGAGAGAAGAGTGTCCAAGCTTCAACAAGCTTTGTAGAGCAAAACAGAGCCAGGATGTGATAGAGCCAGGGCAAGCATTTTTGTTTGCTTATTTGCTAACGTTCAAATGAGCCAGTAAATCATCAGTCTCTGTGATAAGACATCCAAAAACACTTTAATGTAATTTTGTTCAGTAGCATTCGCAGTGGAGATGAGTGATTAGTCTTCTCTGGCACTGTGATAAAAGAAAAAAACTCCTCACTTCTCTTCTGTTGTAACATCTGACTCAATTCTAAGAACCCAACTCAACCATATCGGATGCCTCTGTTTACACACATTATGTGATAAGTGAAATGTTTATTCTAGTCCAATGTGTTATCCCTATTGAAGTCAGGAATGTGAAGATTTATTGATGCAAGACTTATTTTACTGTTTTTCCCTGGTATTAAATTGTATTCTTATCATATTTAAGTTTTCTCTATAAACTGGACATGTAATGCCTCTGCCATGTTTTCTATACCCTATGAACATGAACAAACCTATGTGTTACATATTAAATCTTTCACTTGAAAAATAAAGTACCAAATCTGTTATGTTTTCATTAAACTGAGTGTGTTAATTTTGAATCCACAGAGGCAGGCATATGATGACTCAGCTGTCTACAGTCAGTCTAACACTGCCCACAGGACAGAGGTAAGGCACTAACACACTCAATGGACATGTCAGTGGGTGGACTGATGGATGAATGGTAGATTAGTTTTAGTTTATTACAAAATTCCTCACAAGATTTGTGCTTTGTTCTCCTTGTTGCTGTTGTAGGTATACTGGGGACTCTTGATTTCTTATTTTGGAGTTTAACAGTGTTGTCTTTCCTTTTCTTAACCAGAGTTTCCAGAACACAGAGATGAGTGTGCCAGACCAGAATACAGAGATACTTAAGACTCTGCAGTATCTAAGCAGTGTGATCGAGAGCATTAAAAAGCCTCTGGGCACTCGGGAGAACCCGGCTCGTGTCTGCAAAGATCTGCTTGATTGTCATTACAAGCTCAAAGATGGTGCGGGTCTCATCTACCTGATCCTCAAGTCATTTTTTGTTACACAACTCTAGACATGTGTAGGTGTTTGCACATATAGCATACTAGTTATCTCCCTGTCTCACTATCGTTTTCTGTCTTCTGTTTGAATTGGGCACTTTCAGGTTGGTTCTGGATTGATCCGAACTTGGGCTGTACTTCTGATGCCTTCAAGGTCTTCTGCAACTTTACTGCAGGAGGGCAGACTTGTTTACATCCAGTCGCCTCTAACAAGGTAACATTGAAGAGGTGAACATATCAGGCTGCCAGATAACATAAAGGGCTGTTTACTTTATTGAATTCTAAAGAAATAAAATAGTGGTTAGTTTGGATGATGGGGACATGTTTCATTCAGTTGATTCTTTGAACCTTTTCTACATCTCTACATTAACATTAATATTTCAGTTGTCTTGATGATGGCAGACTGATCACACTAGTGTTTCTGCTCTCTGCCACAGATGGTGTTTGGTGTAGGGAAAGTCCAAATGAAGTTTCTCCATTTACTGAGTACTGAGGCAAGCCACAGCATCACACTCCACTGCCTAAATGATCCTCCTTACGGAACCACAGACAGCTTCAGCTCCGCCGGATTGACGATGCAAGAGAATACCACACTTCGGTTTCGTGGCTGGAACAAACAGATGTTTGAGAAAGATTCACTACTTGAACCACATGTGCTACAAGACGAGTGCAAGGTGACGAGTCGGACAAAGATATGATTTTTTTTCTGTGTATAAAAAATAAGTAATAAATATTTATGGATATTTTGTTTATTTTCTGCCCATTTTCAACACAGGGATTGTCTAGTACAAACCTTTATGTGATGGTGTCACAATTCTGTGCAATAATTGGTCTGTTCCATACATTGACAACTTGAATTAAGGATAGAGCATGGAATGAAGACACTTTGACAGACATATTAGTTTGACTATATATTAGATTTTAGAAGAATTTAAAATACATTTCCAAATATATTCTGTAATATTTATGACTTGAATGACATTTCTTTCTGTATTTCTTTTTCTCCACTCATCCTCTTTCAGATCCAAGATGGCAGCTGGCACCAGTCACGTTTCTTCTTCCATACTCAGGACAGTCGTCAGCTACCTATTGTAGACATACAGGAATTTCCCCCATCACAGCCAAATAGTCAGCAGCATATAGAAATCAGTCCAGTCTGCTTCCTCTGACAGCAACATCTCGTCATGTAACCTATTTACATGAACTACTAAAATGCAAGGCTGTTACAAAAAAATGGCTGCCTACCAAAGAGTGAGTGTCCATCAGACTTTGTCATGGAAACCGTTAATGGGACCTGTCAGAGCAACAAATGTCCAATCGAAGGCAGATCTAGATGGAAGAACTCAAATCTCTGTGGAACATCCAGGCCAAGAAGGCCAAAGGAGAATAATGTATACCAATATTTATCACCAATTGTGTAAGTATGTTTTGTCAATAATTGTTAGTCAGACAGGTTGGCTGTGTATGGACCGATATTACTCCCTGATCACAGGGTAGGGCCTCACTAAGCAGCAGCCTATCCAGACCCCCAAAACTCACACCTCGCTCTCACCCCCAAACACACCCAGACCATCCTAAGCAGAGGTCTAACCTGAAGGAGTGTGCCAGGCCTCTACATAGGAGCACTGTCTAACTAAAGGTTTTTATGAGTGCAATAGCATGTGGATAATGTGTGACTGCTTTAAATATTTCATTTTCTGATCAAAGGCTATATTTTACATTGTTTTCATGATATTTTTGTCTTCGGTCCTGCCCAGTTGGACCTGTACATCTTGAGAGATGGTGCTCTACCTCTACCTGCTCATTTGCTTTCTAGGATAGTTGCTAATGTCAAAGTAGTCCTTTTTTTGCCTCTGTGTTGTATGTACCGGTTACATCAAGATTTGTTATGTTGTATAAGTACTTATGTTGATTTGGTCATTTCTAATTTATGAACCATTTTTTATACACTACATATTTTTGTAGCTTTTCCTTCTATGTGGTAGGTTCTTCAGGGGAAACCTATCATTGGTGCTGCAACAGAGAATGAGTCATCAGTGAGTTTTTACATTTCCTGTGTATATATTGACAGCATACTGTATGTTTATTTATATCCTTTTTGTTTTTGGTTCACATTACTGTACCACAGTAAGTTATACTCTCAGAGAACTATTTGGTCAACCACAGCTCAGTCTAAAGAAGTATTTATGTTTTAAAAGGTGCGTTTGTGTGTTCACCCCTGTGGCTGTATGCCTGTCATACTGTTATTTCAGTTCATTCAGTGGTGGTTAGGTGAACTGGCAGCTACAGTAGGTCAGAGTCAGAATACACAGAAAACATTACCTTGAACAAAGTGTAATTATATAAAGTCTGTTGGAAGATAAGGTTGGATGCAAATCTGTAAATAATAAATAAGTTGACAAACAAATAAATGGAACATTTTATCCACAAATGGCTCTGTCATTTTTTTTTTTGAAACTACATATGAACTGTTTTCTACTGACAAATCTATTTAGATTAATGGTGGCCTAAATGTTGCAGTTTAATACCTGGAGAATTTGTCAGTACGGGTAGATTGAAAAAGTACCTCCCTTGTCAACACCTCTGAGGTGCTTTAGAGTTACAGTAGGACCTTAACCTCAACTGTTCCAGCAGAGCTGCTTAGCAGCCAACAAATAAGAATGCTTCCAGGTGTCAATGTGTGTGAGCATGATCAGGCTGGTATGTTATGTTATGTTAAAAAGAGATCATGAAATTGTTTGCATATAAAGGTAACTGTGAAGATCAGACTCCAGAAGAGTATTTTGACCATCATCAGGCCTCAGTCTAAACTGAGGAACGAAGTCATCTTACTTTACTTTTTAATCTGCACAACATTTAATGATGTAAAATGTATTATGGCTGGATGCTACTATTTTGCCACCTCCTATAGAACAGGTCTCTAGTTTGAACCACATTATGGATGCAAACAACTGTGTGCACATGTTCTCTCATTCTCACACATGCACACACTTTACAGAAATATGAATGTCAATCTGTACTGACCCTCCCACCATTCACCCCCACCACAATAAACTCATCTTACATAAGCATACATAAAAGGTGGTGAGGAACTAGACTTACAAATGAACAAGTCAAGCAGCTACTTATCTATCTGACACATTGTCCCCATCCTCCTCAGCTCAGTGTTATTTTTGCTGTCAGTATTTGCCATCTGGGGGACGTTGTAGTTCTGATCCACCGACACCAGGAGGCGCCAATGAGCACGCTCCAACCGGAACTCGCCTCCACGTGCTGTAAGTGCTCACCGGCGGAAGAAGGTTTGTTTTGGTGTCGCGCAGTTTGTGTCCAACGTGCGTGTGCAGCTATCCTGTAATGTGCTCAGCTATTGTACCAACAACAGACATAATGTCAACTGTGGAGAGCCAAGGGGAAAACAGCGGCCCGGATGAAGAGCTGAGAGGGACCAAAAGGAAGATTTCCCTCTCCAAGTGAGTGTTTTAACAAACTGCTAACTTAGCTAACCGCTTCATGTTTGCTTTAATGTTAGCTTACATGAGCACTGTTTTGACCAGTGTACAAGTCACATACCGGTAGATATAAGGAGTAGACTATAACGCTGGATATTACCGTTAGCAAATAAGAAACGGCGGGTAAATTAGCGTGTTAAACATTATCTACAGGTTAGCAAGCTGTTAGCTCGCTGGCTACATTTGAGAAAATACTCTCAAACTGAAGGCTGCTTACTGTAATGCTTTATCTCCCCTCGTCTTTATCCTGTTCTGTCTGGTTTTCTATGAGTTTGACCACATACCACATACCACAGACCACATAACTGCTGAACGTCTCTGTGTGTAAAAAGTTTTAATGTTTTTCTGTGGTGTGTTTCAGTCACGTGTGTTGCTTACTGCACTTGTTTGTGTCGTTTGCTGTCATTCGTCCTGTAACTGTTTGTTCAGGTTTAACTGTAAAGCTGTCCACAATGTGTATACACAGTGCTGACATGTTGTCTGTCCTGCAGCTGTGGTGTGTGTGGATCACAGGAAGCCAAGTACAGATGTCCTGCCTGTCTTGCCCATTCCTGCAGGTGAGATTAATTTATTTTATTTTTATTAACAATTCATGCTACGATGAGCAGCAACAGTAGACAAAAGAAATTGTGAGAAATGCCTGAGAATCTGTGTATTATGTCACTTTGTTCATGTTTTGTGACTTTGTAGTTAATAGTTTATATTCTTAAACGTGCATGTTTGAATTCCATAAAATCATATTTTGGTCTTATTTGTAGATGCTGAAGCAATTAAACACAACATTCCCTTTTTAATATGTGGACCTGAAGCTCCATTGCACCCATAGAGCTACCTGTGTTATGTCTACAACGTACTTATCACCCTATCATTGGACACTAGATTCCGTGTGTGGACATTGTAGAAGAAATGTCAAGTTGTATTAAAACTTGTATTTCATAGAAGATTGAGACTCTGGCCAAACCGACACTTTGATTTGGCTGAAATGATTACAGGAAAAAGATCTTTCAAAGAATATATTTGTGTGTGCAACGAAGGGTGGTGAAATAAAGTGTGTGGTCCACCCAAACTATTACCCTGAGTGGCATATTAATGGGAAACATTGCACTTTTGTCCATGACCTTGGATAATTTAGCAGCTGTGAGCACGGCTCAAGGCAGATTTTCCCAGAATTATTATCATGTCATCAAAGATGAATACTATTTTATATTGTTAAAATCGTGGTGAGATCACATGAATAAGATGAGTTCTGTTGGTGAGTTGATTTTCCCTCTGTCTTCTGCTCCATCTCTATGATGAGATCATTTTATTACATAGAGCATAAAAGCTATATTCCATCTGTGTCTAATATCACGTATAAAATCAGAAAATCTGTTCTACCATTGCATGCAGTAACATAATATTTCTGATTGACTCATGGCCATATTTTTGTTTTCTCTGACTGAACTGTAAGTTATGGCCAGGAACAACATGCCACCGGCGATGGCAGTGCTCCATGAAATTCTGTGGATGCCTAAGCATTTACAACTTAACCTTCAAGTACTTAATGGCATAACGAAGGTCGTCTGAAAATTTCATTAAGATTTCTCAAAGGGCGCTGTCCTTCCACATTCTCTCATGGTTGCCTGTTGTTTTTGGGCATCATTCAGCATTCCTTTTACATAGTTTCTAGGGATACAGTTTTGGTCTGACCCTGGCCAAATACCTGTCTCTCAGCAAGTGTCTGAAAAAAGTCTTTCCATGCTTGGATTAAATCTGAACTATTTTTGTGTGTGTTCTTTCTTTTTTTTCAAGATCTTTCAGAAAGCCAGTTACAGGCACGCTGAATTTTATCTTCAGTAATGTTTTAAAAGCTGAAATGATTAGTTGAGTAATCGAATAGTTGATCAACAGAAAATAAAGCTGAAACTATTGTGGTAATTCATAAATTGTTTAAGTTGTTTTTACCTGTTTTAATGTTTGTGCATGATATTAAACTGATTTTTGGTGGACATTTGTCTACTATGTCCACATTTTATGGACTAAATGAACAACATATTAATTGAGAAAATAATCTAAAGATTAATCAGTATTGAAAATGATTCTTAGTTGCTGCTTTATTGTTGTCATGATTACACTGTTCGCTGATTTATGAACATGTGAACAGCCTTGATGGAGCTGTCTGTCTTTTTTCGTGGATATTGAACAGAGCTTGTATTAGTGACACATTAGCATCAGACAGCTAATGTAATGAGTAGTTTGGCTAGCAATAAACTGAAAATCTTAATCAACAAATCATCTCACTTGAAGTAAGAGTATCAATGACGTATAAAGAAGGGTAGATTAAAGCTGCTTGCCAGTATTTGCTTGGTCCAGAGATCTGAGGCAACAGTGGGCCAATGTTTCAGGACTTCATCTGGACCAAGGCGTCCTTTCCAGGCTAAAAAGCAACTTAACACAAGAAGAACCATAAAAACACAATCAGACTTATATCTATAAACACATTTCTGCTTATGAATGCAGATCTAAGAATGAACTACAAACAGAGACCAGAATGCTTCCACCGCCAAAATCTTGGTCACTTGCCTGCATACTCTGCATGCGTTTGCAGATATCTTTTTACAGAGATGACCAGATTTCTAATTGTGTTGGAAGTCCACTGTTGTTCGTTTAAGTGATGCATGAAGCACGCTGTGGGTTTCCAATTTGACAGTTTATTTTCAGTTGTTTCTAGTAAAAACTTTGAGAGTGCAGAGGAGATTCAGTTGCTATTTGGAAGGAAGTGCAGCATAAACACTGTTAGCTTCTTGTGGTGCTGTGTTTATCTCTGGGTTAGTAGCTGACTGAAGTTGTCCACAAAGATCTGAATCCGAGAATCAGGTTGTTTTCTCTGACCCTTTCTCCGAGCACACATTAAAATATTTCTGGAATGAGGCAGTGGACAAAGCAGTGTCTGGCGCTACTTATTTGTTTGGGTGGTGCTATTGTTTCATCTCTTATCTTTCATATCTCACTTCAGCGGACTAGCAGTCTTTGGATAACTGAAAAGCTGCCAAGCCAGAATCTTTTAAAGAATTGAAGTGTTACCTAACAAATTCTGTCTGTGTATATTTTCCAGCCTGCTGTGTGTGAAGAAACACAAGGAAGATTCCGGATGCAGCGGAATTCGAAACAAAACAGCCTTTTTGACCCTGTCACATTTTGATGAAATGGCTCTTCTCAGTGGTGAGCATCTTCTTTACTCCACCCGTGACTGAATGGAATACTAGCAGTATTTAACCTCACTGTCACGGTTTACAGTTTATGTAGGTTTATGTAATGAGTGATATTGTGTGTGTGTGTGTGTGTGTGTGTGTGTGTGTTTGTCTTTTACCCATGTTGTAGATTACAGGTTTCTGGAGGATACAGGGAGATTTGCTGATGGTGCCACCAGAGATGATCTCGTCCGGACTCCTCGCACCACTTGTAAAGTATGTCCTTGATTTACAAATGAAGTTATCTCATATGCTTAATGTTGGATACTCGACCTCAAAGCTTCCGTGTGGAGTTTTTAAACCTTTTTTTTTTCCTTTGCTGCATATGCACAGGTGACGTGATGTCTCATCACTGATCCATAGGTGGTAGTAACAAGCCAAGAACCATAACAATGCACCAGCAAATGCAGGAAAGAAAACTGCATACTAATAAACATGGATGTAAAACATGCTTACATTAACATTTTAAACATTGTATAGAATTGCAATACCACTGTGGTAACTATGGACAGCTGAACACGTGTATTTGTTATTATGTTACTTGTGATCAAAAACTAGCGAGTCGACAACTTTGCTAACAGCCAAACATGAAGCAACTGCAACAACACAAGCATAGCAGCCAGCTAATATTACTTAAAAGTCCAACAGCGAGAAGCCCAGCTCGGCTTCTGTCTTTCACCCTTTTATTTCACAAAGCTCTCACCACCAACTAAAAGTCCCAGATTCACTCAGAGGCACTGTTATTTCTTGGTAGAAATTTCCCACAGTGTTCTCGATTCTCTACCAAAAACAGTTTTTTCAACCTGTGAATCTTATTCTAGATGAAATTTAATCGTTAATTATTTTCATATTTGTTTTTTTTTTTGTCCTTAAAAATATTATCTATGAAACAGAAATAGATTTTATATCCATTCCCATTTCATTAGGTCAGCTATTTTAGTAGTAGTATACATGTATGTTTCCGAATTTCAGTGTGAAGTGTTTTGGTATTTAAGAACCAGAAACAGATGTTCCCCTCTTCATTGTTGTCATCACTTATCATGTTTCCACTTTAAAAAATAGTCAACAGTTCATAACTGTTCAGCCAAGACTATTCTCCTGAGTGGTGAAAAATCTATCTCAGCGCCAAATCACAGCTAAATTGAAAGCCGATACAGTTAATATTTAAAAGCTCTTTGCACTTTGATCCCAAACAAGAACAGGTTGACCCAAGACTGACCACTCCTAAGAGTCCAAGACCTGTGCTGACTTCTAAGAATGCTCTAAAGGGCATTAGCATTTACTGGAAGTGAATAATAATACAGAGTGCTTTACAGAAAGAAAACGGCACATAAAAACAGTACTCCAATCTCACAAATACAATTCAGAAAAAAGCAACATGAAAAGAAGAGTGGACAATAAATCCCAGTAACATATCAAACATTCATAAATAATAAAATGAAAGGAAAATGGCTGAAATGATGACCAAAACTGAAGCAGGAAAGACCATCTGCAGCTGGTGTATGAGGTACCTCAGAGGAATCATGCAATATGTAGTAAATCTCACTTTGAGCAGTGTGATAAATATTAACCTGGAATGTCAAACTGACTGACGATTAATTTGTGTGATTGTCTAACCCTTTTCAAAAAAACAACCTCACGGTGTAAGAAGGAAAGAGATGCATGTGTTGGATTTATCATTTCAGTTGCATTTATGGCAAAAACATATACATGTCAGTGGTCCATGTCTTATTATATTATATTATATATCTGAGTTAAGTTGAAAAAAATAGTAAAAGTAGTTTTACCATTGCAGAAAGCAGCATCACCTAAATATTTTTGTGCTTTTATTGCTTTACTTACATAATTTGTGGCTGTGGTTATGCAATATTTGTTGTTGTGCCAAGCCACAGATATTCTGATATGCAAGACGCAGCTTTTACCTGTATTCCTACTACAAGACAACACAAGTGATACTTGAGAGCTCAGAACAATGCATGTTCTTTTATTGGATTTTTGGAGGCAGTGACCGCTTCAGCTGTCACAAATCAATCAAAATAATGAGGCTTATTCTCAGCGAGAGATACACGCTTGGCACATGATGAGCTTTGGGATTTGGGTTTCTACCAGGACATTGCAACTGCAGTAATCTGTTGTTATTAGCCTTGTATAGCCCTACCTTTTAAATAAATCTCTTTTACTGACTCTCAGTACCTGCCAATCTGAAGTCATGAAGGAGCTGCACGAGTGCCAGAAAGGAAAGGCTTGTCCTTTCACATTTAGATGAGGCCAGTAAGAAGAAGTTCAGGTCGTCTTTAGATTGTTAATGAAACTCACACAGCTGGATTCATTGATGCAGAACAGATGTTTGGTCTTTAGACTTATTTGTTCTTAGAGAAGATTTCCCCCCCACTGACTTTTCCACTGGACTGAAATGCCAGCAAGTCTGTGGTCCCAACAAATCTATTCAAGGCTAAGAATAGAAGTTTTCTGTTACATCCTGTTTGACTGAGCTGTTGTTTTGTCTGAAGTCTGCTGCTGCAAGATTTTACTGAAAGGTCTGATGCCTGTCGGGTTGTTCTGTTTGGTGTTATGTGTCTAGATGTGTTTTGGGTCTTACTTTGGGTCTTAAACCTTACTGAACTCCAGTATGCCAGTGTTTCTCTGTACACTATACAGAATGGTACTGTGCAGACTACAGCTAATGATTATTTTCGTTAGCAATCCATTTGATTTGGTTCTAATCGATTTCAGCTCATTATAATGTCAGAAAAGGGTGAAAATGCAATGCATGAAAAGCATATGCACATATAACAGTTTTTTGTCAGTCCAAAACCCAAAGGTGTTCAGTTTATCATCACTGAAGACTCAGAAACCAGCAAATATTCACATTTGATAAGCTGAAACCAACGAAAATCAATTTTTCTGTCAGGTGCTTAAAATAATCAACTGTATTAAACTGCACTGTACTGTTTTTACTTTTCTCTTTTCCAGGCAAAGAGGCTGGCAGCCAATGCCAGAAAGATGAACATCACATTGAGGTTTCTCCCCATCACATTCACTAAAAGCAGAGAAAACTCCACCTTCTTTCTCAAAAAGTAAGAATTGTTTATTCTTGAACTTAACTAGACATACACAATGTACTATTATATAGTCTTGGCTATATTGAAAATAAGTGATTCTTAAATGTTCGTCACACATGCTACAGGATCATAGAACACACGGAACTCAAACATACTGAAGCACAAACACGGGGAGTGGTAATACAACAGCGCAGGTGTTTGGATTTCCATCAGATCAGCTGCATTCAAAGTCCAAGCCCGACATTTTGAGACTGTTTGTGATGCGCACAGTCAAAGACAACACATGGATTTCTGGTGAAGTGTAATCCTGCTTACTCTGGAGCCTCTGATTAGTGATGTTTTACTTTACCACAGGATGGCACTCTTGTTAAGCCCCTAACAGCAGCTGTATTGAGTGCTGGTTCTCTTCAGGTTATCTTATGGGAGTCTGGTACGTGACAATGAAAGGCATCTACCCATGTCTGTTACATGTGGGATCAATATTCTACCTGAGGCAGTTGGGATGTTATCGATGTTATTGACATTAACACATACACGCCACTGTCTGACAGTCTGAGATAAGGTGAAGTTTACCATGGGAGATTCAGCCATGATGATGTCATCAAGTTGTTGCATGATACAGTTTGCAGCTTTGCTGAATTTCACATTTCATTCCTGTTGATAATGCCATTTCAAGCTGGTAGATTGTAGCCATTCTGTTTCAAGATATCTGCAGCTTCCAATCTGCAGACAGACCACACACACACACACACACACACACACACACACACACACACACTCCCTGCTGAGGATAAATGACACCATATTCCATGCTGCAGACAAACCATCACTGGGCAGCTGCAGTGCATCTTCTCCATTATATTACCCCAGTTAAAGGAACATTCTGCAAACTACTGCAGGGCTCAGTGACTAAAAATGAGTTAAACCATAGGCCATACCAATTGTTTTCATATTCCGTGATAATATACTACACTTTCTAGTCATCATCAGTACACTTTTGAAGGAATGTTGTTTTATTAAAATTGGTGGATGTATTTAAACAGAATTTTATCATCAGCAGGCCTGTCATCTTCAAGGTATAGGATCAGTATTCCAGTAGATTGAAATAATAGCCCCCTCTGTACCAAATGTATGGCTAGATGAGTCGTAAATGAGTTAAAGTTAAACTTGCAGAAAAGGTTGGCAGGAACTCATCACCAGCTTCTTGTGAGGTAAATGTTCATGAATTGTTGACCTAAACTGGAATTTGTCAGGAGCTAGTTTCATCATTACTAACATGAGCTTAATATTATCATAAAAGGTCTTCCAGTGGTTCTCAACCTGGTCAGGACCCCTCAAGGGGTTGTGAGGTAATTTGGGGTATTTGTGTCGCAACTCTAAAAGGTTGCGAACCACTGTTTTAATGTCACAGCGTGTCGTTGGCCGAAGTTTGTTCTCACAGTCAGAAAACGTAAAAGATTTTTAAACAAGCTTTGGCTTTTGAGACTTTGGCTTCAATCAGAAAAGAATAAAATGTGACAGAAAAAGAGAACCTATGCCCAATGAAGAAACTGTGGAAAAGGGTAAAAAGGCTTTTTTTAGCTTTGAAATTAACACACAGTGACATGCGACACCAGCAGCAATGTTGTTGTTATTTAACCCTTACCCACTGGGAGATTAAGGATTTTGGAAGAAATGATTTGTGAAGTCAACTTTGCAGACTCGCAGTAAATTAGAGACTGGGTCATTAGTTGCTTCAGACCCCGTAGTAGTAAGTAATTCTTCTCCATGGGCACTTTTCCATTTTCCTCAGTCCTGCTGGTGGTCTTGTCATGTCTGGCATGTTTTCTCCCTCCTTGGACAACCTTCTGCCACTCATTTTCCCATTTCTTTTGAGGCTGAATCCTGCCACTCTAATCCCTCTGTGGAAGAATAGAGGAGGGGAAGAGGGGAAAATGGTTATTGAACTGCATATTAAGGTTTTACGAGTCTGAAATGCCCAGGGACAACATTGGGTGCCAATCAGGATTGCCACTAAAAGAATCCTTTGTCAGTGCTTCCAGCTGGTTTTATGTTGTTACTTTCCCTTTCACCACCCTCTTTTCCATCCGTAAAGTCTAGCACTCTGTCATGTCTGTCTCTGGTGTTTTGCAGGCAGTGAGTTAAATGTGCACGTCACATCTCAGGATGAGGCAATATTATGTCAGGTTGTAGTAGCACACTCTGCCCACCCTCCAACCCCATAGTCCCCAACACATGTCAGATGGTGACAGAAAGTTTTTGTTGGATGAGACCAGAATGTCTGTTAAGTCTTGGATATTTAGCTTCAGCTCCTCAGAAATGTGCTAAATTCCCACAAGTACTCCAGCAAAACACACAATAGGAATCTTTATACCGTTGCCGGTTCACTATCTGTAGAGGAATCTTTGTCCAGCTGCACAGCCTTATTTCTTTGTTTAGTCTGGTTAGTTTCACTGAGGATTTTTCAACTAACCGCAACAGTGTCTCATTCACAGACTAGCAAACAGACACAAGGGATGGGATGAAAGGTATACAATAAATTGCAAGCGATTGGGAGAGAATGTGCTTCAGAATGTACCAAGTACATAATATAAAAAGCAGATGTGTGAGCAGTGTGACTGCAGCTGGTTAGCGACATATTCATGCTACGCACTCGCTCTGCCAGAGAAGGATCATTACTGGCAGACAGCTGACTAGAGGGCTTTCATGCCTGGCGATGGTTTGTGCGCGCGTGCGTGCACGTTTATGTAAGTGTGTGACTTTGTGTGTCTCTCTGATTAAATGTTTGTATGCAAAATAATGGCCGTGCAGCTACTTTCTTTCCACCTTTTGCCGGTGACTAATTTCAAAAACAAGGTACAACCAGTAAAGAGACTGACGAAAAATTACAGGCTGCCTCTCAGTTCAGCCCTTGGAGGGTAAGTATATAATAGCTGGCATTTGGCAGAACATTGGGAGTAGCTGTGTTAGGGTGGAATTATGTTTTCTACAGCCTCAGCCTGGCATGGCGGGGCATTTTCCTCATAGACAGCTTGAGTGGACTGGACAACACATTGCAGAGGTAGTTACTGGGGATAATAACTGAACATATTTCTATAATAACTTGAGATAATTAGTAATATGAGCAGCTGTGGATATGTGCCATGTATGTCAGTTTGCCATATTTTGGGAATCAGCCTCAGTCAGCTCTCTGGGTTAGAGGAGGCCTAATTTTGTTCCCTGATATTGACAGGTGTTGAGGAACAGTGAACTCAGAAAGTACTACTTGTTCATAATATAAGAGAAAAAATAATCTTTTTGTAACTGGAGCCACCCACCGATAGATTTCCGAATCAGTGAACTGAGTCAATATCTGTCTGTCTAGAGACACAGTGTGTGCTGTTTTAGCTTGTCAAGCCTCCATGCTGTTATCCTAAAACACATTCATTTTCGCACTAGTATTCTAAAGCTCTGGACTCTTGCCTCTGTTTTCTGTTCTGCTGTCAAACAAACTGTCTCCTCCTCTATCATACTGTAACTTCAGCTTCTAGTAGAGCCACCAAAGAATCGACAGATCCCTGTTTGACTGCCTGTCATCATCCACTTGTTCTTGCTGCAGCTACTCAATCTATTGCTTTACGCAGACATGTGACGGTGTGAAAGGAAACGGATATTTTCTTTCATTTTTGGCCGGTGGCTCGTTACTAAGTGGCAGGTTTTTGCGACTTAATGATTACATCTACTCACGACTACTGGTAACAAACACTTCACACTTGTGACAGCTTCGTTTTTGGACCTGTTTTGCCCTAGGAAAGGTATAAACACTTTTGCCTTTCAAACATTGTCTGTTTACACAGCAAATAATCTAGTTCCTTTAAGTGATAGTGAAGCCTTTATTCAATGATGATTATTAATTGACTATTATGAGCCAAAACAACAGTGAACTTATGAGCAATGCAGCGACCGGTAACTGACAAATGTGTTGCCATGTTCATCTTTCAATGCCATTATGCCTGCCTGTGCTTTTCAGCAAACGCGTCCATGATGCAGACAAGATAAAAGTTGTTATAGGACAGGAAGAGCAAAGATGTTGCTTAACACGATGACGTGTTGGTGGTTTGGGCTTTTTCCAAAAGCTGTTGTCACGCGCACCTCTTTGTTTAACCACTTCACTGTAGCTGCTCTTTCTCCCAATGCAGTATTGAAATGGATCTGCCAACATAAAAGTCCAAAAAAATGTAAATATCTAGATGTAGACAAAATCCCGTCCAACACACAGAGTGGGTTTGCATTGCATGCAACATTAGTTCAACAGACGTCGCCACATTTCATCACAGCTGTACAGCAAAGGAAATGGAAGGTGTTTTATCGTAGCACGCATTTACATGTTTTTGTGGCCGTATTTCATATCTCTTAAACTGATAAAAGCTGTGCATAGTGGCTTACCATCACCAAATTTAAAATATCAGTTATCTTCTGCCGGAAGTGTAGGCCGCCACACACACACACACACACACACACACGCCAAAGTTTAAGCGATGGAAAAGTGGTGTAATTTTAGAACCACAATTATGCCATTTAATGCAATTTTGAAAATTCTGAAATGCAACAGTGGCATTCATCACAGGTTTGTAGAAATCTAAGTGGTGTATGAAATATTGCATGTGATGAATGAATGAACATATGGAATAAAGCAGGCAGAGTCGTATTTCACCCCATATTTCATGACGGGGGACAGCGATTCATCATTTTGCGCGCTCATGTGCACCACGATTCCTACTTTCCAAATATTCAAATGTTCAAATGAAAACATCAGCAGTAGCTTTAGCTTCGAGACTCCAGAAGACAAGCTTCTGGCTGCGATTGGCTTGATTAACCACTGTTGATGCAGAGCAGAGTCTCTGCCGGCTGCCATCCGAGACAAACCTCACACCAGAATGGCAAGCAGGAGTTTCATCAGTGTTACGAACGCTGTCATCATAATTGGCCACATAACTGTGGGCTACATGCTGCTTTCTGGCTCTGAGTTAAATTCCAAACTGTAAATTAAGCAGAAATGTGAGTGTGCTGCATGAACTAGAGAGAATATAAACTTGCCATGTGTCATGTTTGGTTGACTGAATTTTAATAATTAGGTTCCCATGTGTTCAAAATTAATTACATAGTTTTGTTCTTGGACAGAAGAACTTCAGTGTTAACAGCTTTTGGCCATGAATTCTTTCACTTTTTTATGCCACACTAATACTTTGGCTCTAGAAGTGGCTTCACTGGCAAAATGCATTGACAAGTTTTGGATGGATTACCTTGAAATTTAGTACCAACTTACACAGGCCACCGAAGATAAGTGCTAAGAACCTGGGTTGTCCTTTATCTTGCAAGACCAATAGGTCAAACTTTCCACAGGTCCGTTTGGAACCATTAGTTGTAAGAATTAACAAAAAATGTATCTACATTTTTTATCCTTTCAACGCACATCACATTTTCAGGGAGCTGCTAGCGTCGCTGTGGACGAGTCTTTTTCATTGTACGTACAAAGAGGAGGAGGGTGTTCTGAGCTTTTTAGTGAAAGCAGACGCATGATTTGACATTGCGGCATTTGTCCAGCAACTGAGGCTCAAGCCAGAACTTAAAGAAGGAGTCTTAAGATACAGCTGCCTGTAATCTCTGCCTACTCTCCCCCTTCGTCCATCAGTTTTTCTGCCACCCCACCCTCTGAGGTTGTGGATCCAGCCATGGCTTTGGATTTATTTGTTGTATCTTAGCAGAGAGGCCCCAAAGTCCTGTCATCTCATTCCACCAGCACCCATTTCCCACCCAAATCCTGGCATCTTCCTCTGAGGGGCAGATACACGGGACATATGGTTTCATATGTTGCCCCATTTTTGTTGGATCTGTCCAATCCTTAATCCAGCCAGATGGATCTACTCTGACTGCCAGACCACCAGTCAGGCTTTCTGCTCCCCAGTGTTAATGGCACAAGCGACTCCAATCACTTACTTAATCAACAGTGTGAGCAAGAGTGTGTTCTTGTTAATGAATTCATCCATCCTCCTCAGAGTCTGTTTTATTTCTCAGTCTCCCTCATGAATACAGACAATTGTTCAGACTTAGTTTAAGTTTAGTGAGAGGCAAAGTTGCATTCAGGAATTATAATGACTTGCAGTTCTTTCTGTAAGATGTTTATTTTGCATTTAAAACTAAAATGTCACCCTTCAAGCACGACCCTATAGTCAGGTCTGTGAAGAGCAGAACAACCATAGTTGTTCACTCACACTCACCAAAGGCCAGACACCAGGTCTTATATTTATAAAGCGCTTCGGGGCAAAGATGACTAATTTATCCGTTAGTGGGAATGACCACTTCTCCCAAAGATTTTTTTTTAAATGTCAAAAGAATGAATCCTCACTTGCGCTTTGGCTGACTTTCCAGTCTGGCTCCAGGTTTTGAGTTACTTGCTAACTTTTAATAACTTGAATTGCTAGCGTGTATATTAAAATCAGTCCCTATATTGATTGACTGAAATACTGTAGCTTTTATTACAAATTCAACAACAGGCCTTTGTTCCCAAAAGTGGGGCTTTGTGTAGGGTCTACTTTAAGGGTTTTAAGTTTTCATAAGAAGTCCAGACTAGTGATTTCAGCTATTTTTTATTGTGTAAATATTGTGTAGCCTAGTGAGAGAAACAAAAATACCATTGTTGTACTGCCAATTTAAGAAAGAGGAAACGGCAACCACTTGGGAAGCAGCAAGATATGACCGCTTCCATCCTCTCTGCACAACTCAGGATGCTGAGAATAATTTTAAACCCCGAGGTTTTTTACCCAGGATGCTGAGGTTTCTGTATGAGACAAAATAAACAGAATATGAATCTGGAGCGTACAGTATTACTTCCAGAGATGATCATAAACTGTCCTGACACTGAGGAAAGTATTCCTCCATGTATGTATGCAAACCGTTACGGATTGATACATATTCAGTAGATCAATCATGAACTGAGTGATTGGAAGAAAATTTGTCCCTAGAAACAAATAGTTAATCACTTTTACATTAATAAGACATATGTTCATTCATATGTTATCCACTCTATTCTGGCTATGTGTCAATCATATTTTATTTGGTTAGGCTCAGTTATTGTGGTCCAGCAAGCTGTTTGATGAATAATCCCTCTTGGAAGAAAAATACCTTTTAACGCAGGCCATGTATGGTAGAGTAAGTAGCTTATTGCGTGGAATTCTGGTGAGGTTGTAAACCTTTCAACATGACCCTTGTGTGGTTTAAGCACTTAATCTTTGTAAACAGGTGTGTTTTTAGTAGGATTGTACTTGTTGTATACACTTTGGAATTAGCTTGCACAACTAACTTTTCACTGTTTGCCACTGCTTTCCCTTAGAGTTTAATTGCCTTGCTCAAGGCCCTTCAGAAATAACTGTTTAAGGACTAGGCGGAGTGTCCTCATATTTTTCAGCACGTTTTGGTATTCAAAGCAGTCGTCTTCAGCTGTTGGTGCTTCTGTTTTGACTTTTTTATGCTGCTCGTTCCTCTTTTTTTTCCCAACAATGAATGATGGCACTTATCCCAGGTATGCACTGTGGCCTTCACTGAAATGATTGCATGCATCTTTGGGCAAGCCCCTTTTCCATTGAAAGACATAGTTTCCATTTGCTGTAATGACAGAATAATGGCATCACACCTGGCGCTCCACCCTCATTTGCTTGCACGTATGAACACATACACACCTGCACACGTATGCACACGTATACACACGCACACACTGATGCACCAAAGGAGAAACGCAGCCAAAATTGAGCAAACACATACATTCCTCTGACTAAGGGGTTAGAGGTGTTAGGTACCTCCTACAGTTGCGTAGGGAATCCCCTCCCAGTCCCCTGTCTTCATTTCCAACCTGCCTGCTGCTGCCTTTGTTACCCACAGTGTTACCCCTTCACCTTCTCTTGGCCAAGTGGAAACTCATAACTACCTTTCACTGGGTGTTCTGCCAGTTCTGCACATGCTTTTGAACTCCTCCTACCCATCCTGTTTCTGTTTTCAAGGAAAAAAACATGACCCCTGCTGTATAATGCTACCATCTGGATCAGCAAAACAACCTCACCAGCACCTGAAACATGCCTGCTCTCAAAAGACAGATGGGGTAGAGTTGAGCAGTTCATTGTCAGCAGTTTTTTCTAGTCTGTGTCATGCAAAGTCCTGTTGACAGTGGACAAAAGTGAAAAGTCTGGTATATGTTCAAAGTTGAACCCAACTTAATATGAGCCCTGATGTAGCTGTGAAACATCATGATTTGTCCGTCAGTCTGGCTGTCCAGTCACAGCTGTTGGATAGACCTGCATGAAATGTAGAGCTGGCATTAATGGTCATCAAGGGATGAATTGTTTTGACTTTGGTGATCTGTTCACTTATTTTGAACCACCACCTCTAAAAACCTTAGTATAGTATAATAAAAATTATTAATAAATGATTAAAATGATGCCAGAATTCCCTCTGTACCAGATTTATTTGAGATTCATGTTAACATAAAATGCTAACGTATAAAACCATAGCACACAGCCATGATTGACATTACTAAATACAGCATATTAGTATGGATATAGACTTTTAGTTGTCTTTCAGCAGGAAGCCACAAATTGTTCTACTCTGTGGGCTGAGAATCAGTTCAAGGTAACTGTGCAGGTAGCCGTGCAGAGCTTTGTTTTTCGATATTTCAGAAAAGATACAGAAGACTATATTACAGATATCAAAAGAAATCTTCAAGTTGTGCTCTGAATCTCTTCTGGTGAGTACCAAGCCCTAATAACAAGGTCTCCCATATGTGCCTTACAATTATGCTTTGCGTTTTATGTTTCATCTTCATCCCTCAGATCCATCAAGGCCTCCGTCCTTCTACCCTGATGGAGAACGGGTTGATGAATCAGCTCCACCCTATATATGGCAAATTCTGTGGTCTTTGGTCAGCGCAAGTCCTTGTAGTTAGGTTGAGCTCAGTATGTGGGGTATATGACTGTGGAGAGCAGGACTTATTGATGCCTGTGCCACTGTATTCTGTTCTTCATGGGCATCAGAAATATACCTTTGATGTCCTTCTTGGTTTTATCTACATAACAGGAATGTTTTAATAATATCAAATATTTTTTTATTATTATTATTATTATTTTAATGTGTCAAATTGGTTCATAAGCTGGAACAATTCAATTAGACTGTGGGTTACTAGTAATGAATCCATTACTTTAAAAGAACAAAAGCAGATTTACATCTTGTTCTTCATATCTCCCAAACTGCTCAGTATTACATTTTGTTGGCTATGTCTACATCATGATGACATTATTAGATATGAACACAGCAGCTGTTTAGGGGATAAATGTTTGGTTGTAGAGCACGCCCAGCAACCCCCAAAAAAACCCAACCACGTTTCACAGTTACTGCCCAAAGCATTACCCCAGAAGAAGCGATCATTATTTGATATCCACCAGCTGGTGTCCTAGTATTGAGTGTATATGTCATGGTCTCCATGGTGACTTCATTTACACACACAGTCACACAGATGGACAAGATTTTGGAAGTGGCCAGGCGTATTGTCTTGGACAGATTAAGGCTGAATTCATTTTATGCTCTGAATTTAAACAAGGGCATTTGTGTTCGACTGTGAAGGGAATACTGTCAGAGCATCGGTGACTTCATCAGCCTTTGTTGAAAAAACGGGCATCAAGCAGTAGTGCTGTTGATAAGCTGAAACTCAAAATGCGTTTTCTGTGTCTCGTTTAGTGCAAAACTATTCATGTGGCATCTGAAGCTCATCTTCCCTCAGAGCAGCGCAGAGTTCAGCCAGAGGAGGTGAGTTACGTAATAAATTTCAGTTTCTTGAATAATATACTCATCAAACTTTATGCAGAAGCCCCAATGTTTTGTTTACTAAAAGCAAATGATCAGTACTTAGAAGGCATGCTTGTTGCTGCAGGTGCATAGTCTGCAACTTGGAAAGAGTCACCCTTCAGCTGTGTGTTCAGTCCAGGACTGTAAAAGCTACACAGAGATCTTATCCATTATAATTTGACTTGATTTGAATCTCACATTTGGTTTTTCCCTCACAACTTCTTTCTTGTTTTAGGGTTTCTGACAAGCAAACTTTGGAGCAGATCTTGACCACTTATATCCACCCAACAGAGTCGGACCCTGTGACACGTCAAAAGTGAGCTTTGTCCTATCAACACACAAGTCCCATGTGATATCCTTGTTGTGATTGTTTGTACGGATGCACCAACCAAACCCTGAACAGAAAACCCAAACCAATCCCATACCAGTGTTCTTGTTTTTTCCCAGAATGTAAAATCTTTAATCCTCTCTGTAGCGCTATTTGAGACATGTAAGCTAACGCCAGCGCGCAGCTACAGTTCGCTTTTTAAGTCTAAGTGGACACATTAATAAGCCGACGTGCTCTTTAGGCTTGTTAAAAATGTCATATTGTTAATGTTTTGTGAATTTGCGTCATTACAAGGCTAACACACCATCACCATCTTGTCTAATACATGTTACACAGAGTTCAAGCTGTAGGATTACTTATTTACCCACCCAGTTTGGAAACTACTTCTGTGTCCAACTCTGTCCATGTTTTATGGCAGAGGAAGCAGCCAATTCAAATTGATGAATTTGGCCTTTGCTTCAGGCCCTGTACATCTGGAGTGAAAGCTGTGTCCATATTATTGGCAGTAAGTCAGTAAGCATTATTTGAAGCATCTCACCATGTCTGTTCAGTTTATTGCTATTACAGTTCTTTCTAAATCTTGAAGCAAAGCCAGAAAGCTTAGACTGACATATTGCGTTCAGTGATAGAAAATTTAGCTACTCGGTTGTTTTGGTTTGGTCACTGGTCAAATGAATAGAAATAGAAATAGAAAACTTAACAATGTGATAATAGACCCAGAAATCAACACCAGTTTATGGTTTGGAAGACCTCTAAATTTAAGGATAACGGCTGCTGCTCAGCCCATTGTGTTCTTTTGAAATGTTCAAATGAGCTCTTGGCAACAAATGTGACGCTGTGTTTAGTTTCTGGATTCTCGTGTTCATAAAAACTGGGAGTGAGACCGGGGAAAACAAAGCTAATTGAATTGCTCACAACACTCGCCATTGAAATGCAGCTACACTGATATCTGCACTTCAGCAGCACAGTATAATATCAAACACTCCCCATAATTCTAACACAAGTGTGACGCAGTTACATTCATTTGCTGTTGCATCATATTGTCCTGGGATTATTACATCGTATATGAGGTTTTTGCATTGTCTACTATACTGTACTCAAGATGCAGCCTCTGTTTTACTGCTGTGTATATGAATCAATTGTTAAAACAGAAATACAATGACCTGTTGTGTTTCAGATTTACTTACAGTCCTCACCATTCTTTCTCTAAATATAAAGGCCATTTGTAGCTATGACTGCAGGTTTGGTTTTGATGACCTGTATCAGGTCCACTGTCGCCTGCATGTCAGACAAGATCCCCTGTAATTGGGTTTGGCAGCAGTGTGTTCAATGATTATGCCTCAGTTACAGACTAAGTACAAATCAGTCTGCATGTACAAAAGATTTATGTTCACCAAGTATTTTATTTTGTTCTCTTTTCTCTTCTCCACAAAACAGTCTGAATATATTTTGTACTTCTAACCAAAATTAACTGCGGAATGTGAATGTGTATGAATACATTTAACACTCCACTAATCTGTGCCAGCACAATTGTGCTCAACTTGAATAGATGTATAGGTGGAGTAGCTTCTTTTTAATAGGTTCAATTTATCTCAGCGCAACTCAGGAGAAAGTTCAGTTGGTGAATTTACAAAAGCTGTTATTCAAAGGTCATCTATCTTTAATATCGACCAACTCAATCCAATTTCATTTCCACAGGATTCAGTCCCCTCATGTCCTGTTGAATTCCCACAATCTTACTTTCCCGCATTTATCTTTGCAGTTTTGCTCTTGCTCCGCTTTCTTTTTAATTTCCCAGGCTCATGTTTCTCCCAACATGAACTGCAGGCTTTGAACAAGGCAGGCTCTTTGATTGCAGAACACTCAGTATTTCTAATCTGAACCTCTAACAGAACAGCGATCTGACTCCTCTGACCTAACCGTTGTACTGATAACAGTCAGCAGTAAGCAGTCTACTGTAAAACCTGCGCTGGCTTTGCGGGAGCATATTGTAGATAGGTGCGCCTCTTTAAAATACACACATAACTTGGTTCAGTCCCAACCATTTAGATACAACCTCTGTTTAGTCTACATTCAAGTGATTGGGGTTTAACTCTCCATGGCCCATTGGCTGGTTGTTTACAGCAGACTCAGGTGCCATGGCTGTCAGTAGCAGGGAGGATTGTCCTGCACACAAGAGGTCTGTACATATATCAGACGGCATACCAGACAAGTGTACATTTAGGTCTCTCCTGCGCCACAGTCAATGAGCTCTTTGTGTTTTGACCTTTATGGTAGCCACCCAAGGAAATTTTCCACAGGTTGTGTTCCCATGTGTGTTTTTTATTGTCTTTTGAGTCTCTAACCTCCTGTGTTGGTGTGAATGTCTATTTCAGGTTGAAGATGTATGTGCACGCTCCATTTGATCATGTGAAAGTATTCATGAAAGCAGAGGGGAGAAAGGCTAACTCTGTGAGGTGAGATTTACTTTCTACTTGTCACCAATCTTATCTCTTCTAAGTATAAGGTGATACGGCTTTGGTTCCCATGGGCATATATATTTTTGCTTTTCCTTTTATGGAGTTGTTGGTGCATGAGCTAAACAGGTTGGATTTTTTACAGACCTCATGGCTTAATCCAGTCACACTGCTGAATAAAGGTTTTCAATTAATGGCCCACTTGTTACATTTACAGTTATCAATCACCTGTCATGATTGTTCCCACTACAGCTCAAATGACTGGTAAATCACTGGTAAATTTCAAACTTTTAATTTAGCTATCAAATACTGTAATGGTGACACTGTTTCCAATCCACCTCATGTTTGGCATTTCTTGTTACTTGTCGGCCGACACACATGCTCATGCAGATATATTTTCAATGATCTAATACTGGTCTCCTCTGTGCAGCCCTAGTTCACAGTTTAAGTATTTAGTATGATGTTGCTAGGTGGTTTATGAAATACCAGCAAAAATGAATACAGCCAAAACAAGTGGAGCTCATGCAGAAAATGGCACAGGAGTTATAGTGCGCAATAAAGTGCACTATACAGTTATCACAGACAAATGTATGCATTTAAAGATGAGAAAGATTGAGAAGATTTAATGATGCGTGGCTGAGCTTTGAGGATAAAAAAAACAAACAATGAAAAACACTTTATCTTCAAAAGTGGTTTAGAATCCTGTCATTGCACAGGCATCCTGTCTGTGTGACCCTTCTGACCGTTCAATTGGACTTGCCAGTCATGACTGATTTATTCAGCATGTATGAAATCGACATAATTTGTTTATGAACTTGACATCACTGACTTGTAAATTCCTGCAAAGCTGCATAGACTTTTGGCAGAGAGGCCTGAAGGGCTTTTTCTCCTCCCATTTTTAATTTGATTCCAACGTTGAGAAATGCCATTGATCAAAAATTCCTCTGCGACTTTTATCTACGGCCTCCATCTGCTTTCTTTCACTTTCTCTCTCTCTCACACTCCCTCACCCACTCTCTGCTTCCATAGTTTCTGTTTGCAGTTTCTGTGCGCTCTGTCTTCCTGCCCTATTTGTCTTTCATTTTTTTCCCATGAGGGTCAGAGGATGGTGTTGATAGCACCCATTTGCCTTGCCTAGTTTCAGATTATTTGGCTCTCCTCCATTTCCACTTAGTCATGGAGTGAATGATTATCCTCTGTGCTCATAATCTTTACCCCCTGGCCAGTTTGAAACATCATGAAACCTCCCATCCCATCCCTCATTCTTGTAATGCACACATGCCCTTTTGTTTTGCCCTGTGGGCTGGGCTGCACCCATTTTCTAAGCAGATAAATTATATTTTATGGCAGCATATAGAAGGTTTGAATGCTTTTAAATGTGTCATTATCTCACCTTTACGGTGTCACTGTTATAATGACAGCCATTTAAAAAGTAGCATAGTCACAAGTTAATATATATGGCTCATTTGGTCAGACTGTTTCTGCAGAAATTCTGCTCCCAACGTATAGCAGCCAGTTATTGGAGGAGGCGCTATCACATAAAAATACTCTCCAGGGTGGAGAGTTATGTAGGTGCAGGCATATCCTGAGAATTTAGTAAATGAGTCATAACATTTGGTATCAGCCACATAATAGTTTCCACTGAAGGGTTTTATAAATGATTCTGAACAGGTATTATCCTGATACAGTCACTGCTGTGAGTCAGAAAGAATGTTTTGACTTTGACATGTCAAGTTTGCGATAATGACTAATACGGTGGCAGAATTTTCCTCCTTTCTGTCTCACTTTCTCGCAGTAGCCTTTACCTCTAATACCTTAATAGTTCTGAGTATGGGGTACATAATGACGGACCAATGAATCTGTAATTTAAGTGTTTATCGTCAATATTAGATCAAGGATGGACGAATGGAAATAGAGCAAAATTAGGATGCTTGTCCAAGAGGGAATTACCTCACTTAACTAGGTGCAGTTACATAACAGGACCACAACCACAGAATACAGCTCTAATAAGAAGAGAGCCCCCCCACAGTCTAAGGTTACATCCCTTTTTAGGGGTCCCAGACAAGGTCAAAGCCTTGCAACCACAAAGGGGCCACCTCGTTTTTGAATAAATCAGTATAAGCAGAAAGCCCCTAATTTTGAAAGGTATCATTAATGTTATGAAGTCATGGACAGCAGTAGTCATGGCTACTTAGAGGTTTGCCAAGTCTAACACAAAGGGTGACTGCATGTTTTTGTTTTTGAACGTGTACTGGAATATCAACACACTCCAATAAAGGAGCTCTTGTGCTAAACTAAACATAGCTGTGTAACCAGTCAACATGCTCTTACTGGAAAGGAGACATACTGTGCATCAAGAGAACCATTCACACCATCCTGGGTGTTTGTTTGTGCTATTTTTTTTAATGTTTATTTTTTATTCATTCCACCTCTGAGATCCAGTGGATGCCCTTTCCTCCTTTCCCTTAGCTCTTCTTTTCCTCTCAGCCAGCTGAATCCCACAGAACATCTATGTTGACTTGTCAGAAGTGGAGATGCTGTTTTTACTTTTGCTGTCAAAAAAGGAAACTTGTATGTGTGCGCTGTTTTTTTTTTTTCAGTGTTGTGGACCCATCAGACAGTGATGTTTCTGTCCTGGTCAAGCACTGCTTTTTCCCACATATTTGTGGTGAACCTCCTTAGGTCTCCTGAGCCTGTCGATCTGCTCTCCCTCAGCTTGCCCCAAAGCCATGTCCAAGTTTGTTGCTCTGGATCAGATGCTTGCTCATCTCTCCTGCATGTTGGACTCATTTTAGGTCTCTTTACTAAAATAGTATGGTTCTATTAAGCACTTTATTTGCTACATGTAAAAGTATGTTACGATATCACACAGTGGATGTATCCTGTGGTACAGAGGTACCGAAGAGCGACCCCAAAATATTCAGGACTACAAATGCACCTCCGTGCACTGCAAAGCAACCATAATGCATCCATTGTCTTTTAATAACATTGTGGCAAGTGAATTATGTAATCATGGATTAATTTGGACATGACACTTAACATGACTTTGGTGGACTGTTTCTGACACAATCCCTGCCTTTGGGACAGTACAGTGAGCATGACAATGACAGAACTGGACTAAATGGTAAATGGACTGTACTTATATTATTATATAGCATTATTATATAGCATGTAGTCTTTCACCCATTCTCACACATTCATACACTGATGGCATTAGCTGCCATGCAAGGTGCCAACTGCTCATCAATTTTAGGATTCAGAGTTTTAGGTTCATCCTTTGGGAGCAATTTGGGGTTCAGTATCTTGCCCAAGGACAATTTAACATGCAGACTGGAGGAGCTAGGGATCGAAAAGCTGATCATCTGATTAGTGGACGACCCGCTTTACATCCTGCATGAGCATCTTTCAAGGTCTGATTTGATTCACAGCATTTATAAAAGGAGCTCTGGTCACATAACAATGAGGACACGGTATTGGCAACAACAGCTGGCACAAAGCTGACACAAAAAATTACAACGCAAACCTGGAAGGCTTTTTGTAGCCAACGACATGCAAGGAATGTTCAAATTCAACATGGACTAAAACAAGAACAGTTTTCTTGTGTTACAGTGACTCAGTTTTACAAAACAATGCTGGTACCAACTACTACACAGCCAATGAAATGTCCAACTTAATTTTGCTCTTGATTCATCTGGGTTTTCAACATTATATAACACAATAATACCTATTCAGTTTCAAAATATTTGTTTCTTTGTCCTCACACCTTACCGCTGCATGCTGATGGGTCTTAGCAGTGGAAGAGAAAACAATAGGAACCTCCCTGAGGAGAACATCACTCTTACCCTCTGTTCTGTTCATTCACTAGAACACTATATAGAGACCAGATGTGTGCATGTTCTTGGTTGAGTCATTCAGCTGTGTATCTAGAAATGGCCAAAGCTTTAATAATCCCACCAACACCACAGGGAGCCACAATCTGCTTTGCCATCTACCCATCTTTCACTGTTGTTCACAAATACTTTGTTTTAGTTCAGCTTGTATATTTACTAAAATAAAAAACATCCGGGAACATTAATTTAGTACAAGTTAGACATAAAAACAAATTAAATGGAAACAGTATTTGTCTGGAATGCACATTATAAATGATGCCCTGCTTTTCCTTGCAGAAATATTTTCTGTACCAGCTTTACAACATTTCACTGCTTAATATTTGACCATATCAATGGCCTTTTTCTTCCCACCCTTGAAATCATGTGCCAGATATTATGGCCTATTTAAAACTATTCCTACCCTTCTGATGTGGAAATGCACCACGACCATTTGTTGTACTGTGGCAAAAAGTATTTTGTGTGTGTTTTTAGTCACACAGGCTATGCTCTATTGTCCTGCAGGAAGTACCAGCACATATTGCTGTTTATCTGTGGGACCATGCAACACAATCTTTAACCTAGCTAAGAGAAACTCTTCCATTGGGAGGGCTTCTTACTGCCAGTAAAGACCTGTAAATGTCACATTATAGCAGAGTGCTTTGATTGGCTTTGGGAGTGGGTGTCTACCTGGGCGGTTCTCAGTCTGCTTGTGCTTTTAGCAAAACAAACAATGGTCCAATAATCTTAAGTCTGGCACATGTTTGACAGTTGGTGGGGATGGTGCCAGTTACTGTATATATCCAAAATATATGATGCCTTGTATTTCAGTGATGACAGCCTAAGCTGGATGGTTCTGAATCAGTTGAGTGTAACGGCAAGCCATGTCTCCCAAGAATCCAGTTAACTATTTAGTCTGGTGATTTATGACCATCCCTAATGCATGACAGGACTACTTAGAGACAAGACTAGACTGATGTCATCTCATACAAAGGGCTAAAGGAGGGGTAAGCGGGCCGCTTTATGTGCTTGTGAGAGATGTTGTTGATTCTTGGTAAAGTCAGTTTCCATCTCTTGAGACGAACACCAAAAAGGATCTTCACTGTGCCAAGCCATGATTCAAATCTCTATCAATCCTTAAAAAAATTCCCAGCCATTAATGTGCCACAGGCAGCTGGGAATAAAGAGCTACAGTCACCAGTAAGTTTCAACAACAATGGCCATCTTTGCTCTGTCTTTGTTGCTACCTGGCACCTAAAAACTCTTGAAATTGCCTACATTGAAGCTAATATCACATAATTTACCAATCCAGCTATTAACTGAGCTGTCTTGTAATTACCACTGTTTTTGTGCCTCAATTTTATCTGAATAGGTACCATGAGTTGGACATTCACAAGAGCCTAAGAGACAACCTGAGCTACAAGACACTGATTGAATATCCTGTGCTGCATGTTGTACTCAGAGATCAATGGAAGGACTATCCACTGAAAGGACCAGGTAAAAAAAACAAAAAAACACCATATCTAGTTTTAAATGTCATGACTTTCCTACAGCCTGCTCTTGCAATAATTCTGCACCAGCACTAACCTACTGATTCTTTATGAGCAAAAAAACATTTCTTCATCACTATGTTCAGCTTAATGCTTAATTTTCACCTATGTTTTCTGTAACTAATTAAAAGGGTGGATATGTGACAGGAGTCAAAACCCCATTTAGCCCCAAAACGCCAACCCCTCTTGACTTCCCCAATTCCAGCAGCATTGTATCATGTCCTGGTTTTCTCCAGCTGAGACGTTAAGACTCCCTGTTCCCTTATTTTTCACTATGGCAACATGCTACCCCAACGGAAATGAGGGTGTTCTGCACAGCATCACACACACCAACTTAACCTCAACAGCGACTGTGTCCAAAAAGAGGATCAAACATGGCTTACTGTTAAACAGTGACCTCATGAGTTGTCAAATGACAGAAGATGAGAAAACAGGAGATCAGTCTTTTTTTTCACCTGTTTGTTGGTCTCTTCCAGTGCCGGAAGTTTAGGGCCAAGGAGAGTCATGATAAAGTAGGACTGCATATCATGAAAAACTGTGGTCAAACTGTGTATATCTCAGTAGGGTTAGTATGGTCACAAAAGACCACACTAACCCAGTATCATTATACTGTCAGACCCAGACAGACTGAATGACAAATGAGGTAATTTTAGTCTCTGTGTGTATGTGTGTTTTCAGTGATAAGGCCGTGGTGCCGTACTCTTTTTCTATAATGTTAGCCATAAAAACATCCTGATAATTGCACATGCATTGGCCTGGGAAGCTGGGCAGGAAATGATAAAAAGCAATCGGATACTGTGGTTGTTACACGTCCAGTGAGGATAAAGTAAACGTGAGGATCTAACATGCTCCAAACCTGTAGTATGCAGCTGGTCAGTATTCTGGTCTAAGCTACTGACTCCTTCATTGTGGCCTTGTTGACCCTGAGTCACCATCTCTTTGATTTGACATTTTTAACTCACTGTGATTTGTGTCAGATGGTCAAATGTTTAATGTCACTATTTCAAATGTAATTTCCCTTTTTTTAGGTTTAACTAATGTCCAGAACAAAATCTAAACAAAAGTTTGTCCCATTAACCAAAAAATCAAAAGTTGTCTTTGACAGCATTCTTTCCCCAAATCAATAAGCAAAACTACAGTACTGTTTGAACTTGAGTCACGAGGCGTTTGCTTCAGTCTGAGAACAATTATGCTAGTTAGCTGTGTTATACAGGTAAAGGCATCTTTGCTTGTGAAGTGAAAAGGGGTGTCGGATGACGAGTGACAGGCATACTAAAAGGTAAAGATGTCATGACTTGGGTGGTATAATAGAGTAAAAGTTCCTGTGATTATGGCAGGCATCATATTCCACAGTGAGACGTCTCAACACTAGAGCTATGGCAGCATAAGTAATCGGAAGATTTAGTGACCAGTCTCTAATGAAAGGATTAATCCTAGACAACTAGGTAACTAGAGTCTTTTACCACTGATATTATGTGGTCAAAAACTGTGGAACCGTTAAAGTGATTTTATGTATAAATTGGTATTTTTGCCATTTAGCCCCACAGTTTCAGGGTACAATAGTGCTGTTGTTAATATGGACAGTTGCACAAGTGAATTTGTTATGAGCATATTACTTATAATCAAAAACTAGCGAGTCAACAACTTTCCTAACAGCCAAATGTCAAGCAAGTGCAACAACACAAGACATAGCAGCCAGCTAATATTACTTACTAGTCCAACAGCCTGAAGCACAGCTCGCCTTTTATTACACAAAGCTCTCGCCATCAACTAAAAGTTAGTCCCAGATTTACCCTTGTCAGGCAGCCTCTCGCAAGATCTCCTTTTCTGTTCTTAGCTTCCTCTGTCAATGTCCTTGTCACCTCTGCCATTATGTCCATAGACACCAGTTATATATCCCGCTTGCCCAGCTCGGGTTCTGGTATGACACTGAAGTATTCACATCTAGAACCTGCAAACCTCCTCTTCCCCCTGATACAAACACTAACACTTCCCCAGTGCTCTGTGCTCACCCTGCGGGCAGCCTGGCTAACAAACTGAGCTAACGTTTGCACACACATACAGCACTTGCAGCAGCTAGAGTTCACAGTGGTTTACTTTACTGTTCATCAGGAAATTCATCCCAGAGAGTTGATGTGGAGCTGTCAGAGTACATCAGAGAGAACGCCAGAAAACATTTTCACCATAGAATATGATGCAGTTTCGCCAAAATCCGTGAAATTGCTGGACTTGTGTGACTTTAAATAGTTCTTGCGGGCAAATGACTTGGAGCACAAAGTGTGGGAATGATGGGGACACCGTTCACCTGATTTAAAATCTGTTATTTTATGGTAGAAAACTTACACAATGGGGCTTTAAATCATGTACGTAATGGTCCATGGCAAAGACAACAGTTAATGGGAGGCAGGCATCACTTTTTAATTAAAAATGTCTTGTGTTACACCACAAAGAAGAAAAAGCTGTTACGTTAATCTTGCATATTATAGGCTCAGCTGGAAAACCATTTTTTAGGATACAGGCAAAAAGACGTTGGCAAAAGTGCCCGAGGTTTAAAGTGAATTTTCCCCAAATGGACTGTGGGGAGATCATGTTGGGGAGTAATTGCTTGTAATTCACAATTATCGTTTTTACAGTCATTTATTGTGCAGCCTTTCTTTCACACGTCCACCCTTCTTTATTGCATAACTAATTGCTTGGAAACCTGCCTCATCCTGGAAACCAACATGGAGCCAAACCATAGCGTCATGGTACCCAAACAGTTTGTATTGTCCGTCTCTTTCTCACCATGACTTTAAGCATGACCCCACCTGTGCTCTAACCATTTCCCACCTCCCACTTGTTTATATGTTTGGACAAGAATTTACTGTTTAAACATGTTTTTTTTTTTACACACAAATGGGGTCATCTTGTTTCAGCTGAACCTGCATCAGCCTACAGTAGTTTTGCAACAAAGAACAAAGGGGTGGACCAAAAGATGGAGGTTGTGACCCAAGTTTCATCATCCCTACAAGAGGCTTGCACCCATGGGGCAACTGACATCTGGACAGGAACTTCAGAGACTAGCCCTGAAACTGAACCCCCAGAAGAGAAAAGGGCCAAGAGAGAAACAGGAGAGGAAGAGCCAGAGGAGGGAGAGATTGTAGACAGTAGTGATGAAGAGAGGAGAGAAGAGGAGGAGAAAGAAAGTGCTGACGAAAATACCTCATGTTAAGAGCTGCACTGGTGCCAGAAGCCCTACTAATGACACAGGGGTGATTAAAGATGAACCAGAAGACAGTTAATGTTAATGCTGGAATTTATGAACACGGCGGTAGCGGCAGCAGGCCTCATTGTATAAATTAGAACATCACTGAGTTCACTGATGACAGTTCAGCTGCCAAAGAGAGTGCTGAGGTCAGCATGACTAAGGATGATGCTGTGAAAGAGCCGGGGCCTGTTCTTACCCGTCACTGTCACGATGAAAATGAGCCAGCTAATGTTGCTGACAGCTGTGGATTGGAATGATAATGCCCAGATGTTCAGGATGAAATGAGTGTGAAGGCAGACATATCTGACAGGAAGTCATCAATCTTGTGTCAGCATACAGTGGACTAATGCAACCTGACAGCGTTTTCAGTATGTTTTTTAACAGATTGTCTTAAGAAAGAACAATGGTTGTATTGCATTTATGTCATTGTATATACAACGAATCATTTCATTGTAAATGTTTATAATTTAGGTTTAGATCATCTGTCTGAGAGCATTCTTAAATAAAGACATTTTTTGGAACATTTATGTGTATGTGTTATACTCCCTGCACATTTATGATGGATGCTGACACTTATTAGACTAAACACAACATAAATATCATTTTAGGTCATGTCATTGGTATCAGTAACTTTCAAAATGATTTAAACAATGCTCGTCAGACACTGACTGTGTGATGAAGATATCTGCTGATATTCAGAAATTACCTATCTTATCTCTCTTAAAGGAAAAGTAAATAGGATTTATTTGTTTGAATTTATTTTAATTTGTGGATTGCAACCAACTGAATACCCCTTGACTCACCATTTCCAAGCATGTAGGAGAACTGGCTGCAAAAAAAAAAAAAAAAAACACATGAAAGGCCCACTCTAGAGCCAGTGTTTGATTTGTCTGTTTTGGGCTACTGTAGAGATAGTAGTGTAATGTGGCAGAACCTGTAGATGAAGACCACTCGCTCTGTAGATATAAAGATCTCATTCTAAGGAAATGAAAACAATAGTTCTTATTTTCATGTTATTATACACAAATTAAAACATATTTATGAATGTTTTATTCCAGTTCTGCCAAGAGATCCCTCTAAATATTACACGCTGGATATTTAAGGTCCATTTATTAGCTGATCTCGATCTTTCAATTATCTTCCTCAGACTCTATCCCTTGGTAATAACGTGTAATAATGTGATACGATTGAAAGTTTCACAACAACTAGTGATGCTTTGAAACTCAATTTCAATGCAACCCTAATTAATTTTCATAAAAAGCAAACAAAGGACGGGATCTTTCCATGACGAACTGGACAAACTGAACAAAAGCCCTCAATGTTTAGCATCTTTGACTATTGAGTAAAAAATGCCCTATCAGTAAAATGTATTATTATTATAAAGCCCAGCAGTCTGAGCAAAGATATGTCCAAAAAGTACATATCTTTGTGTTTAACAGTCACTGGGTAATGTGTCCCTCTGTTGACTATTTGTTTTAATTGAAAACTAATGGAAACCAGCTTCACACTGTTCCTCGATCACCTTTGAAGTTCAACAAATTTCTCATTTCTGTCGAGCCTCAGTAAGACCATTAGTCTCATTTTTCCATCAGCTAATAAAAGTTAATGTTGACATGCTCGTTTTTCTGACACCTCTGGGGTGTCTCCCAGTGTGAATGTTCTTACGCATGTGGTGCCTCTACGTACCGTATTCTTACCTAATGTTAGTTTATAACTACAACAGAGTGCCAGTAATAACTGACAGTATGGCTCATTGGTGGGGCCTGTGTTTATAGATGTGTTTTTATAACCTCTGCTAACCTCTTTTGGATGTTAACCCCTGTGGACCGGTGCTCTTTGATGTCTGGCCTGTGATGACGCATTTTCCACCCTTTTGCAGTCAGAAGCAATGATCTCACATCTGACTGCGCATCCCTCGACGAGGGAGGATGCAGAGACCCCACACTCATTTACTCGTAATTAGTGTAATTTTAATGTCCATGTTGAAGTTTTGCCATACATTTTGGACCATGTGCTCATATAATATCCCGCTGCGTCTTCATACAGTTTGCTGAGCAAACATCAGCCCAAAGCATTGCATATTTTTTGCTGCAGCTTTTTCTTCTTTTTTTTTTTCTTATAGATACATTTGGAAACATGTACAACATGGGCTGACAGGTTTCAACAATGCAGTCTGACATTTTGACAAATATGCTTATTCTTCTTTTTTGCCAGGAATTAGATGAGAAGATTAATTCCACTCTCATGTTTGTCTGTTAAATGCAAGGTTTCAGCCAGCAGGTGTTTAACTTAGCTTAAAGACCAGAGGCTTTGTTGCCGCTGCCAAAGTTCACCTAGCAACACCAGCAATAATCTAATATATCTATTCACTTAAGTTTTTGTATGGACTAAAGGAAAAGGATTTAACATGTTTTGCATTGCATTAGAGCTGCTTGGAAGTAGTTGTGTTACCTTCAGGCAAAGCTGGGTTAGCTTTTTCCTCCTTGTTTCCAGACTTTTTGCTAACCTGATGGCTTTAGCTTCATATTTACCAGACATATGATGGCGTGAATAAAACAAAGTGAATAAGCCTGTTTTCCAAAATGTCAAACTATTCTTTTAAACAAGTGACAGGTTGCAGTTTGCTCCAGACAGGCCACGATGGCGCCACATCAGACCAGTTGGCAGCAACAGTGGTGAGTGTATTACTCATATTGACTACTGATAGTCTTATAGTTGGGTTCGAAATCTGTTGTCCATAAAGAATCAAGAACACACAGTACTTAAAAGGTGATACTGATCCACTGCGCTGTGTAGAAACTGTACAAAGTAGTAACCTCTGGTGCCCACACATCTGTTCCTTCTTTTGTCATGGTTTTGCCTGTATTGAATTACCACACATTTTATTTTAGCAGCTCTCTTAATTTTCTATCTCAATAAAGTTACTCAATGAGACCACACAAAAGCTCTGCTTTTGTTTCTGTTTGCTGTTAAAAGTAAATTTGAGCTGTTTTTAGTCTGTGGAGAACACAGGCATTGGAAATAATTCCTCCAATTTACAAAAATTGCCCTTTGAAATTGCGGCTGTTGGTTTCCAGTTAATTACTCTTGATTTGGTGGGCAGGGCTCAATTGTGCTGCGTGCAGAGCTTTTTCTTTTCTTTTTTTTTTTTTTATGGGACCAGCTTTGGGACACAGCTCTGCTGTGGTGGCCTTATCCAGAAACAGGCTAATGTTGGCACCAGGAAAGGCAGGTACTGAAGCACAAAATCATGTTTCCAGAGCCTGATGTCACCCATTTTTACATGGCACACAGAGCGGTTGTCATTAGGCGCACTAAGAATCATTTATCAAGCAGAACTTCCAAAATGCATGGAAAACATTTTCAGTGTTCAAAAGCAAACACTTTTCATCTGCCACCAAGTCTACAATTTTGCATGCATATTTCACATTTTGAATTGACATTCAACCGCTTTCACTTATCTCACTGTTCCAAACAGAGAAGTAAATGAGGCCATCTGTTTTTCCTAAAAAAAAAAAAAAAATGCTGTACCATAGTGGTTTTCTATGGCCTGTTCGTTGTTGGGCTCATAGTACTATTATAAAATGTGAAGGTTAGTTATTTTATAAGTTGTCTTTGTTCAACAAAACATCACCTTTTCAGGATGCACAGTCTAAATCCTGAGATTTTCTAAATTTGTGGGAGGACTTGAGTGTAGTTTGTACGCTGCATGCATATTACTAACTTATTAATTGAATGAATGCACCAGAGCCTTTAGCTGATTGAACTCATCCTGCGATCAGTATAAACACGTCAATGTCACACTTTGTAACACAAACAGTCCAGCAATGTTGTCACCACTGTCACCTCGGAGACTGATCCTCAGCAAGTTGTTTGCAGGAACTGATTCACTTGTTCCCTTTTGTCTGTCTTGTGTCAGTCTGACAGCCTGAATCAACAGAGCCTGCTTGTTGTCTGTTATTCTTTTTTTATCAGCCTCAAGTTATCGCAATGAAGTTATTTTTAGAGCACCTGCCACACAAGACCTTCTGGTCATATGTTCTCGCTACTACATTATCACAGCTGTTTTGTCCTGACTGTATACATTTTTCATCAGGTTAAAAAGGAAGCACCAAATCATCCCAATGACATCTAACCATCAATCTAATCTCAGCTTTGACTTCCCAGCAGCATACTTTGAATTGCATCTGGTTGAAATACTTATGCAGTTTTTGAGATTCAAACATGAAACATGAGCAGAATGATTTACATTGAATTGTTCAAATGGTAAAATAACAACTTTCAAAATGATTTACCATTTAAATAAATAATAAAAAAGTTCATTCTGGTGATAGAAATCCCCATGACTGTAGGAGCTGCGTTCTCAAAAAGTTTGAACTGGTCACAGGTGATGGATCGCTTAAAATGTGATTCAGAGACCTACATCATTTTCAGGAGGCAATGTCTGTGCCAGTTTAAAGCAAATAGGTCCAGTTTCTGGAGCCATGCGGTCCTCACCCGGTAGCCAGGCCTGTATTTGTGAAGGCCTATTTAGTGTAGGGGTCTAGCGTGTTACTAGTTGAGGCAGAGGCCTTGGGGACATGGAATGCCACCTCTCTGGATGTGGCGAGAGCTATTGCAGGGGTTAAAGCACTATCAACTAAATATCCAATAACTGGGCTTAACTTGCCTGAATCAGATTTTTTCACCAGTAAAGGACATGGGGTGACAGAGAGAAGAGGAATGAAATGCAGCGATTGCTCCTAGCTGAATTCACACCAGGGGATTTTGTGCTTCATGGACAGTGCCTTAAACACGTAGGTCACAAAGGCACCCCAACTTCAGCCAAACTTCTGGGCAAAGGTGCTGGTCTGGTGACACTCACGAGCCTCTGGCTGAGTACTGCTGTCTGAGCTTTCACAAGAGACCAACTGTCGTATATGTCCAATTGTGTGTCTCACAGGAGAAGTGCTGTTCAACAGTTCAAACTATACTGCCTTCTTTGAGTCGTCCTAAGGATCGCCTAGGGATACAAGATCAAGTATTTTAGAATCACTGAGGCTAGGATGGATTGTGAGATCGACATGCAGACCGGTGCATGAGTTTTACTAATATATACTTATGTTTCAAACTTCATTCATAGTCACCAATTCAGGGATAGTATGTGGAGCTCATCAAGAGGATGCTTGGAGTGAAATTGCCATTCCTTCGCATTGAAAAGAAGCGTCTCTGTGGAGGTGTTCTTGACATGACCAATTGGACATACCTAGGACATGCTGAAAGGGATTATATATCCCACCTGCCTTGGGATGTGGCATTTTAAAAGCTTTCTATGCTGACATCCTCCACACTTATATTAATTATGCATCATGGTGTCTTTACAACTCTGTCCTGACATTGATCATTCCTCTGCACCATCCTGAATATCATCTCATTGTGCCTTATCTATTTTGCTTAGTATGTCAGTTTTAACTACAGGCTGGCATTAAGACTGCTCAGTGTAAGGGGATCTGTGGTAAGTGCATGCATATGTGATTCTCTCCTTTCATTTATGTTTCTTTGTGTGTTTACTTAATTGCAGTTTGTGACAAGGGGAGGCCGGCAGGCACTTTTTACAGCATGAAGCCCAGAGTCATAGTTGCCACTCATTAGCACAATTTCCATGGCACAACCATTGTCAGCACCCTAGATCAAAAGATGCAGAAGAGATCAGAAATGGGTTTACAGAGGAAAGTGTGTGGCCATATAATGACTAAGGCCTTACTAGTCCTTATCCCTTCACAATAGTGGAAACCAGGCTGCAATTACCCAGCATGGGGGGAGACAAAGGAGTAGGAAAATACATCACTCATGTCACTTAATGTTCCACAAGAATATCAGCAAAATCCTCGTACAGAGGCCAACCACTGCTAAAGAGTTCAAATCATATTTTTAAATGTAAACCAAGAAAATGGTGCTTTGTGACATCAATCATTGTGGTGAAGTTTGAAATGATCTGTGAAAGAAATTAATATAGCTTCTCTGCCTTTATGCAACCAGCATTTACTAAAAGTGTAATTGTTAAACGAGAGACAGTCAGTAGCTCGCTCTTCTGGAAAGAAGTGGTCAGATTTTTAGTTTTGTCTTATTTTAACAGTTGTCTGCTGTAGATGAACTTAGTATCGAGTACATTATGTCATTTAATTATCTAAAGGTGATAGAAAAGTATAAAAGACAGATTGTAATATTTAGGGATCATAGGAGTTATACTAGACTCGAGAGTTGGAGATGCAACAATCATTTTGGTAAAACTTGACTGAACATTCACTTTGTTTAGTATGTGCAATGGGCTTCCTAGTTAAAGTGTTGTGTTAACACACTACACCTACACTTAAGTCACATTAAATGACAAAGATGGCGATGCAAGACAAAGCCAGTAGATGGAGGGAAGTGGTACCACCTCTGCATTTAGTCCTCGATATCCAGGTTCCACATTTTATATCAATGATGTCCTTCTAGCCGTATTAGAAGAGAATCGTGTTTGTTAAAAGAAAGGAGGTGTAGCGTTAACTAATGAAGTCTAACATTTTCAGGGAGGTGAAGGCAAAATTACTGCTTCTAATGTGATCTCATTCCTCTGCCCATGTTAAACAATAGCAAGAGAAAACACATGCCAACATTAGCTCAGCTGTCGACGGTATGTGCCCCCTTGGAGATTGTTCAGTCCAACATTGTCTCCATTGGGCTGAGACTCAAGACGCCCAAAGACTCAGCGCTGCCTCTCCCATCAATGCTCAGCTTGTTTGAGCAAATAATCACTCCAGTAGCCAGCAGACCTCTGGGGACAGACTGAACAATCCAACAGCCTGGGAGGGAATTGACTCTGATTTTCCCCTAAGTCTGCTCGTTAGTTATTCTTATGTAATTGCAGATGGGGATCAGATGGGTGTGTCAAAATAGTTGCATCACTGGCACCGTTGTGTGTGTGGCTGTGTGTGTTCATGCTGATCGCAACGAGAGGGTTCCACACCCTGTCTGGATTTGGCAAATGGACGTGTTTTACATCACTTTGTTTCGCTGAGAATTTGAACGTAATATGTAAATACATGAACATCATTAAGATGTTTTGCCAGTTTTAGATGCACTTATAATAGAAATGAGTTATTAAAATGTGCAGGTGTAATCAGGTGAGTTAGTCTAAATAAATTTCAAGCACAGAATGCTTTTTCTTATTTTGTCCAGCAGATGGTGCTTGTTAAAAGTGGCTGCCTCTGCGTTTGTACTTTGTGGCCAGCCTCTAACCCTCCTTGCTTCTTGCCCCTGAGTTCCTTATAACAGTGAATATTAACCTGAGGTTATAGACAAGGGGGTTGTAAAATAGCTGACATCAGTGCTCAGCAGCTTCCAGCATGTTGTAATGGCCACTCTCGATCCTGTTAGCTTCTGGTTGCACAGCATTACGTAGTGCTTGATGGAGCTTTAATGCTAATGTCTTTGTCATATAAACACATTTTGGGTTCAGGGAATGAGGTAGTCGCTCAGAGATTTAATTGCAGGGGCACATGTGTGCGAGAGCCCTGTTTGCCTGTGTGTTTGAGAGCGTTTTTACAGGTTTGTGTTGTGTTGGCTGGGACACCGCAATTTTTATTTTATTTTTTTCTCACCAGCGGGAACTTTGGGTTCTCTGAGACAGTTAAGACTGAGGGATTGTGAACTTCACCACTGCGCTTGTCTGTGTGTTATGAAGGAATGCTATGGCTGACCGAAAGGACTGCTCACATAACATACAGGTGCCATTACATAACCAAGTTAGCTGCATTGTGTTAACAAGACAAATGACAGTCTGATTGCATGGCACTTTCCAGACTTTGAAGGACCTGAGATGGAAATTTTCTTCTTTAGGAAGCAACAGAAAGGGAAAGAGCAAAAACAGGACTCCCTGAAAGTGTTTGGACTGTAAAATCCAGGCTGCAAGGGGCAGCCACACATCTTTGTGATTAGGTAAACCTCAGAAGCCTTTCATGTGAGCAATCTGTAAAACCTCAGTGGGCACATCCTGTGCGGTATGCAACTCAATCAAAGGCAATGTGTCCTGCTCAACCTCTTATTAAATACACTCAATTAAGACTTATTTCCAGCAGCTATGCAGGCAGGTTGTGAAGGAGTGCCATGTAGTTTTAGATCAACAAGTTTTCATAGTTGTTTGAGGAGATAAAATGCCTTTTGTAGACGCAAGTGAGGACTTGGGAGTGTTTGTGTATGTTTGGAAAATCTTCTTAGCTAAAGTGAACATGTTGCTCTGAAATATTTTCCAACATCTGCCGCCCATCAGGATGTCTGCTTTCTGAGCCACTGCTGCATTCCTGAGCCGCTCCCTCTACCTGGATCAAAAAAGAAACCCTTCTCTGTCGTTGCCCCTGAGCTCTGCTCTCACTACCCCAGTTCAAACTGTACTTGTAGGTATTTATACCAGGTGCAAGCCTCTGCCATCAGTCCCGGTGTCTCAAAAAAGAAAAATAACCTGTCCTTATCAGACTGATACTTGTTGTCTTCTTTAATTATACATCTTACATCGCATGGCTTTCATGTTGATTGGGCTCATAAAACTTACAGGACCAATCTGGGCTCAGGTAAACATACATTTTGGAACCACCAGAGGAGAAGTGAAGTGATGTTTGTAACAGAAGCAACACACTGTTTCAGTAGCTGGAAAACTGAATTTTAAGTTTCTATGACCACAGAAGCAACTATGTTACCCCTGTTTCCTGTCCTTTGCTTGTTTCTACCCCATAATAGTATTTCTTAATGCCTGTTAAACTGAAACCTGGAAAGGAGACTTAGCCCTCCCTACTTCGCAGGGTTGTTTACAACTGTTTAGCAGACCCCTGCAGTTTAAGAGCCAACAGAGGCCAATGCAACTAATTCACTTTTAAAGGCAACTGCTAATGAATTAGGTCAATTTGGTAGTGCTATTCCACTGTGTGAAAAAAAGCTTCGCCAGGAATGCATTCTTTGTATACAGCCCATTGTATACAATAATAGTCATTGTCCTTCTTGCATGGTGTCTAATCCCAGCCCATTCAGAGCAGCACTTAAGATTCTTGGCATACTCCCATACTCATTGCTACTTGTGGACTTAATCCCCCCCCCCCTCTCAGAATCAGTCAAGTGTATGGCTTAGCCAGATCAAATGAAAGCAAGCTAGCTTGCTGCAGAATGGCATTCCAAAGCACAGAAAGTCAGGAGAAAGAGCCTCCAAGGTTGTGTTATATAAGAACAGACTGACCCTGCTCAGTGTTTGTCTGAGAATCTGTTGGGTCTACAGAATGATATAACAGGAGGATTTCTCTGGGAATAGTGGCTTTAAATATCCTCCCCCAGCCCTGTGCATGTGAGCACTGTACTTGCAGTGTCCTGCAGAGTAGTTTGAACAGACTCGACCCAGTCAGTGTCATATTTCATAAATAAATCGGTTTTATTTGTAGCATATAAAATTAAATCATTTTACAATTTATTCCAGTATGACACATAATATCCAAATAAAGTAGCTACATTTTTAGATAAATAATATTAATAACAATAATAAAAACATTCATTCATCCTTTGACATGTTTCGCTTTGTCTTTTTCATGAAGGGAGTTCAATAGCTGCCACAAAACATGAACAATAATGCCCACGTCAGGAAGGAATGAAACCACACACTTGTTAAACAAGTCCAGAGGTTACATTTCGGTGTCTTGTTCTTAAGATACAGGATGGTATGCTAATTGAAGTTGCGCATGTGCATATCTACATATACACACACAAGTCTACAGTCTGTGTCATGTCTGATGTAAAGGATCAAAATATACACAGTGAATTGATATCAGCGACTAACATAAATGTACAAATATTAATTACATCTTGCTCCATAACGAAGCTACTTCAAATGCTCCAATTAATATGAAGCGGTTCTTAGTTGAGAATGCTGATATAGTCACAGCAAACAGTGCACTTCATTAAGTCCTCATGATGTAAGCCCACAATTCCTTGGGAATCTAGTTACAACAAGAAGCTGGTAGTTGATTGGTAGTCTATTTACACCCCTGTGTTCATCTGGACTGCCACTGGCTGCCAGTACTGCGGATGATCTCCTTCTCTTGCTGAGGGGTTTGGACGTTTTTCACCAATCAGTCTCTGAACTTGTGGATGTCATTGGAGAGGCGGTAGAAGGGGTAGGAGGCTTCGTTAGCATGGGGACAGTTGTAGGTGCACTTGCAGGACTCGATCATCATGATGTTCTTGTTGAAGGTCTCGCCGTCCTCGCAACGGAACTTGACACGGATGGTTCTGGTGTCATGGGGGCTGCAGCAGCGGCCGTCCACGCAGGCTCCGCAGTACTTGGGCCTGTACTTCTTCAGGCTGGAGCAACCAGCATAGGTGAACTTCACTGGTTGGCTGGACTTCTTGGTTCTGCTGCACTTCTTTCCTTTCTGCAGAAGAATGAACAAAAAGGAGATGAAGATTAGATGTGCACTCAGACTCAGACATGAGTCGTTTTCAGTATCATGCATGCTTCCATCACATTCAGTCATGGTAGCTCAAGCTTACCTTCAGACTAGAGTAAGGTGACTGGGTGCATGGTCGCACTTCACAGATTCTTGTCTCTTTGACCAGCTTGCACTCGCTGTTGTTGTTGGTGACTCTGGTGGAGATGCCTGTTCCACAGGTCTTGGAGCACTGGGACCAGGGTGTGGTTTGGACGATACACTTCTGGCTGTCAAACATGTGGACTTCAGGTTGTGGTCTGAATGCTGTGAAGAAATAAATGAAACACATTAGCATCTTAGATTCCTACATATTTTAAGATCTTCTATGTATGTATCCAGAGAAAACAAAGAATTTCCAGGATGAAAAGATTTCTTACCAGCTAGAGACTTGAGTCCTCCCTTCACAATAGAAATGAGCTCGTTCCTGTTGGTGAGATCTCTTTCCAACTCATCAGTCAACATGTCTTTGCCAAAGATCCTCTCCAGAATGTCTGTCTGCTTGCCATCATCACACACCCACTCTTCGCAGCACTGGCCTGCTACCTTGACCAGTCTGGGGTTGGCGCAGCCAAGGTTGGGCAGGGAGAGCTCCTGTGGGCACAGTGGGACACATCCCACCGCCCCATCGATGCATGTGCACTGGTGTTTACAGTTGGGCTGGAAGCTCTCTCCATTCTGGTAGATCCTGCTGTTGTACTCGCAGGGTCTGCCCTCTGACTTGGCTGCAGCGGAAGAAAAAACAGGAGGAAAGGAATGTTATTCTTTCCTGCTCTGCTCGGAGATGTCTGCTGAAGACATCACATGGCTGCCAGGTAAGGATCAGTTAAACTGTGAAATTCTTCAGGCTGCCTGAGGACTCTTTTTCCCTCCACAGTGGGCTGTCTGTACTTTGAGGTTTAGTCTATTTCCTTCTATCTGCATTCCACAGTGCTGAAATCACACACGTTCCCATACTGCTGAATTAAGCCCCTTTATTCAATAAAATCCTACTTCATACTAATCCAAAAGCATGCACATCTGGAGCTGGAAGGTATTTAGCCTATACATACCTCGGCAGATGCCACGAGTAGTAGCAGCAGCTCCAAAGTTACACTCCAGCCCTTTAGTGTGGTCACAAGGCTCGGTCAGGCTGCAGTCCTCGTTCAGCTGCCTGGCGCAAACTTTGCAGCAGCCACAGCCGTCAAGGACGACGCTCACGCCGGGTGCGCACTTTGGCATCTCCAGCGGACAGTCACACACGGAGGGGCAGGAGGAGGAGGAGAGGACCTGTACAGTCGACAACAAAATCTTTCTATTAGAGACTGAAACTTTTGAAACCATTCCATACTGAATATCCAAACGCTTTAAGAAACATTTCATCCAGTCAAAAGAAACATTATGTTGATCCCCTTAGGGTAAAATACAGAAAATTCAAACTGCTGTTTCTGTGTCAGACTGAATTAGAGAAATAACTCACCAAATTCAGGCTTCCAAGGAAGGTAACGACAACAGTAAGCATCAGCATCTTGGATAAATTTTTCTTCTGCGTGTTCAAGAGGAATCCTGTTCCCAGTTGTATGAAAAGTATAGTCTTGTCTTCGGAGGAGTCCTTAGATATTCCCTCACTCAGTCGTCTGTCTCTTGATTTGTTTGCTGGTAGTCTCTAGTGTTAGAGGCTCCTTTAGAGTAGCTCTCGGTAAAGCGGTTGCAGTCTGCAGAGGTCCGGCCACCTCCTCACTTTTATACCATAGTGGGAAGCTGACGTCGTTCTGGGCTGCCTGCTGAACTGTTCCCAAACTATGTCAGGAATGTTTCTCGGCGCATTTTCCGTCCAAGACCTAAGCTCCACCCTGTCTAAACCTTTCTCTTTTTTTCTTTCTCAAATGGATTTTTCCCCCCTGGATCCCATCTGAACACACTTTTCCGTCTCACATTTTTCCCCTTCTTGTTTATCCCCCCTTTCATTTTCTTCCTCTTCTCGCTTCTCACATCTATCACCTCAAGTTCAGACTTTTCTGTAGAAGTAGTGGAGTCGGGATGCTTTATTCAAACTTTTTTTTCCCACGTGACAAGATAATTCGGGGGTGATTTTTACCCTCTTTTTACTTTATACGCACACATGAGTAAAAGGGTCATTAAATATTAAGTGCTTGCAACTGTGATTATGTGATTTCATATATCATAAAACGGTGCCAGAGAATATCCTGATGGTGTAAGGGGTAGAAAAGTATAATAAGATCATTCACGTATCAGTTATAGTATGTTCTCGTGCTTATTAGACCATTGTTGTATCAGCGATGCTTTTGCTTATTGAAGCAATTTGTTAAATATTCTCTTAAAAGCATGTTGCAGTGGCCACGTTTTTAAATAGCTGTAGTTTTTCTCTGTGAGTCTAAAGGTGTGGGCAGAAATACGTTTAACAGCGTCTATTTCTGGCTTTCCAGTGCCTTTTATTCAGAGCTAAGCGTTTCCAGATGCGCACCAGAGCTCAGACGTAACAATATTGCCATATTTGGTATGGCAGTAGCCTACATTATTAACATATTTTTCTTCCTTTGGCCAGCAGACCACAAAGCATTCCTGACAGCTTAAAGGCTTGTTAAATATGTTCTTCATGCAGGGAAATTCCTTTTGCATTCATTCCTTGAGGCAATTTGACTTTTCACGCAATCTATCCATCACGTTTCGGGTGGGGGGGGGAGTGGGTCCCGTTGTAGGTAAAGAGATCCAATTTTCAACAAGAGATGTTGTGGTGTTGGTGGGGGGAGACAAATACTTGGTCTTTGTCTCTACTTTTTTTCTTTTCTTTTTTTTTTTTTTTTACATCAGGGGTCTCAATAAGTCCCTTCCACCGAAGTTTTCAAATTATTTCGATTGATGAAAACTTTAACCAGATGGAAACGGTGTGCGTAAAGACGCAACATAAAACCATTATTATTGCCATGAACGGCTGGCAGATTCCTAAGAGGACATTTTGCATGAGGGCAGAGTGTTTATTTGTGTTTATAAGGATCGGACATTTCACTTCTGTCTCCCCTGTAGCCTCATGTGTAGTTTTAACATGACGATATACTGAGACAGCAGCACTGAGGCAGACTGGAGGCTGGAGAGCTTCTCCGGTGAGTTTGTACTTCTTTTGTTTTTCAGTTTATTTTGCGGACTTTGACTTTCATAACTTATGAATCAGCTTTTCTTTGCAAAACCCTGAATCATCATCGTGCTGTCGGTATATGAATATGAATCATAACAGCTAGTATGTATTCTAAAAGACGATCCTCTAGGATCCTCCAGCAAAAGTAAATAACTGCTGATAGTGATGCGGTTTTTTTTTGCGGGTCGCTTCGTACCCGACGTGGACAGGATGACACTGGACACTGGCGCTTTTTTAAACCTAAAGTAACTGTAGGTGGACTTATTTGTGGATGACATGTTTTCTAAAAATATCCAATGTCCAAATATAAGTAATCACTGCATACTTCAAATGTGATATTCATATGATTATATTGTGAAGAGACCCGTGTGTGTGTGTGTGTGTGTGTGTGTGTGTGTGTGTGTGTGTGTGTGTGTGTTTGTAAATGTGTGTGTGTGTGTCTTTCAAGATTTGGCCTGGAGGTGTGTAGAGCCTATATTTGGATAGGGGGTGTGTCTGTGTGAACACATGTGCAGTGCTTTCTGGTGTGTGTATCCAAGCAGTTTTATGCTAATGAATTGTGGCAATTTCTCCATGTGCTGTAAATGTCTAAATATTTTAAAGGGGCACTGCGTTGATTTTACACATCAACATCCGGTTGTTTATCATGATGTATACAACTCAGCCTGTGAAAACAGCTGTAAAATGCCTCTGGAGGGAGCTTCATAAAGTAATCCTGATGATGTCATCATCTCAGTTTGAGTTTGCAGCCATGATATATATTTTAACAGAAGGTTTGTATGTGGAGTTTGTTGCATTATGGGCAATGTAGGAGCACTAAATAGCACTAAAAGTCAGGATTTTGATAATGTCTTCTTTAATGTCTCTCGCATGTCTCCTTACTTTGTTGAAGTGCAATACTAAATTGATGGAGTATCCCTTTAATGCCGCCAACATTTCTGCTCTTATGTCATGCTTTGTTTGACTAACTCCTGTTTTGACCTAAGTGTGTATGTGCATACTGTGTGCACATGGACGGATGCACGAATGCACGAATGCAATGGCGGTAGGAAACAGTGTTGTCATTGTACGTCAATGGAGAATAACATTACAGTAATCCTCATTCCTTAATTACCCATTCAGTTTAGGAAATATTCCAAAAGCTGGACATGTGTCTCCGTGTTGCAACTGCCCTTGGCATAATAGTTTCCACTAAAGCTGTCCGAGAACCTTCATCACACACATGCACACACACACGCGCGCACATACACACAGTATACACACCACACTTCCTTGTCCACCTCCATTACCCTTTTGCTTTACAAGAACTAATCATTGGGATGTTCTCATAGCACTGTAACATGGTTATCTGAGCAGCTCCACAGCATCCAGCTGGGATGCTTAACTGATTTTACTGTTCACCAAAGGTTGAGAGATTGTGTGCTGTGTTGTGGCTCAATGTAATGGAAATCCATTGTCAGATCCCACCAGGAGCACTCGCTGTCGAAGAGACAGATTTGGTTCTCAGGAAGTCTGTGGCATGCAGCCCTCAGCCTCCCCATTTATGTCTAAGTGACAAATGGAACAGGACAGGACAGCCTGGCATGTTTAAACAACAGATTCCATTGTACTATATTCAAGATGAATGTCATAACTGGTATGCAGTGTGTACTAGCAACACTTCCTTCCTCTGTCAGCTCATGGAGCAGCAGGAAACCTGCTGAGTTATGGGTCATTCTCATGTGTAGAGGGGCAGAGATCAGGCCAACGATTAAGATACTCAGTCAAGCTCTGAAGAAATATGAACCTGAAAAGGCTGTGGGGCGGCCAGAACTCTCTTATTTTCTTGGATTTGTTTAGGTAACTTTTGTGATTGTTGATGATTCCTTAAAAATGAAAAAAAAGTTGCAGCTCTGGCTTGATTGATGCCTTTCCATATTTGTTATCTTGACAAAATTAAACAGAATGGCCTTGAGGGAGGATGACTCTTTAATAATACTGTTTTGTCGTGTTCTGCCCCCAAGATTATTCTGGGTAAGTTTGTGCACGTCTCATGTTAGTATGATGTTGAGGATATTGTTGACTCTTTGACACTTGGTTGGTTCAGCAAGATTGTAGCTAGCTTTTTTTCCATACTTGTGCAGGAAAATATGTTATAATATGTAATATTTGAAACATCTGCTGCAATGTCAGGTTTTAGCAAAGTGCATTAAATAAAATTAAATAAAATTCTACTTAACATACCACTGCCAGTGAAGAAGTTATATCCTGAAGCAAGCAAAGTATAATAATATCACCATAATATCACATTCTGATCTCAAAGAGAACCTGTTTCCAGATGTGATGTAAATTGGCCAAAGGTTTTAAAATGTGATGTGATGCAGCATGAGAGGAGAACACAGGAATCTTAATGAAAATGGCTCAGTTAACATTCACATACCAATCCCCCACCATAAAAATCAGAGCAATCTATGGCTCTGTCAAAAAATGACAAAAGAGACCTCCTTTGTTAAAAAATGTAATTACCAGCTATAATTATGTGGAAACATGTCTGCCATTTTAGTCTAAATTAATTATAGCCAAGATATTTTCAAGGCGAAATCCTCTCACTGATACTCTGACACAATATCATCAATCTGTGAAGCTCAGTACATTCCAGCAGTTATAAAGTGTTTTAATTTGCTTTTTTTTTTTTTTGGTATGCCCAATTTTCCCTCAACCTGCTTTGTCTAGTTTAAGATACTTCCTGTAAGTACAGTTCATAAAAGATAAGAATGGAGATATGGAGATGGAGATGAGTCTGTCTCTCAGGAACTGTTTTCCCTCGCCTGTCAGTTTGTTACATGGAACCGTCTGGGAAGTTGTTGATATAGCATAGTCAAACTAACCAAAGCCAATCAAAAAAAAGAGTGAAAACATGTTTTACATTGAGAAAACAGTGCTGTCCTTTCCTCATTTCAATGAAGAAATACTCTTATCTGTATGCTATACACTTTTCTGTTCTGATATAACTGATGCTGGCAGTATCTATGCTAACCTCTTTAGCAGCTTCTATTGTTGTCTTTAAGCAAACAATCAATTCACATCGTCATACACACCTAGCATTAAACCACACCCATAGCTCATGTTGTAGCAGCCAGTAGTTCCTCACAGGACGCTGTTTGATCCATCCAAAGTTCATATATTCCTCTTGAATCAGTATTTATTTTAATGTTTTCTATGTGATTCTCTTACAAGGTATTTCTCAGAAGCTCCAAGATCCTTTTAAAAGTTTGCTTTCACTCAATTTTGGACCTAAGTGCACCTCATTAGCTAAACCACTAGTCTTGAACAATAGTACATGATGATACATGTCACTGCATTCTCTAAATAAAACATATCCTGTCCACCTCATATCAGACCCAATTGTAGCTGCTCAATCAGTTTTATCATTTCATCTCATGTCATTTCATCGCTTTATTTTCTGTCGGAATTGAACTCATAAATGTGCCGCTGCTTCAAATTAAATATGCTCTGTGCACCTGTGTAATCAGGCATGTCTGTGACACTTTAGACGTCCAGGATCTCATCATAACTCCAATCATACCAGACAAATAAGAGCTGCTGCTTTTGGTGCCGCTTCATCCACAGCTGGTGGATCGTGTCTGCTTTCACTCATTTCTTTTATAGCTGCACAGTGTACCAGCCAGGTGTGCCGAAAATATGAGGGTTTTCCTTCATCTAAAGTAGCTCAAATTCCTCAGCATGGAGAGCAAAGAGAAAGAGAGGGTCTTTTCTTGGGCCACGTCCATCCATGATGAGGAATGATGAAGGGGGAAAAAAGGAGAACTTTGGGTGGGGGCAGGTGTTAGTGTCGGGTGGAGGGTGGTGGTGGTTGGTGATCCTGGCTGGAGTGGAAAAAGGAATGTGGGGTTCCTGGAATGTCCTGGAATGTTTAGAGCAGTCGGGGATAATTGAGTGAATTTGGAACAAGAAAAGACAAACTGAGGTCCCGCGGTGGAAGAATGTGCTTCTGGGACGTCTGAAGAAACATTCCATCCATTCAGACAGCTTCACCGGGCCCAGAACCTTCCTTAGATGGCACCACAGGGAATACAATCCCCCCCCTCTTCCTCCTCCCACTTACCAACCCTGCTCTTCCTTTCACACTCATCTTGCCTTACGTTTCTCACACTGCAGGATAAGCTGAGATCCTCCTTGATATACTGGACACTCCTTGCCCTTGAAGTTTGTGTACATTATTGCAAAGTCTGCCAAGAGTGAAGCAGTTACATATGTCTCCAAATTCTCTGGTTCAAGAATAGAAATGTGCTCTTATAGTGTTTAAAGCTGAAACAAAGTATGGTACATATTTCTTAGTCTTTATGGAGATCCATATATATCAACATCCTTGTTGTTTGCAGTGAAGGACATCCATTTCTCACATTTTTTGGAAAAGGTCTCCTCCTTTTTATTCTGGGAAACATCCATTACAAATATAGAACTTCATTTTAACTTAAAAAAAAAGTTTTCCAGCATGTTTTAATTATTGCCTTTTTCAGGCAACCAGTAAATACTGACACAAATAGAAGTCACTTCTTAACTGTACTTCTTCTATCATCTCTAATGTCACTGATTTTTCCAAAATATGTTCTTTTCACCTGATCAGAAGGTGTAGGAATGATCCACATCCACGTGCCAACACAACCACTAACACTGCTGTTGCGACATTGCGACACTGACATTTTTAAAATTATATTCTCCTCTCCTCTTCTTAAATGATTTATTTTGTTCTTGTAGACTCATCTTAATGTGTCGCTGAAAGCATGATATGTAAATCTCACTATTAAGCACCTCAATTATCTGGAGAAGCATTCCAGTGGTCCGTATATATAAATCACAATCACTAATGTTTTTAACATTAACATTTTTGTTGATCGACTAATTGTTTGATATATTAAAGAAACAGAAAATGGTGAAAACAGTGATCATCGTAGTGTCCTGAAGCCATATTGTCTTAAAGTTCCAAAACCCAGAGATTTCCAGTTTAGCATCACATAAGACCAAGAAAAGTAGCCAATCCTGAAAACTGATAAAGTGGAACATTGCATTTTTACTTGAAAAATGGTGAACAATGATTTAAAAAGTTGCAGATTAATTTTCTGTTGTTGGATTTTTTCAGTCCGGTTGATTTCTATAAATATTCCTATAAGTTACATGGAGGAATAAATGGACATTCTGTTGTTTTTCTTTGGTAAAGAGACTTTGAAAGCATGGCACAGTTTGACTTGCAGCATGTGCTTTGTTGATTCAGTGTGAAATTGATTGAGCCCGAGGTTCAGCTCGTTTCAGACTGTCACTTGTTGGGCTGAACGCCTCGCTGACGGCTGACTCGGGGGCTACACGTGATGGTCTGTGCACGTCACTGAAGCGCCGTCGCTCGCCCGAAGACTGGAGCAGGGCTGACTGACACTGTTTGTAGCAGGCTACTGTAAATAAAGAGTACACACCCAACAAACTAACAGGGAACAAATAAGCAAGCCAGGCAGCGTCGGGTTAACTGATAGCAGTTTCTTTCATTCATTCGCTCAGCTGTCTGTTAGGGTGTTTTTCCAGTACTGTTTTTCAGGTTTGAGCGTGCCAAGTGAAGGGAAAGCAAAACATGGCTGGTTTAATGGCAGGTTTTGGTCATTATACCCACGCTGTCGTCCGGGGAATCCCCGCGTCCCTGGCCAAAGAAGCGCTTCGGAGCAGCCCGGTGGAGGTGGACCTGGCCGCTGCGCACCGGGAGCACGAATCGTACGTCGAGGTCCTGAAGACGAGGCTCGGGCTGGAGGTGGTCGAGCTCCCCGCGGACGAGTCGCTCCCGGACTGCGTGTTCGTGGAGGACGCGGCCGTGGTCTGCGGTGACACGGCGCTCATTACCAGACCCGGGGCAGAGAGCAGGAGGAGAGAGGTAGGGAAGTGTGGGCATATGTTCGATAAGTCGAAAATAAAAAAAAGTTTGATGTGAAAGTGGAGAGGAAGGCATCCTCCACCACCACCCCCCACGTTTGCTTCTTGTGCTCACTTTGCATGCAATTAATAGTCTGCAGGTAGGCATGCTGTGGAGATAAGGTGGCTGATTCATGTGTCAGTCTGTTATTAGCAGAAGTGATGTGTATTTTTCCTCTCAAAGTCTTTGTCGCTTTATAATTAACTCAATTAACGTTTACTCCAGCTGTGTGAGGCCAGATGAAATCTCCTGCAAATATGTGTGAAACTGAAGTTTTCTGAGGTTTTACCCTGCACACACATCACACATCACCAACTATGCTATATCGATATCACATGTTGACGTTGACATTCACATTGTGCACCAGCATTTACACCAGCAAGGGATATGGTGATTAGGTGTAAGGCAACGCCCATTTTAAAGGCGACCATGCATTTTTTTATACAGTATGTGCATGTGCTCCACAATTTGATATTAATGCATGTTTTATTCTTTACAGGGTAGTTTTTCTTGTTAATATATGGACTATTTATGGTCAGTTCTCACTTCATAATATATGTATGTTGTCAGTATAATTCATGGAATACATTCAAAGCACCTTAAAAGGTCTTAATTCATAACTCAGACAGCTTTTGTCTGGATTAGGATCATGACCTAAAAAATATAGACTTCTATTGTAGGAACTGAGAGGATTTATGACTGCAGAAATGAATGAATCAAGACATTTTTTGGAGACAAAACAACAGTATGAGTGTGTTCGGTTGCCTAGTGAGGGTAGCTGTAATGTAGGGTGTGTGTGTGTGTGTGTGTGTGTGTGTGTGTGTGTATATGTGTATGGGAAAGAGAGAATGACAAAGAGGGAAACGGTCGGACGGCTTCTGTGAAAGCCCCTGTCATGTCACATCAGAGTCACTTTATTTGGATCACTGGTGCTAATGGGCCCCAGCGTCACTGGCAGCAGGGATATTGATTGAAAAGCTTCTACCTTCAGCCACCACATTACATTCATGCAGAGCATAGTGCAAGTTACATTTGCATGCACATGCGCACATGTCATCAGCACCCTGCCAGAACCCTTTTTCACATTTAAATGTAAAGTGAAATGTTTGATATTTCATACAGAGATATCATTGGTTTGGTTTCTTGCTCATATAAGCTCATGGGAGATGTCAGCTGTGATGAATGAGAAATTGGCAACATCTGGGGTGCAACAGCATAAATAATATGTTTGCAGAAACAGGACTGTAAAAAGCACAGATGGATCCCAATAAATGCATGACCAATTATTGTCCCAGGCAGAATAATTGAGTGCTTTCATTATTATTGTGTGAGTTAAAGTGCTGGCCTGCTGAATGCGCTGTGAACAATCAACAGAATTGTATTCGTTCCACAGTTGGGGTTATTTGGCAGTTTGGTGGTGATTGAAGAGAGACAGTAATCTTGCTGTTAATGATGGTCATCAATACTATAATTTATGTTTCATTTATGCCTTTTTTTTTTTATATGTAATTCAAGGCTGTAACCATTCTCAATATCTTGCTCTTAACACATTGAATGGAGTTGTTTTAGCTAGAAGACCTGAGATGTTGGTCCTGTTTATGCAAGAAGTCCGTGTGTCCGAGCTATTATACACGTTTCTCAGAGTGTAGACTGTCTGAAAAGTTCATTTATTCATTCACTTTTTAAGCCTGCTGTTGTTTACAACAGCTGCCATGGCAACAGATAAGGTGCAGCTATCAGTAATAAAGGAACATTTATCTCACCTGTCAGATTGCTTGCCTGGAAATCCGTGGTGTATAACGTATCATGGGATAATTACTGTATAATGGTTGTAATAATGTTATCGTGAGTTTAAAAATAGTGCGTGCACGTACAGTGTGTGAGTGCGGCCTCATTAATCACCTACAAACAGATGGTTTTGTAATTATTAGGTTCATCTTCTGGAGACTGGAGACGTTCTGTTCTCAAACAGCAGTTTTTTTGTCTTTTTATCAGCCCTCTTGAGAATAAATCCTTCTGCATATGGAGGTGGAAGTGAACTGCAATTATGTGATCAATCACTTCCTGTATTCATGATGAGTGATTTTTCTTGCCTGTGTTTGCTCGGTCAGTTACAATTATACCGTCACGTTTGATGGCTCTGCCAGACATGCTGTGTTGAAATAATTACCGTCTCCTATTCACCGGTGATTGAATGGTGAGGGTTGGTTTTCATCACATAATAATACGCTGATGTTTCAACAGCCTTAAATGTAGATGAGGCTCCACCACCCCGCTACATCTTAATGCTGTGTTACGAGTTCAGTGTTGGACTGAGTCAAGAGAATCAAGCTTTATTCTCATGAATCAACACACGTCCTCAGTGACTTCAGTTTGATGAGTCTGTTTTTGTAGCCTAAAAAGATTAATGAGTGGGATGTCGTTTAGCTTGGTTGGTAGAGCAGCCGCCCCATGTACAAAAGGCTCAATCCTTGCCAGGGCAGCCCAGGGTTTGAATCCGACCTGTGGCTCTTTCCCGCATGTCATTCCCCATCTCTCTCTCCCCACATTCCTGCCACTCTTCAAGCTGTCTCTGTCAAATAAAAAGCTCAAAAAGGCCTAAAAATATCTTTAAAAAAAAAGAAAAAAAGGGAAAAAAAGATAAATGAGTGACTATGAGGGAATGGCTTTTCAACCTACTGCACGCTTGGCCAGGACTCTCTTCCTATTTTCTCTTCCTCGATTCTCTCTCTGTCATCCATTTGTTGCTGCCAATTCACTGCCAAGATGTATGAGGCAAGTTGGTTTTAGTTGCATTTAGAAGAAAGGCCTCGTCACTGGTTGTCATTTTTCAAAGTCAATTTGGAGTCGTGCAGACATTAATGCACGGTAGTGTGCAAGTCACTGATTATCTGTGAAGATAATAATAAATTCAGGTCATTTCATCATTAGCCAGGATAGTTAGATGTGTTGTTAGGTGGACTTTGGACTCTAGTTTCTTTTTGGCCGTCGGGGGAGAACAAAAGGTTAAACTAGTGTTTAAACTCTTTGGATCTGATACTGTGGAGTGCAGGTGTGCGATGCTGCAGGAGAATTGATGTGGGAATTCAGAGGTGTTCTTATCTATGTTGGGAGGAATCACTTGTTATTGTTTATCACTTTGGTCTGCTTTAAATGCTTTTTCTTTGGGTCTGTTGGCTTCATCCATCAGATCTGCTGTGAATTCCTCTTTCTTCTGTTCTTCTAACCATCTTATAGAGTCACAGCAGTGTAGATCAACTAGTTGTTTCACAGTTTGATCATTCTCCTCTCTACATTTTGAAGGACGATGCCATTACTTTTTGTAACTGATTGTATGCATTGAAGAGTTCATTATTGTTCAACTCCATAAGTCAATATGGAATGGAATAAGTTTCTTCAAGGTTGCAGGAATCTTATCCATTAGGCTGAGGCTTAAAAGCTTTATTATTAAGGGAAATGCACATCTAAATGGACTACATGATTGTTCACGCCAGACTGCAGCATTGTCTAAAAACACTCCAACAAGGGCCAAAGTTAATTACTCCATAAAACTAAACATTAGCCTAATAAGATGAAATTGTTCACCGAGCTGAAGGCAGAGCTGCAGATTGTCAGACAACCTTTACTTTCTTGCTTATTGAGAATGCATTTAGGAATCTTGCACAATTCAAACCTGCTGTCATTTTATGCTCTAGCCTCTTTGTGTTGAGAAGAGGACAACGGGAGTGCATTTCTTAAACACTGTTATGAGCTTTGAATGTCTTTCATTACCCCAAGGCTCATAAATATAGTCCTGTTTTTAATTTGACAGCATACAACAGTATGCTTGTTGTACACAGTCACCTTGTGCAATGTGATGACCAGACAGGGTATAATCAATATTAGTCGGCTTTCTGAATGTCTTTAAAAGTTTTGGTCCAGCTGACAGATGATGTGTGTTTCCATTCTGCATTGAGTCTTTTTCCGGGGGTCCTCGTCACTTATGTAATATTCCCAGCTGGTGCACATGATGTCATACATCATCCAGTCTTTTGAGGTGGCATTTTAGTGCCTACCAACAGAGAGCTTAAGGTGTTGAATGGTTTGTGTTAGGCACATTGTTGTACCCTAAAGACTCTCACGAGATGGTCCTACAGCCAAAAAAAAGAATCTCAATGGGATCTGTCCTGCATGCATAAAATACTTCCTGCTGACAACATTTGAGTTCCTCTGTCAACCCTCCTGACCTTAATCATTGGTTGCAGAGTAGAAGATGTTGCCAAACATTCCTTCCTGTAACCTTCACTGTCTAAATAATTTGTCCATAAATTTAAAGAAGAGTCAATCAAGCAGCCAGTTAATGTTTTAATTAAAAATGTCCTCAGATATTTATGTCTGACAGGAAGGAAGTGAGAGTACTGCAGATCTGATGTGGATGAGTTCACAGTCAATTTTATTGTTACACTTGTTGAAGACTTGTTGCAGAGTGTCGTCACTCCCCTCTGTATATGCTCTGATGCAAGTTTTGAACTGCTTGCACTCCTTGTGCCAATCAAAACCAACATGTTTTTGCTTGCTTACATACTTTATTGATAGTTTTTCAGAACCAACATAGGTAAAGGAGTTCAGGTGCTGGTCTACACCTCAGAGATTAGAGGAGTTTAAGGTGCAACTTTTTGCAGCAGCTCAGCCTTACCAGCGACTCTGGTGCAGAGCTATTCAATTACAAATTCAATTCCCTCCCTTTCCCAAGTCTAGATCCAAGATGCATGAAGGAAAGCTGCTGCAGCTCTCTCTTGGTCTGAGCATGTGTTCACCAGGGTAATACAGCTCCAATTATAAGATACAATCAAACTGTGTACTTCCCTCAGAAAGGTTTGTCGGCAAGGTTTGGTTTAAATGTGGTGCCTTTGAATATTATTTTATATATTCTGTGGATGGCAGTAATAAATAAGTGTACTTCAGTCCAGTCAGGGTTAACTGATGGTCTTTTTGCATCCCAGTATTAATAAAGACACATTTTCAGTAAAGCACTTCCCTACTTGTAATATATTCTGTCTGGTCAGCACTGTTGAAGTGCAACTCCCAACAAAGAAAGGAAGAAAGTGAGATGGCTCATTTATTAGCTACTTCTGTACTATATACTCTCACCGGCCTCTTCATTAGGCACACCTGTACAGTCTAATGTGATCCAATGCATCAGCTCTGACATGAATTCTACTTTTATGGAGGTTATAATGGGCAGCACGGTGGTTAGCACTGTTGCCTCACAGCAGGTCCCTGGTTCTAAACCTCAACTGGGGCCTTTCTATTGTGGAGTCTGCATGTTCCAATCATGTCTGCGTGGGTTCTCGCCAGGTACTCCAGCTTCCTCCCACAGTCCAAAGACATGCACTTAACAGGTTAATTGGTGACTCTAAATTGCCCATAGGTGTGGATGTGAGTGTGAATGGTTGTTTGTCTCTATGATGAACTTGCGACTTGTCCAGGGTGTACCCCGTCTCTAGCCCAAAGTCAGCTGGGATAGGCTCCAGCCCCACCGTGAACGTGATGAGGATAAGAGGTTACAGATAATGGATGGATGTATTTTTGAAGGAAAATGCATGAAGATGTAGGTACTGCTTTTTCTGAGAGTAACCTAGGCAACAAGAAAACATTCAAAGCTTACCATCTTTATTCTCTCTCTCTCTCATCTCTCATACAAGCTAGTGACTGAAAGTGTTGGACACAAGACAAAATGAGTTCTCTCCACAGGACATCTGGGTTCATTGAGAACAGATGAACAATCAGTCAATCTGCTGCAACTGCATGATCAGACCAGTTAAAAGGCCCATTCACCTAACTCTAAATCTTATATTTAGCAATGTAGATATCGAAGTAAAAACGGCAAAGCCTACATGTATACATGCAATGGATTTTTGTGGTTAGTGTGCATACTAAAGCCACAAAAAATTACTCTTTGTGGTTGTTTTGCAATGTGTTGTGGTCAGAGCAGGCAAGACCGTAATTCCAATGTCACGTCAAAACTAGTTCCAAAATTGCACTGCACCGCCTAATCTGCATAAACGCAACCTTCACTGAGCAACTTCACCATGTCGGTACAAGCGGGTTGTCTGGAGCCTTGAAATTACCAAACAAGCGCATTGGACTTGAAAGTGACAAAAGTAGCATTGAAACTGCGGTTTGCTTCCAGAGTTGTGATATTCATGTTGTGTAGTTTAGGTTTTGTTTTAAATTTCATTAGAGATAAGTGCTGGTTATTGCCGTAGAACCAGAGCAGGTATAAATCATGTATTTTAAAACAAAAGTGTATCGACCACGGCTGTAGACATTCAATAAATTCTAATCAGGTTGGTGGCTTTCCACCCATCTGTTTGACTGTGCCAACTCCATCTAGCTTCATCTCTTCAATAGATAGTATTTACGGTCACATTACCAAGTGGATCAATGACATTTTCACAGTTACTCTACAACAAGGTAAAGCAACCTTACAAATGCAACACTAGATTGTTACCCTCAATCCAACAGCCATAAGAAATAGTAATTTTGCTGGACTCTGAACTGCTCAATATAATCCCAGCTGTCTCCCAGTAGCTGATTCTTCTGATTCTTTACTGTCAGGTTTTACCTGCCACTCTTTTTACTGAACCATTGAATTCAGAGCAAGTCATTGTGATCCCGAAGTGTGATTTTAGCTTTATCAATGGAGTACACTTCAGAATACATCTACCATGAAATGATTACCAAACCTGCCACCTTTTATTGGTACTGCTCAGACACTGTGATGACTTAAAGTGTAGCTATTATCTGTTCTGGAAGTGCCAGTTGATACTTACTGTATCTCTTAATGGTATACTGCTGTAAGCAGTTACTGTAAGTTAAGCTTTCTGAGCCTGGAAAATAATGGTCATTAAAAAGTGCTAAAATCTGTCATAACAAGTGTAAAAGGCCTAGGTGTCAATTCAAGTCTGGAGACAGGATGGAAAATTCTGCTCCACAGACGCAGTATTTAGGTCATGTTTTTATAGACGTAATATTTAGGTTCAGTCCTTGCAGTTTATATGTCCATGCGGGCCCCTTTCTGGTCATGCCTCATGTAGCTGCCCCCAAACTAACACCAGACAGCACAGAAGCCTTGTTTTGACTAGACGCTGTGCAGATGCAGATTCCTCGCCGCCCTCTGCACACTTATATGACTTCCCCAACGGAACCGACCTGGTTTCCTTCAGGGGAGGCTTGACATCCGTGTGCGAACGGGGGAGGAGGGTGAGACACCTGGAACCCGCCAAGTAGCATGTGGGCCAGGGTCAACGTGCCTTCCCCAACTGTCTGTCACATTCCTACCACATTTAACCTGCCCTTCCGTTCACTGTTTGTCTGTCTGACTGCTCGTCTGGCGTGTTCATTCGTAACATGGCAGTGCTGCTGCCTCTCCCATCCTCTGCCACTGATTCAATTTCTTGCTAATCATAAGGTCTTGTAAGGTTACTCAGGACAGGCTGATTACATTTACATTTAATAAGCTGAAATTCAGGATGATTGTTCCCACGAATCAACCACTCAACAATGTGGATAGTTTGCCAGTGAAAAAAAGAATCTCCCTTTGACTGATCAATATAGGTTAGCTTGCTTTACAGGAAACAACTTATATTTCAAGTAATATGATAATAGTAGCAGTACATTCCTGTGCTGCTGAGATGTCTTTTGTTGGCATGAAAATGCACTTGCATTGAAAACACATTGAGAAGCAGCAGTGAAATAGAACTTAGGTCTTTGCATTCCATTATAAACATTTTTGCTGTAAACCAGACTTCTTGACCCACCTTCTCATACTAGGAACTGTTTTATTCTAACTTTTCTATAGACTAGACAAAATAACAGGCTTTAAAGAGGAATATTCAGACGACGTAAGTCTAGTTCTTATGTAAAGATTTGCCATCACTAAATATTTACATGCAGTACCTGACAGGTATAACTACTGTGCAGTTGTGCTAACTGACAAAGCTAATGAACCTGACCTGACCTGACTCTTTATAAATGCTGTTTAACATTGATTTAAACTAGGAAGATATTAAATTATATTTCAAATAACATGTGCTATGAACTGCATGAATATTACTACCACTGAAGCACACTTCATGTACGCATACAATGTATTGTATGTTATGTAGTGTAATTCACATATCTATAAAGGGTTAGCAGTTCCATTTAGCTAATACTATGATATTTCCCCCCCTAAAACTCCACTATGTTTGGCAGTTATGTTACAGCTTGTGATACTACAGTAACTCTCTTTTTATATAATTCGGTTTTGATTGGACGGTGCTACAGATGTGTTCAAGCTACTGATTTACTCATTTTACTCATAGCCAAGACATTTCCTAAGTTTGAACCTGGTAAATTGCTAGTTTAAAAAAAAAAGTTAGGAAGGACATATAGTTTGTGCTGCCCATTCCAGGTCAGTTGTTTCTTGTTTTAACACCATCAGTATGTGCTCTATGTGGGTTTTTCAACACGTGCCAGGACTTTGCCTCTCGTGTGTACCAGGAAGTGTTGTGTAAAGAACATGAATAGATCAGACGCAGCTCTTCCCCCCGCCCTGCTGTCATCTTGGACCCTACCCCCTTTTGCCCACGGGTTCACCCGGCACAACCCCCCCCCCAATTCAACAGCCATCGAGACAGCTGCGGCACTCTCATGAACAGGAACTCCTCTCAGTCTTGCAGGATGACCGGGTCACACTCAGTCGTCACCGTGGGTGTGTGAATGTCTGGTTTGGTATGTGAGACTGAGCAGTGGAAGACACAGGAAGTGGGCCAGGCATGATGGTGTTCAGAAAAGTTGTGCTAAGGTCAGAGAGGACGCTGCATGAATTGAGACAAAAAAAAAAAAATCTCCTTCTTTTGGGATTAAAAGTTAATTTCAAATAAAACATGTTTTTTGTCCCTTCTGTTTAGTTTTGTCTGCTGCTTTGAGGAGACCTGGTTCCCAGAGACCCGTCACACTTCATATGAATGGGATCATAACATAACATACATATAACATAATGTGCATTCTATCTAAAGAATGGTCACCCTTGCTCTTGTGTGCTGGAGCAGGTTGTTTAGTAATCTTTAACCTGTGATCGTAAATGATTGCTTTCAGTCTTGAGCAGAAACTTTGCTTCTCGATCTTTATTGTTTCATCAAGTCTGAAGGATGGCCTCATTAGCCAAAAATTCCAAGATTATTGATGAGAACAATTATCTAAAGCAACGACCCCCTGAGTTCTACAGGACATACCATCATAGCTAAAGAAATGTGGATGGTTTGGGGTTCATTTGTAATTGATTGCATGCTTTAGGCATGTTGATCACATTGATTTAGTTTAAACAGTACTGACAGATGTTGTTTGAAGACAGATTATGCAACAAACACCTCTGATACTGAGGACACAGTGGATGCCTTTATTTACTTAGCCGTGGAGCTAACTTAAGCAAACAAATACTTCACTGGTAACACCATGGTTGCCTCTGCCCCGTGCACTCCATAAACATAACAGAAATAAATCAAGACTAATTGAGATAAATATCTGCAAGCTCTTATAATCACTCTGTCTCCTTTCTGTCTCTGTTCTCTCCGTCACTCATTGACTTCTCACTCTCACTCCCTCCCTTTTGTTCTCACTCTTAAAAAGCAACACACTCCCTGAGAGATACAAACTGTCAGCATCAACTTTTATTGATTGCTGGAGATGCAGAGCCAAAGAGAATCTCTTGCATCTCGCAGGCTATAACCATCAGTCTTTCCTGTCAGTCCAGTTGACAGTTATGGTTAAATGCCCAGTTTTCTCTGCTTCACCAAACAACAACCGTATCAGCAGCCTTCATTTTATCTCAAGGCCTGTTGATGGGATTTGGCTAGCACATCTGATTCTTAAAATGAGATAAACCAGTGTCAGAGAAAATGGTGCACCTGCTGCCCTTATTCTGCAATCAATTTGTTGATAATATACAGCTGTACTGTACAGTATCTATCAGTGCTGCACCCCGCAGACGTCTCTTGGAAATCAAATTGTTTATTGCACCTCTACTGGTGATTGTGAGCTGAAACTCCAGGTTTTCCAGGTGGTGATTTTGAGATGAGATGATGCAGAATGGTGTGGAGAATTGTGATCGGAAATGATTGATAATGGAAAAATATTGGTTGCAGCAGTAACTGAGTCTGTTTGCATGCTTTATACAGAACGTCATTTGCTATTTGTTGAAGCTGATCATGAAGATTGCTCCTGTATTGCCTTAATGAACCAATGTATCTAGAGTCTCTGAATGTCATTGGAAAGTTGAATATTAAAATGTTGAAATGTGTCCTGTCTCCATAATGTAAGACTACAGGTGCGTGCCTATCAAAACACTCTTCATATCCTACTTGTAATTATCGCCAGGAGGTTGATGTGATTGTGTTTTTCCCCAATCGGCAGTTCAAATTAAAACTTCAAAGCAACCCACCATCAGACTACTTAAATCGTCTATTTTCCAATGAGCTCATGCTAGCCGAAATAATTAAATTCTGCGCACGATTCAGACATGTAGGCAGGCAGGGCTCAGTGCAGTGTTGAAAGAACATGGTCGAAACTGTTTTGGTTTTGGCACCGTGCATCTGTGTGAAACAGAGCAGTGCTTCTGGTGACTTCATCACGAGTGAAGTAAGCGATGAAATATTAAACAAGACCAATTTTATTGATTTTGAAAACAAGTTAAGTCATACGTTCAGAGTTAACTATGGATTTGAAACTAATCTTATCATTATCTGTCATACTTTTTCCTTGTGAAATTCCTCTATGTGCTACTGTAACTTTAGGCCCTCCGTGTCAATTCCACTCGGGTTGCTTCAGAGTGAACTGCCTTTGAGACACTGAGCAAATTATAAACTCTTCACCCCTTTGCCTCGCATTACTTGGAGGGTCTGGGTTTTGTATTTACATGTCAAGATTAAGCTGGCGTGAACCAGACCCCAGACGCACAATGACACACTGCTATGATGCCCACATCCGTTTCAACACGCACCTCAAAATAATATCGCCCTTTCACACTCATTTGCAGTATGACTAGTCTTTGTTCAAACCATGGAAAACAAAAAGGCCTAACCTGTAGTGGGTATGCATATGAATGTGTGCTAAATTCCACTGCAGACATACCTGCATTTCACTCCCCATCTATCTTTTTTCACTGATATAGACAGCCGGCACACACTCAATCATGTCAATTTCATGTCTCATTGTTGGATGGCATCCTGGGAGGACAAGCTAAAGCAAGGCTAAGTCATATTTTGTATACCGCTGTAGCGGTGTCTTGTCAAAAATGTGTGTGCCTCCAGAGCACCGCCCAGGCAAAAACACTTCACATCTGCTCAGTCGGATCATACAGCCAATATTGTTTCAAAATTATCTTTCTGACGGGAACATGAAGCGATTTGTCTCTGCAGCACGCTCCAGTATATGCTTTATTCCCGTCATCATATCTCTCTTGTTTCTTGCCAGTAAAATTTACTTTTTTTTCTTTTTCTCTTCCCCCACCAAACCTGTTGAAGTGCTGGAGATTTATAGAGATTTAAACCTGAAAATGATCAGGAATGCATCAGTCTGTCTTCTGTTGACATATTCACTAATTACAAACTGATGATAATACATCATCAATGTGAATGCTTTGTCTTTGATGCATGCTTCACATGTCTTCTTTTAATTTTTGGCCAATCCATCACAGCGTGGAGCAAATATTCCTGTCACTGTATGAACTTCTTCTGCACTCTGCCTTGTTGGAAAGGCCTGCTCATCGGCCTTTGATGAAAGTGATCTATCTCCAACACTGTTTTCACTCCAGATACGCCCTCTCTGAGTTAGCATTTTGCCATTTGTAAAGTAGTTTTTAATCATGCCAAACTATGGGGCACTCTCAAATTGAATTTAACAGTGAGTGAATCTTGGCCAAAGTAATGAGAGAATCTCAGCTGTTGAACAATATGTGGTTCTGTTGTACCCATGTGTTTCATCTTCATGTTTCTGAGCAGGATGCTGTGTTGTTTCTGCTCTGTGCCACTGTGATTCTCAGTCCCTCAGGAAAAATTACTGTCAGACTCCTGAATCAGTGATCAATTTGATGTAAGTGGGATCAACAGAGGCCAAGTTAATCACCCAGTCATTTAGAGAATTCAGGATTCATGATGCACTGAATGTTCTCTGTAAAGAAGGTCTCATAGCTTGAGTAATTTATTTTCATGAGTCCTTAGAAGATAATAAGATAATAAGACAATAAGACATAAGCTCATGTATTTTTTTTTCTGATACTGAAGTTATTTCAATTTTACATTGCATTACAGCTGTGATAGCATTTCTTTCCCTTCTAATTTTCTCCGGATTACTTGGGTATTAGCATGTCTTTGAGAATGTGCATAGATTTAAAAGCCTATTACAGGCAATAGGCTTTAGTTAAAGCTGCATTAATTATGTTTATATTAACAGTTACTAACAATGATGAATTCAGAATCATCATCAAACTCTGCAACTCCCCTCAGCTCTATGAAGCATTTTAGCATCTTTCAGCTCATTGTTTTGGTTTTACAACCTACAACGTTATTGTTATGGTTTAGTCTCTCTGCTCTCATCATTTCCAGTTCCAGCGAGTGGAGTTCCAGCAAGAGGTGATGGAGACCCAAAACAGAGCTAAGAGGAGAGTGTAAATGAACTAATATTAACTTTTTTTAACTATGTTTTGCAGTCACAAATTACCATATTTGGCAGAGAGCTGATTTGGACATACTGCAAGCTGGTTTTGACTCTGTTTTCAAGTGGGATGGCCTCACTGAGGAAAATGACTTGTCAATCACAAGTTAGCCTCACCCTAAAGCATACCCTAAAGCATATCCTGCTTTATCTCCTGTTTTACTATAAATGGGACCATAATGTACAGATGGAAGAACATATGGAAGAAGAGTTGAAACTTGCGATTAAGACCATAAACTCAAAAGAAAATAAATGAATAAGTACAGTGATTTCTTCATAAGGCTCCATACAATTGGTTGCAACCAATGAAGCTGTCCCCTGCTGGCCTCTAGAAAAAATGTAAGTGTGATACTTTTGCGACAGGCACTTCAGACCCGTAAACTCTGTCCACTAATTGTTAATGTCTGAAGCAAACCTTTTATAGTTAGTCTGCATGAATTCTTCTGCATAATGTGTCTCTTGCGTGTGTATTAACAATTAAGCCTGTCATTGCATTCACACAAACATGCTTACTGTGCGTGCATGTGAGTCCATTCATTCTCAGACGTAAGAGGTGAGACTCAGGTGTCTAGTTTCCACATGAGGGTGAGTCAGGAGACAGTATGTGTCGACTGGGTGCCACAATGTTCTCAGAGTGTCAGGAGGAGGCTGGAGGCCATGGGGAGAGTGCTCGTCTGTTGCATCTCTTGCACCTACTTGTAATTTGTGCATGTGCAGTATCATGTCTCAGTTACATCTGTTCTGAGCTGCTGACCTCAACCTTTTAAAGATTTGAACCATTTGACACAAATCATAAGAAACATACTTTGAAATGTACCAATTGCCTTTGAGGTAGCTTTGGTTTTATTTGTGTTTTTAGGTATTTCTATGTTTAAATACAATAAAGGTGAACTGAATTTTGTTTGATTGAACATGCATCCTGTCTTTCGAGACTCTATATCACTGTTCCTCTGGATAATCCATAGACCACCATTCAAAGATTCTCATTGGATTAACTTCTTGTAGAAAAAATAGTGTCACACTGGATGAAACCATATTCACTTCCAAGAACATTTAGATTTATCTATCAATATTTTATCTTACTGCTGTTTAAGTATGTAGCCACACTTGTTGGTAGCTGCTAATAAATAGAACCCTAAACTTTTTTTTTTTCACACATACCAGCATATACCCTACAGCAGTGGCCTACACCTGGGGTTACATTTGGCAATTACAGCAGTGGTGATTTATATGCATGTCCGCAGTTAATACTAGAGCTCAAGTCTTATGAGATGCGTCTGTTGATATTTCCAGCACCTCTGATTCCATACTGTATTCATCTAATTAACAAGCAGAGACAAGTGCTCAGACTTGAAGAAGCCATCTCAGCCAAAACAATCAAGCATCAGTCATTAACTGTGTGTTTTCAAAGATCATTGATGATCCGTGTATGCAGCAGCTTTGGACATGTTCACAAACAGGATTGCAGACATTTACATGTCAGGCGTATTGTGCAAGGTTAAAGAACTCAAAGGAAAACTGTTAGTCCCGACAGTTTACAATTTTGTCCTTCACAGATAAAACCACCGTAAACCTCCAAACAATTTGAATCTTGTGTAATTTGCCGGTGTATGTGTGTGCATGTGCGCATTCACATGTGTATGATGGCGGGTTTCTGTGTGCGTGGAAGTGTGAGAGGTCCGGAGGGGCAGGGCAGGTATCGGGGCTGGGCAGCGAGGTGTGTGTTGCCTCCCCTGTCTGCCCTTGGCTGTCACAGTATGGTGTGATGTCCGCTCTCAGTCTGTTCTCACGCCAAGGATCATACTGAAAACACACGCTTCTTCTCCGCCAGCCAATCTCCTCAGTCACGCACAGAGCAGAGTGAGCAGAAATGGGTCAGAGCAGGAATGATTAGTTCCAAAAATTGAAAATAGTTAAGTGTTTTGTGCCAAACATTTCCTGGTTCCAGCTATTCAGCTGTAGGAATTTGTTGTTTTTATACATTCTTATACCACTGTAAATGGATCTGTTGGTTGAAGATGGCATCTTGGGCTCCAGGAAATGGTGAATTACTCATAGTTCACGTCACGTTTTTGATCTGGATAGAGAATGATTTGATCATTTCAAAAACAAACAAAAAACAGTTTCAGGTTTACAAAAAAGATGTATACGAAGAGAAAGTGTACTTTTAAACATCCAAAATGTGCATGGAAAGAAGTAAAGAATATATAAGTAACAGAACACACACAAGCACACACATGCACACACAGTCACATCCTCCTGGCAGCTCCATCATTTATTTCTAACTTCCATTACTTTTAATTAACAATATGGACTTGTACTATCTGGCACACTGGAGATTTAGACCAGTCCTTTACTGGAGAGAGAACTTACATTTGTCTAATTTAAAGTTCTGATAGATTAAGACCTGGCTTTTGGCTTTTTAGTTTTTTAGTTTTTGACAGAAGTTTGTGACTTCAATGCTAGACAGCTCTTTCTGTTAGTCATGCTAGCGTTAGTGAATCCCATCATACAGCAGTGACTGTTTACAAGAAAACATGAAATGTTGTAAGTCGGGAATTCAGCCAGTGACGCTATTCAGCCGTCACTATTTAAGGTAATTTAATTCTGGAAAATGAACTTGTATCATCTGTCTCAATTTTCTCTCAGGTATTGATTCTTTCAGATGCAGACACATTTGCTTTTCCAATGTGACTCAGAAACATTCCTGCCTTTGAATCACAGCCTGAAAACCTGCATTACTGCTACATTAATATACAGCAGTGATAGATTGTCCAATAGCATTGTATTCAACAAAGGGTTTAGATTTAGATTAGGTTTTAGATACCAATACAACATGTATTAGATGAGCTAATAAGCACCTTATGTTGTCATTAACACCACACCTCATATCTCTTTTTGGATATTGAAAGATAAATATGAGCACATACATTTTATTTCTGACTTGAAAATTACCCCAATCATCTTCATCTACCTCTGTAAAGTGGTCCGCTTCACCTCCAGGTATTTTTTTTTAGGAATCATTCTCTAATCCCTGCAGATGTGAAGAGGCAGCACTGCATTACATAGCAGGTCGATGTTGCGTATACATAACAGTGTGTGTATGGGTGGGGGTGGGGGGGGTATTCAAGTTCAGGTCCGTGAAAATTGTTATATTTGGTCCACGGCATGGCTGGTGTCAGTTACATAAGCCCCCCCTTTCCATTGTGTAACTGTGTTTATTTAGTTTTCCAGCAAATACTTTAGTAAAGAGGTGAATCTCGTAGAAAGACTAAGGAGGATACACAGGCCTCAGAGGTGGAGTGGATGAAGTATTTTGTTGGCACTGCACTTGGAAAAAAGACATCAACAGTGTTGGGAAACGCTCTTGGGACTGCATGGGGAGGTGCAACATAGATTTTTTTTTTTTCATTCATGTAGGGAATGCTATGCTAGTGCTTTCATTGTTTATAATGTGTTTTTGCTCTCCTTGTGGAAAGAATGTTTTGGATTTCACTCCTGTGTCATGCCATGGCACGATACCTCGCCATTGTTTGATGATATATTGCTTTTTTAGGTATCTTTTGAAGCTGTTGTGTGTTTATACAGGTTCCCTCCCAGCATCTGAATACCTACAACCACCCATGGCACATGCGATGATAATGAAATTGCCATTCTGAATGCATGCGTAGAACTGTAACCAATAAAATCTTTAAAAAATCTGATTAGTGTGGAGGCCTTGGAAGAACCTTGGATGTGTCACCAGCCACTGTGGGTCCATAAATACACACAAAAGTATCTCAAATCTCCAAGTCCCCCTCAGTCCCCCTTTACTGGATAAAAATTATTTATGTTGCCAAGCATCAAATACAGTAAGCATGTTTTGGCTCAAATCCCTTAGCAACAAAATGTAGTTACAGGAAGTAAAAATTGAATCACTGCAGGGTTCAAAAACGTTCCACTTCCCTCAACTCTTTTTTAAATACGCCGCTGTGGGCCTCGTACACCCTTGGCAGCCCAGAGAGGTCGGCATTTGGAGCGAGGGGGAAATCAGCTCTGACAGAATGACAAGCTTCTCCGCTTCTTAGTGCTTACCATAAACTCATCTAATTGCTCTGGGGCTCCAAACCCACAATAAGAACTCATCCGCTGGGGCCCAGAGCAGTGGGAGGCTCCAGCAGACTTCCGGAAAATTGGAAAGAATAGAAAAAGGTCACACGTGTGTGTGTGTGTGTGTGTGCTCTCTCTCTCTCTCTCTCACTCATTCACTCACTCACTCACTCTCTCTCACACACACACACACACACATTGAGCTTGTAAGCTGATCTTTTGACAAAATCTTTCTTTTTGAAACTACTGATGTACACAGATACATCCACATTTGCTGTTGGCTAATTCTGTGCTTGGCTTTCTCTTTGCAGATGTTTAATAGTCCAGAGCAAAGGAACATGTCTGTCTAAGTGCACATGTATTTATGCACGCGTGCCTCCGTATCTTTGTCATGAGATTAGGTTAATAATAAAAACTCTGCAGGGGGTAAATCACACTTGGCCAGTCTCTCACTTGTTTCCCGGCTTTCACTTGAAACAGTCTTGGCAGGTGATCACAGGTCAGGGGCTGCAGGGTCAGCAGGCAGACTGATGAAGTGAACTCCTGGTGGCCAGTAGAGGATGTTGGTTAGCAGAGTGGATCAGCACAGTAACACTCCTGGAAGCCTGATTGCCAGTATCAGCTTTACAGGTCACACAGTTATACAAGCAACAGCATCTGACTTGCCCTGAATTTGCTCCAGCTAGAGTGTGTGCCTTCAGCTGTTTACCACAGTTTCCAATATTTAGCCACCTGCCTCTTTACAGTCAGCTCTGTGCATTGTAAACAAACCAACCAATCAAGACTTTTGCAAGATAGAGGTAGAGATCAAAGTAAAGTAAAAATTACACAAAAGTAAAGCTCACATTTGTGGTCAGAAGGAGAAACATACCCACTTTTAAACATTATGAAAGACTTGGTCTTTGGATATACTTTTGATGCTTTGGTTATGATATGTAATGTTATATATAATATAGGCCATAGGACGTGAGTCATTACATTAATCGTCATACACATGACTGCATGTAAGCAGGATTATTACTGGAATATTTATTTTTATTACCCATGTAAACATCTTTGTAGGAATCTGAGACGCTTGTCAAATACATGTTTGGGTATTTTGCTTGATTATTAGAATTATCAGAATTGTCTTGATTAGTGTTTGTCAGACGACTTGAATTATCTGGCTTGATAATGACTTTAGAACATGTTGTGTTTTCGTCGGCTTGCCCAATGACATTTTGTGGTTATAAGAGATATGGAGTTATATCACACTGTCAAAAGTAAAAAGCCTTGCATGACTCAGGGGGATTTGTTAATGACTTGAAAGGTGGTTATGACTCAGACATCCTGAAGCCAAATAAGCTCTGAAAGGTCTAAATTAGGCTTGTTGTGATCTTTCAAGCCCGAGGGTCAACTTATCAGAGGGTTCACAACTCTCAGAGGCCTCACGAGGCTGAATGATGGCCAAGTGGCTCCAGTAATGTTTTGGAAACGGTACAACGTCTTGCAGATGCCAGGGTCATTACAGCAGAGCTATTAGGAAGAATCTGCCACCCTCTCCTCAGTTGTAATGGGTCCATTTCCCTTTTAGTATACACTCTGTTATAAAGGTTGAAGCACATGGGAACCATTGGGTCAAATAAATTTGAAATTACACTGTTGTCACTTTGTGGAAATAGGCTGAATTCTCAAACAAAGTTTGCTTGACAGCTCCAAGATAATTATATAATATTGAGATGCATGGCAATAATTGCCCATAAACTGAAATGTCAGACACTGTTAAAGAGCAGGCTTTTTCTAGCTAGCTGCATCTGTTGCACTCAGCCTTGAGTATGAAAGTTTAGTTCTGCCACAAAATCTATTTGTTTTAGATGGAACATTGAGAAATCTGCTCACAAATGCTTGTCTCAAGCTATCCATCACATTATGCAGTGAAACGTGTCTCCTGGGAGAGCAACATGTGATGGAGAGGAGTGTGCAGGTCATGTTTTGGGTCTTGTTTGCCAGAGATAATGTGGACAAACCAGAGTCAGAGGTTTACTCAGCAGCAGCTGCAAAAATAGAACAAAAGCTCGATAGCACAGGGCTGAATCAATTTCAACTCTCATTCTTTCTGCTTGTCTAAGCTGAGGAGTTTGCTGTGTAGTTCAAAATGCACACAAAGACATATACAGACACTACAAAATTACTTTCAGACCTACATGTATGTTATCCCAAGCGCAGGATAGGCACAGAGGCATAGAAGTGTGAATTGAAAGGAACAGGTGTTTGACAATCTTCTGAAAACAACCAAAAGTTAATTATTATACTTTGGCCAACAGATTTAGCCTTTCCAACACGATCAGCAGTTGGCGCTGCAGCAACAGCTGTGACGCACAAACCCTTAGCACGTGACTGCTGCAATTTGCATCAATAATTATACCTCTGCTCTGGGTCATAACCCAGACAAATCTGAACACACAGGCATGATGCACATACTGTTAGATTCAGTGTGACTTGTTTTTCCACAAAGATGCTATTAACTCAAATCCATTAGGACTAAATGTTCAAACATTTTCTCAGAACTCATCTCCTTATAACGCCAGAAGAAGTATCATAGTAACCTATTGATCGTTATAACATAGACTTTAATGATCCCACAAGGTGCCAATTTGCCAAAAAAATTGTAATAGGTCAAAAATATGGGGTTCAAGTTAATATTCATATCAGAATGTTGCATAAACATGCATCTTATAATGGAATAGAAACACTGACACTGTCCTCTATCTATTGCCTTGTGTTAAAAACCTGCAAACAAACAATCAAATTCAATCAAACTATTTTAAACCGTGATCAGGAGTGCGGTGGGTCGTGGGGGTTTGTCAGTTCTCTTGATTTTGTCTCATGTGGGCAGGGAGGCTTAGTGTCAGACTTTGAAAACCATTGGTATAGACTACACACACAGTCCCAACATAAGCAGTCTCAAAGGAAGTATTGAGAGTCCATGTTTCCTCTCCTTCATGTTCCTCCAATTACACCCTCCAACCCACCCAAACAGACACAGCGGAGTCGACAGAAAATACACAAATGCATCCAGAGCCAGATTCATGCATACAATTCCGAGGACAAGCACAAACCCTCAAAAGCTTATCCCATGAACTCAAAATACAGACCTGTACGCACAGACATCCTCTCTAGACACACACAGGTCAGTGTGTCCCAGCATTCAGCAGCGAAGAGAAGCCATTGTCTGTTTCCTGTTGGCTGAGAGCCACACTCATTGTCCAGCCATAACAGACCACAGAGTTTTTTCCCCATCACCTTGATGACATTGCTTGACCTTTTTTAACAGGGCATGTCAGGTCAGCTTCGGTTGCTGCTGCCTTGCGCACAAGTAGGTGTGTGTGTGTGTTTTTGTGTTTTACCTGGTGCTATATTGTAAATCTGGATAGCAATTTATCTTATGACAGGCTTCCTATATGCTCCTGTCAGAGGTTTTCATCCTTCCTGGAGGCATCAGGAGGACTGATCCTCTGCTGCTTAATTTGTCTGCCTCATTAACTCTGGGTATGTAACAACAGCTACAATATTGGAGAGCATAGATGTTCTTGTAGAGGTTAGAGAACAATGGGATAAAATAAGGTAATTTGTAGACCATATACAACACAACCAACATAATAGACTGAAGCAAATAGGGGACATTGATTGTTTGGGGGTAGTTTTAGAGGTTTGGTTAGGGTTTTTTGTGACCTATGGTTACCCTCTTTGTAGTTCTGCGGAGTCATGAATGTGTCTATCTTTGAGTTCTCTTATGTTTTCAGTGTCATTAGTTCATGTCATTACAGTTTCTGTTACAAAGATACAGTAGAAAACCTGAAGATTTACACAATACAGTGGTTAAAATACAGTTTGTTCCTTGGGTTGATTGTGTTGGTTGGTTTGTTGCATTGTTGTGCCTTGGTCAGGCAAGTCATGGTCAGACATCGGTCTGTAGCTTCCAGATTTTAGTTCAAAGAGAAATAATGTATACTCTCAACTATGGGAGGGATTGCCATAAAATTTAGCCGAGACATTCATGATCCCAAGAGGATAAATCCTAATAACTTTGGTAATCATTACCATTTATTTAGCACTGCAATTAGTCAACATTTCCACTTTTTTTTTATAACAGAATAATTCAGCAGCCTCAGCTGTAGTTTAATTAATTACAGACAATGCCAAGATTAAATTCAAGTTAACAGGCACTTTGTTCTGGAAGCAGAGCTAATGGTCCACACACATTTAGTACTGATACAGTTAATTAGTATGTAACTTGCTTTGGTATTGGTGCACGCAGATAATGTTTCTTGCCACTGTTTTACATTAAATTGTCTTGTATTTTCAATAGACTCCTGAAGGATTTTCATTGGAAAGAACTAATAATACTTCCATTCCTGAGTGTATGGTAATAATCTAGGCCGAGCACCAAACGTCCATTTTAGCTCCATTCTTCTTTTTTTAAGCTTGTCATCGTTTGTCATGTGCCAGGTTTCCTTTCATCACAATATTATTAAAATCCCTAACGTGACTTTGCTCCATCATTCATTATTCACTTTGTAAATCCACTGTGAATAGGGAGGAGAGTAAAATGTTAAACTGAATAGCTTTGGTGCCACTAAATGAATTGTTTTCATGAATACCAAATGAAGACCAGCAATGTTTTGCAGCTTGTTCTGACATTTTCTGTAATTGAGGTTGTAGCACTCTGGGATTGTAAATGATCCTTTTATTTACTGAGATGTTAATAGATGTGAAATCACTCTGTCTGCTTAGAAAAGAATGATAATGTCCTTTTTTATTTGAACTTCAAAACCCAGCAGGTTTTCTCAGGTGGTTTGCCTCTTTTGGTCTTAACTGAATTAAACAAAATGAGTGATCACGTTAGCCATGCCAGCTCTGTTGTTAGTACAGTTTTGTCTAGTAAAAATATGATATATAGTATATCCAAAAATGTCAGGAGGGTCTACATGATGCCTTTCAGATTAAAAGTCCTCCCTTAAAATGCTTATCTGAGCTTTGAACTTAGTGGCAGGCATTACGTCAGCCCCTGGCACACTCACTAGCCTTCTTCTTCTAGCACATTTTTTGCATGCTGTCATCCACTTTAAATAGTGAGTCTCCTGGTGTGCATGTGTAGTAAAGGTCATGGAAACCTTATCCATCAAACCATCAGCTAACATCAGCCTTTCCCCTCTGACCTCTGTAATGACTGTCAGTCTCGTCATTACATGCTCGAGTAGTCATCTCTCACCCTGCTGTCTATGCAAAAGATGACATCAGCCCCAGATCTGCTGGAAGAAACTTCCTCAGCACATGGCACAGACCAAATATCCCCATCCTCCACTTTGTTTCCTCTTCTGCTTCCTACACATGATGAGCTCCCTGAGCTGAGTCAACAAGAGCAATTTTTTTTGGCAGTGTATAAATCTCTCTCACTCTTTCCTTTGTGTACTGCTTTTGTTCTCACCTCTCCCAAAATGGGGTTGGATGTGTACATTATTCACTAAATAACATTTTACTCATCAAGCTAATTGGTGAGATCTGAAGAACATCGCTAAAAAAATAGGGCTGATGCAATAACTGCTATAATGAAATACCGCACTATTGACAAGCCAACCGCAGGGGATGGCAAGAAACAGCACATCACATCATGTTCCTTCACCACAAGAGCAAGAGTCTGACAAGGCAAGAAATACAATCAGTCAGATGTTCGTACAGGTTTTAAATAAACTCCCAGCCAAACTTATTTGAGCAATAAAACAAAGGTGAACTGTATAATTTTGGCCCAAACTGATTTTTGTAAGCATCATTGCAGGTTACAGTCTTTCTGGTTCTAGGTGACCGAGTGTACGTGACATAGTTACAAGCACACAGTTTTCTTGTGCAATGAAGGATTATTACCAACATCTCTGAGGTTAGTTGTTTCGATAATCTGGCTAAACTGTTAGCTTATTTACTGCTAACGTCTGACTGCATCTGTTCCTTTTTCTGTCAGACAGCCCTCTGATGTTGCCATGTTCCAAATCTCAGCAATGACTTTGGTGATTAATGATGGCCAGAACTACAAAAGCAAGTTCTAATAAGCCTCTAATGAACTTTAAAGATTATTCCATTGAAGTTCTTGGTCAGCTATAATCTGATTCAACATGCTTTCATTAGTCTGTGAGAAATAAGATCAAAGTTCATTTAACACACAAGATATAAAATCTGAGGTTTCGGCGCCGTTGCTCTCTCTGCAGGAAAACAGCTCAACTTCCTCGCTTTTGTCACTACTGCTCTTGATTAGACATAAACACAGCGCCACAGACAGACGGACAGGCGGACCCAGGGCTAGATAGACTAAACTGACTGATCAGACAGCCACGGGAAGTGGAAATGAAAACTAATCAGACGAAGTTGGGGTCTAGTCAGAGAAATAAGGTCAGAATACTCTCTGTCGTTGTTTCTGCCCCCTCCTTTCTATTTCTCTGCGTCTCTTTTTCTACCTCTTTGGCACTAGCTTGGCCCCAATCACAGCACCTGCTTTCCCCATCATCTCTTTGTAGCACATCCCACTCTGCGCAGAGCGAGTGCTGTGCTGTTCTACGGCCCGCTGACTTCAAACATGAGCTACTCCAGGAATGATAATGACAGAAACATGCCTGGAAAAATAGGATTGTCCTCCAAAAATACACTCTGCTCTTTGTGTTGCTGGTCCCATTTTTTTATGTCTGTGTGTGTGTGTGTGTGTGTAATTGGCACAAGTCGGGTCTCTGCGCACAGAGTGATTGATGGTTGTTCTCTTCTACCTGTTTACCAGTGTTTGGATGTGATTGGCTGGGTACAAAGCAGTAATAAAAGGCTGGCTAGGCAATAACAGGGATTGTTCTATCCCAAGAAGCACACCTGTCCCATGCCAGAGCTGACAAGTTATACACACTCACACACACACACAGAGCTTGTGAGACATTCCCACTGTGCTCCATTTCACATTCCGATCCTCTGACAGCATGTCTGCTTTTATATGATCATATTCAAGGTTTACAAAAAAATAAATGACACCTTTAGTTTGAAAGACTTGTTTGTTTTTGTTTGACGCTGTCCACCATTTGGAAAAAAGAAAGGTAACTATTTTTCAGATGGTTAATGGTGGTTACTGTTATGCAGCCCTCCAGACAGAACAATCTGTGCCTCCATCACTGCCTCTACATTGATCCCTTTATTACTGATTTAAAAAATGTTATGTCATCTGTGAAATTTTGTGACATTTCATTAGGTCATACACATAGAAATCATCATATGCGGACTGATGGGAAAACTGGAAAACTACAGCAATCATAAACTTTAATTAAATGCACAATTTCACATTATGAACTCAAGCTCAATTACTTTTGACTGTTTTAGTGCATACTGCAAGTTAGAATTACATTACATAATCACACAGTGGGCAAAGCGACACGATATGTCACATAAAACAAAGTGCCCATAATATAGCTATAAGGAACTGATCACCATCCAGATCACATACTTTCTCCTTGTACTTTCAATACATAGTGTTGGATACAGTACACATACAATTACTACATACTACATTCAAACATTGCACCAACATTGAACTTCAACCTTCTTGTTTATACATCATATTTGGAGTATTCCATTACCTTGCGTTACCTTGGAGATACAACAAAACGGCAATGATCAAGTTCTCCAGAGACAGAGGTCAATCCAGAGAGCTCTACTGTTGTTACTTTGTAATCTATGCAACATGCAGTATTACATTCACAAGAGTAAAATTACACATGCATTTCTCCATCATTATTTTCATTGTTATGTCATGTCTTGTTATTAGTCTTTATGAATGGTTGATGGACAAATGTGTTTGCTGTAGTCATTGCAGCTCAATTAGTGTGACATATTCCTCTGTTCAGAGAACTGTGGGTCAGAATATTATGCAAAATATGACTGCATTCTGGTATTTTTGACCTACTGCATTAGACATTTAATGTATGTCATACTAAATCTGCTTCTGGCCTGCTAAATAGTATAGGAGTATAGGTATTCATTATGCAACCAGAGTCTGAAGCAAAGAAAAACATTTATTTTTATTATATGCTGAGATTTCAGTCTTTCTGAACTTATTTTCAAGCCTCGGTGTTCACTGTTTTGGAACAAAACTCTCCCCCCTCCTTATCTCCTACCTAAACTTTCAGTGGTGTGGTGATGAATTTTTATGAGAATGTTTCTTTCAAGTCGACTGTAAGTAAAAGAAGTAAAAGTCCTTTTTGCAAAAAAACCACACCATTGTATTCATCAGTGATAGTAATTGCGTTCATATATCATATATCGTCATATATCGACAGGCACTAAAAAAAGTCCTCATATAACTTAAATTCAAATGGCATACAGGCCTGTTGGAGACATTTAAAAGCACAGACTTTGCAATGTTTTCAGATATGACGATTATGAAAAGATCATCTTTACATTGGAAACACGTCAGACATGTCAGCTTAGGGTTTATTCACAATGAGTTAACATTAATGCTGCAACTATATATGAGTTTTCTCCAGACTTAAACAGTTACATCATGCTTGTCAACATGCCAACCGCATTACAGATAAACCTGCAAACAGAAGGAAAGTCACGTCCGGCTCACAGGAATGTTCTTGTCATGGCGACACGGCATCAAGGTCTCTTCAGGAATCTCACAGAGCTCTCTGCCATCACCTGCTCAGCACTAGTTAGCATGACTAGTAGACACGGAAATGGACAGATTGACCATGTATGGCTGTGGTGCCAGTATGGCTCATGACTCAGTGTCGTATCTGTGGCCTCATATTTTAAGAATGATAGAGGACACCTGTTTCCTCGATCATTTAGGATGCCTTTTTGTCTTGAGGACTAAGATGTCCACTTTAGATCCCTTGTCAGAAGAAGACACGATTTTTATCTATTAATAATGTGAAGAGTGATTATTCCATCTCACATCTTTTCATTGAATACTGTTTAGAGGCCTTTAGATACAATTATTCAGCATTTCACAAAGCAACGAGTGATTCCATTTCTATTAATCATCTCTAAAGGTCATCTTAAGCAGTTGAAAGAATATTTCTTTTCCAAAATGTCAGTCTTTATGGAGGATGACATTTAGTCGGTTTAAAGAAAAAGGTTGCCAGAACTATTTTTGATATTGTTAACAAAGCCCATGAGTTGACCAAAACTCAGTAGGCTCAGTACTTTCTGACTTTCCAAATCCATTGTATCCTACAGTAAATGTTTGAGATCATAAATACATCCTTTGTATTTTTAAGGCTCAGCCATTTCCTAAAAGAACTGTAGTTTTCTGTTTTTGTTTGTTTGCAATCATTACTTCAACCTGAGTAAATAATGGGTATATTTTCAGCAGATTTGGTGCACTTGTGAGATGATGCATGTGATATTGAACCAAACTACAAAGCCCAGGTTCATGAAGGAACTTTGTTTTTGTTTTGTTTTTTTTTTAAGATTTTTACCTTTTCAAGCTTTATTTGACAGAGACAGCTGAAGAGTGACATGAATCAGGGGAGAGAGAGAGATGGGGAATGACATGCAACAAAGGGCTGTATGTTGGATTTGAACCCTGGGCTGCACCTTTGAGCCTTTGTACATGGGACGGATGCTCTACCAACTGAGCTAACCGACACCCCATCACCCATGTGTTTTTAATACTTTTAGACAACAACGAAAGTCTATGAAACACAAATAAACTCTATCATGTTTTGGCAGGATCAATTTATCATTAGTTTTGGTCTTTCAATCAACTGATAATGTATACAATGCCTTTGTAGTTTATAGTATACTGGCCTAACAATATGTGACCTGTACCCTGTGAATAAAAAGTAGAATAACTGAGTTAAGGTGGTTTTCATATTATCTATCAGTGGCCCATCCTAATGACCAAGCAAACATGTGCAGCTTTCTTAAGAAGCGCTCTAGTAAGTCAGATGTCAAGGATTAATCCTAAATATAGAGGAAGAACAAACTGTTTGTCCATTTATGGAGCCTGGCATAGTGAGTAAAGCGTCAGCAGAGGAAGAGGATAGAATGACTTATTTGACAGCTATTCTATGACGGCCTCAATGTACTGAAATAAAAGATCAGGAATGTAGAATATGTGTGCTTTCCAACTTAGTGAAAGATGTAATCTTTGTTGTTTGTCATGCAATGCCATATTTGATAACTTTATTAGTCATCAGCTGTAAGTTGGAAACTCTTTTGTGCTTTCAGTCTGTTGTTCATTGACGTTGATATGTAATGGAAGTGGATTCGCAATAATGATACTGCTACTTTCTTCCACCTCAATTGTGATTCCCATTCAAGGACAATGACTAATGGAACATAAGAGCGCCTTGATTTGATTGTTCTGACAGAATGGCATTTTGCATGCACCCCCTTCCATTGTCTCAGATTTGTTCTTTTTGTTTGTTTCCTGCCGCCTTGAGGAGGAATTTACTTTTGTTGGAGGAAATGGAACCACAAGACTGAGCATTTACAATGGAACAATTTGGTGTTGAGCCAAACCTCCTTCGTAAGAAGGAAGAGATTAATGTGAAGCCAAATTCCTCGTCATTCTTCCCATAGTTTGTCCGAGGAATCCACATTTTCCTTCGGCCAACACACTGTTCATCTCTCCCACCATCTGTGTAATCCTCTCAGATTGGGTCCATGACATCACTGAGTGATAACAACATGAGAGCCGCCGGCTTCTTCAGGAAAACTCTTAAATAGATTGAGCCAGAAATCATAACACAGTTTAAGGGATTTGGAAAGGTTTTGCAATAATGTACGAACAGATTGTCTCCGTCAGATCTTTTTCCTTTATGGTGTATGAGAACATTTGGTCCTGGTTTCCAGTGCTTATAGCAAAAGGATAGAACTGGTCATGCTCGGCCCATTAACAAAGGTTCATCCAGGGTCCTTTGTGAATGGAGAACACCTCCCAAGTCATCCACGGGGTCTTCAGCACACCAGAAATTTTATTGCTGCATCTCTTTCTCCCTCATTTGCAGTCAGCAGTCAGTCAATTTGGAGGTTGAATATATTTTAAATTTAAGGCTTTTGTCCACAAATTGTTAAATTGTTTGTTTACATCATGCATTTGAGTTTCACTTTTTCATTTCGTAATCCACTGTTATGCAACTGTTCGAACCATCAAGCAGGGAGTTTTGGTGCCCGTAGTGACGCTGATGGAAAGAGTGGAACTGAACTAGCAAGTGTGCAATTTGTCACAGAAATAAGCTACGGTCTGAACTCATCCAGTAGCCTCATTTATCCCAGTTTCAGCCATCTGAGCTTAGCTGCAAAGCAATGATAAGATGGAGACGATGGGCAAGAATATGTCAAATTACTCAAATGTGACAGATACCACATGCACTCACTGTCCAGAGACCTTTGGGCGGTGTGTCTAAAAGATTTTTTTTGCATTTTTCATAAGCTTTGTGTCTGTCTTTTGCTGAATTTTGTTCTTATGATCATTTCACTAGTTCAGACCTCTGTCCCTGAGAGTTGCAGAGTTGTGAGAATTTTCAGACCGATGCGAGTTCCTCTCAGAACACTGTTCACGTTGGTGATACCACCAATAAGCCTCGTCTGATAACTGGGTAAGGTGTGTTATCAGAGACCAGTGTTTGGACATCTTTTGGCTACAATGGTAAGTGTTGATACTTCTTGCACTGATGAATACTAAAGATAGGAACATATTGTGTACTACGTGGGTACAAGCACATTAGCATTTTGAAGTTGATGAGAACAGATGGTTAGGAACTAAAGACAAAAAAAGTTTTACAGGGAAACCAAACAAAGTACATTTGCCCTTCAACTGACTCTCACTACATGTTGCTACTTATTTGCATTAAGTTAAAGTGTTGCTAAGATTTCGGTGCCAGATTTTACTCTGGTTCCAGACGCTCCTCTCTTTGTTACTCCAGTTATTTGAGATGCGGGTCACTTTGTCGCATGGTGTCATTGCTGGTGTGAACGCACAGAAAATGTGTCAAGTGTTTTACACCATCCATGGAGATGCTAAACCAATGACGGCAAGGCTAAACATAGCCAAGGACCAAAATGAACAGCCTTTGTTGAGCACTCACAAAGGTATTTGCCATCTTGTCCAGCCCTGAACTGCGACTCCAAAGTGAGGTATTACTCTTATCGTTGGCATGAAGTCAGCACCCTTTCGTATGTGTGGCTCAGCAGCTGTTGATTCGACAGTTGAGGGTCTGAATCGGGTTGAGGGTATGCACGTGCATGTTTGTCTGATTTTATGTAGGCATGGCTCTGTGAGCATGTGCTGTCTCTGTGAACTGTTACATGTGTCCTTTTGACCTCATAGTTGAACTGTATGGCCATGCCCCTGTAAGGCAGAACGCTGGGCACACTTTGCCCCTTCATTCATGACATGATAAACGCACTTTAGGTGGCTTGTTCATGTGTCACGTTTATTCAAGGGTCTCTGTGTCTTAATCGGTGTTCAGTTTCAGACATGCAACTGTGTCTGAACTGCTATGATTAGATCTGACATGCTTATAGGTTCATGTTGAATCATTGCAGATATGACAGAGACAGAGAGAGAGAGAGCGAGAAAGAAAGAGGATATGACACGCAACAAAGGTCCCTGGCTGGAACAGAAGCGGGGATGTTGCCATCACATTATGTGTCTTATCCTCTGAGCCACCATATGGCTTAATTTGTACCACAGTTCACTCTGAATCACCTGGAAGAGGCTGCAAAGCCATTCACAGATGTAGCAAGAATTTTAATTAGCGCTTTGAGCATTGTATCAAAACCCACAAACTTGCGCCTCCTCTTGGTAACAAATCCCAACTGGATAAAATCTTCCAAGAAAGGACTTGACTGCAAAAAGACCAAAGTGTTGGTAGAAACGATCAGAGAGGTACATCACCTATGATGTGAGTGCTAAACAGTTTTCATCCAGTGGCAGTGAAGCAGACTGCAGTATATATTAAGCCTTAATGGTGCAGAATCTTCAAAACCTGCAGAGGAAGGGAGGGTTTGGATCAAGGCTACTAGAATTCCAACAATGTTCCAGCTCAGACCTACCACCAGGAGGTTTTCTGTGTTTGTGTTTGTGTGCGTGCGCATGTGTGTGTTGCTGGCATGAACCGCTGGAATGGAACGATGTTAGACCAAGTGGTAACCGTGGAATTTTCTCTTCATCTGCTTTAAGCTTTCCTAAACCACCGCTGATGCTGCCAGAGACACCATCTCTAGATGATAACAAAGACTAACCAGCTGTGCGAAATATTCTCCCCTAAATTTAAGCTAGCTCCCGCAGCACGCCTACGCACAGACAGACACGTATACACATGTACACACAACCTAAGGCCCAAAGTATTCAAACCCTTATAAGGTAAAATCGCAGGTCGGTCTAGAGTGAATCTGTTTTGCAGCGTCCCGGGCGAACTTTGGTATTTGTGGCTGGGAAAAGCATCAAGTATGCAGAAAGGACATCCTTCAGTGTTTGTTTTCTCTGCTTCCCTGTATGCATCCTGTGGTTCTGACTGACTGGCTGCTGGCATTACGTAAAAGCCAGACTCCGTGCTTATATATTTTTTTCCACCTCAGTTTTGGTAAATGATTCAGCAGAGCCTGACTAAATGAATGTTTTCAGAGCCTGGTTATGAGTATAAACAGCTTTCCATTTTTTTTGGCCTGACGTGCCGATCGTTCCAAATTTGTGGTTTGTCTATGTGTGTATGCTGCACATTTTAGGCGACGTGACATTTTCAGCATACATGTGCCATTTTTCTAAGCATTTGCAGATTTTGGTATTTATTTGATAAAGTATTGATTAACATATACATGCACGTGTTCTTCAGTGAGTGTGTTAGTGCATACCTGTGCTCCCAGCTATGTACTTAATCATGTCCACCTACAGTCATTCAATAATACCTGATAGAAATGGCGACTCACGCCACAGCTACCCCACAATGCCCCCTTCTCCTCTTTTTTATCACCAGCTAGCAATTATGTGCTCCAGTGAGAGGCATGCAACTCACACAAACACACACACACAGGGACACACACTCACCTTGATTAGCAAACCTAATGGATCGCCTTGCTCTGTATTCCAAGAACATTCCATAAAGCAGGGGGCCATATAATTGCTTTCTACTAGAACTGTGGTAAGCATTAACGCACAACCACTGCCACCTTCTCCTCTTCATCCTCCTGTTCACCCTCTCCTTCCCCCATCTGCTCCTCCTCTGCATCCACCTGCACCTGCACCTCCTATCTCAATCTGTCCATCCTCTCATTTATGAATGAAATCATTCTCAGATACCATGTAAACATACTAGATGCCATATCAAACCACAGAATTAACATCCAACTCTGCAGTTTTTAGCTCATTGTACATACACATACTGTAGATTGTATAGAGTCTCATGGCTCTCATAAACCCTTTTATATATAAAACTGGAGGCAACAGTTTCCAGTAAACAAGCCTTGGGCAAGCCAAGTTTTGCTGCCTGTTCAGCATGAGACAAACCGAAAGTCAAGCATCTATCAAAATTAGAGTCCCAGTGTTTGTAGAGGCACAACACAGAGCTTAAACAGCAATTTTGGACTGAAACATTAATCCAGTAACATAGTCAAGCTCCTCTGCCAGATAATATAAGTTTGTTTGCTGATATTGTGTCAGTCCTGTGATTCTGTGAATGTCTTGTTGTCTTGCTGACTTAGAGCTGCTGTAATTGATGTATTAGTGTAAATGACTGTTTGAAAACAGCATTACAGCGTGAAAGCGGTCACAAGTTGTGATGAACCTGCAGAGAATCATCACCTGAATGATTCATCACCTGATGATCTGCAGCTTCCCTTGGCTTTACGAAGCTTTATAGTGAGCTTCAACTCTGCTTGTCACAAAAAAGGAATATTTTATATCCCTAAGTTGCAAGGGATGTGGCTGTCTGATTGGCAGTGATGCAGTGTTATGCTGTTGTAGAAGTTGTGTTTGATTTCATTTTTTATGATTAGATTTCTCTGAAATTTGTCTTTAATTACAGGGCATACAATGTTTCACATGTGCTGGGCACATACACTAATTTCACATTTCTTTAAAACTTCTTAATATTCCTTGGAGCAGTTAGACATTGTTTACATTTGGAAGGCTATCAAGTTTGAGCTGGCACAGTTCACTTTTAAGTGTTGAAGTGATGCAATTCTTAAAAGGTGCAGATAGATGCAGTGTCAGTGGTGCGTGTGCATGCATGTAGTGCATATAAACATTTCACTCAGTTGAGACTGAACCTTGCAGATGCTCACACTTATATTTGGCATTTACACCTATAGAATAATCTGCACATTGGAGTGAAGTGAAGCTCACATAGGAAAACATGTTGTTTTCACTCAAGTTCAGCCACAGTCAAGTTTGCACATAGTCATGCATTCTTTGTTAGCTTAACTTTCCATGTTGAAGCAAAGGCTCGACCGGGGGCTATTTTCCTACCATCTTCGCTCACCCAATGAGGTCACACCATCCAGAATCCAGAGAATGTCAAGAATGGCAAAGTTTAAGAGCTTCTGAACAGCTCTATATGTTATCAGATGGAAGGAGGCTGTTTGAGAGGAGAGGTCGAAATGTGATCCACTTCTGTAACGGTGAAATGAAGGAGGGGGGAGGGAGTGACACGCTTCTTCACCTTATAGCTTCTTCTCTAATCTTTGATCCACCTATAGCAGATGCCAGGACTTCACTTCAACACTGCTTCATTTACATTGTTGTTTTAAATCTGACGTGGACACCGTAAGATGATGACATTATCCTGGCACAAAAAGCAGGATTCAAAACGGCACTTTGTCAGACCTGAATTAAGTGGTGGGAATGTCCTAATTTAACCCCAGAGTTGTAGATTAGATTGGATTACTTTGAGATCAAAGTAAAATTGCACCCTGAGTGAACTAGTTTGTAGCAAAGCCACATGGCCATCAATATTCAGACTTATGTTTTCTGAAATAGGTCATTTGGACTAATTCTGCACAAAAACACCTTTGTAGGCTGAGTATTTGATTGAAGTTACAGTTCAGCCCCAGTCTCAGCTCATGGGTCCTTGTTTTTCTGTGCACAAACAGTCCCATTCTTTGTTGTACAGCTTACCCCTAGATCCGGCCACAGCGCTGTTTTGGTCCGTTTTCCACGTGGCTTCATACCTGACCAGAAGCGTTTCAGAAGCAGTGTTTTCGCTTTTATTAACTTGCTTCTACCATGAGTAAGCAGGCTACATAGTTAAATAGTTTAACTTTTAGCTGTTTTTACGATCAGAAGTCTGCACATGGTGTTTTATTTTAAAATTGACCGTATTCTCTATGCAATTTTGTGTCTGACTTCTGTCCACCATTATGAATTATTCTGCTAGTTACTTTTTTGATATATCAATTACCATTTCAGATATACCATGCAGCATACAGATATCACCTAAAGACTGAGTGAAATCTGAAAATGACAGCCTTGTCTGTCATGATGCCTGCTGTCCAAAGTAATAGTATCCTCCCCATACCTGGCAGGTACACAGATGAGGCTGCAAATTCCTCACTCAGTAGAAGGATTATTATCATAATTAATATTTTTCACATTCTTAAACTATCCTGTGTCTCCTTTTGAGGTCTAGACTTCCAGCTTGTGATTCATCTGTTGAATCGTAGAATGATCAGTATGCAACACAAAACACTGAAATATGAGTCTAAGGAATGTCTGAACGTAAAGTTGTAACTTTGCATCACTAGAAATTAGCAGGTACTGACTCTCTGGTGAGTTAGGCTTTTCATTGTTTTTCCTCTGACTTGAAGGTTTATTATCTATAATGTCTGTGTTCTAATCATTATGAAACCTGCACAGTTATTTCCTGAAAAACGAGATGACCCTTTGTCCAGACGTGCAGAGAGGGTGGGGGGGGTTGCAGGGTTGGTAGTCTGTATGTTTTTTTGACAGGGCTCAGGCGGAGATGCTTGCTATTCCCTCAAGTGTCTGGAAAGTGTGCCGTTTCCATTACAGTCTGTCTCGTTTCAGCAGCAGTGGCGATGTTTTTGCATGGAGGCCTGAGGGTAAGGGGCGAGCTCTGTGGCCTTGTGAGTCCAGGCCTCAGCATTGCAAGGTAAGGGAGGGATTAGCTGTGGCCCTCCAAGACACACACACATGGGTTACATGTGCAGCTTCAAAGACATAGCTTGACGGGCCTGGCTTCTGGCAGCCTGTTATCGCTGACAGGAAAGCAGAGGGAGGCTGCCAGCGACTGGCTGCAGACTAGTTAGCTAGATAAATGGAGGTTGATAGGCTCACTGTTTTGCTAGTTAGCAGATTGAGTGACATGGTAACAGGCAAGCTACATGGGCATGACTGGCTGTTTTTCCCAAAACCTGCAACAACTTTTAGGTTGATTTAAAAAGGTCACACCCACACTCATCCAACAGCTATGCAGCAACATTATAATTCATTTGGATCAGTTTGATTCAGATTCCTTTTCATCTCATGAATGTAAATCCAATAGTCACTCTCCTTTTGGCTCTGTTTTTGGTCTCTACTAACTCTTGAAGGCAGTATAGTTTTTTAGCTACCAAATGCTCCACTCTGTTCACCAGCTAGTCGCTAAATTTGTGTTCTGTCTGTCCTTTTGGTGTTCAGCAGGAAGTCTACAGCCAATTTTTAGAGCTTTCTCCAAAAACACCTTCCTGCTGTGGCTGAAAACGACTCTATGAGAGTAAATCAAAACAGTAAAGCTGTAGGCCAGATTGCTAAATCAGGGGGTGATGCAGATTGTGGCGATTCTAGGTTCATCACTATGAGTGACCCCTTTCAAGCTGTCACATGCCATCCAAGTTGTCGTTTGATACATTATTAGAAAAATCCATTATAGCTACTTTAAGTGAACAATCAGCCAGTAAGTTAAAGTGCAGTCTGCCTCCAGTAGCTGTAGCCTACAAGGATGACATCAGTGTTGAGTCTTAAAGAGCACGACCAATGGAGATTGACACACAGCCAACAGCCCATCCTGGCATAAAAGCATAATGATGCAGTTAAAGTAACTTTTCAGTGATGCAAAGTTGTTAAAGGTATAGAATATCAACCGTAGTAAAACTGTCTGGATGGTAAATAGGTACATGTAACTACATGTAATCCTCCCACTAAAACAGACATCATTATACACTGTCACAATGGAACCGCCTGCTGCTTTATTGACTGAGTAGAGCTGTCAAATGGTTTTGTCTTAATGGCAAATCTGAAAGTAAAATATTAAATATTTTATGAGCTCAGTTGTGTCTGCTGTTTTTCACTGTCAGGACACTTAGTTGGGAAATACATTGTACGTTTCAGTTATATAACACAGTAAAATGACTCCTGGTATTAGGTAATGTTATGCTATCAAAGTGCATAAAAGGTGTGAGCAATAGCCTTGTTAAGTGCTGAAATAATCATGAAATACAGAATGTCTTTCTTGGGTTCAACTGGACTGCTCCTGATGATGCTGTCAACAGAGGAGGCATTCACTCTGACGAGTAATGGGAGTAATTTTCAGTTTCTACTTAACTTACGAGTGTTCTGAGAAGTGTTAGATCTATAATGCTAAAATTTAGAAAAAGAACCGAAAGCTTTTTAGAAGAAGGGTTGTTGCCAGGAGAAGTTGTTAAGCCTGATGGCCAAGTGCCTTGAGGGGGCACTGGCTTGTTCCTAAAATGAGAATAGCTTGTCCACCTCAAAGGTCAGTCCACCTTAAGTATATCTGGGCTAAAGTTGTCACTAACTTATAACTTAACTTAACCGCAGCTGGCAAGCAAGCCATGGGAACTTGGCTTGAGTCTTGACGAGTTTATTCACTAGCACTGCTTCGTACATAGCTATAACGGTACTACTAACGCACCAACTGCAGGCTCACTAACATTACACTTGCATCCTCTACACTGAGATATTCCTTAAAAGAGTTTGTTACTTGTAGAACACATTTTAGTTTAACCAACATCTTAAAATGCCTAAAAAAATGTCCTTGATACCTAGCCCCCGGTGTGCCACTGTGCCACCAAAGTTATTTAATTGGTTCCTCACAACATAGATGAGTTGTTGATTTTGGCTTGCAGCACATGCAGGAGACAACACAGTAATCTGTTGTGTCCTTTAACCTCCCTCTCAAAACCAGACAGAAGAAATTGCTTTCACAACAGTGGGACTGCACGTGTGCTTTGCTTAATTGCTCCTTAATTAACTTCCGATGCAGGTATTGAATGAGAAAGAGGATTTTGCTATCTTTAGACAGGCTTCTGTGAAGCTCAGAAACCAAATTGTCAGCAAGCCAACAAAGACCCTGAAGAATAAAGATACCAGCAATAACAAGCGACCATGAAGTGTGCCATGCAAAGAATATATGATCCAGTGTGCAATAAACAACCAAAAAACAGTATATTGCCCTTTTAAATCCATAGTTACTGCTCCAGTGCAGCCACAGCTTCAGCTATTTGGAGACATACCTGACACATTACTGAGGTTTACTTGTCTGCAAATGATTTCTAAAAGTGAAAAATGATTCACTCATCTTGGCTTTTCTCAGATTTGTGTGCTTCTCTGTGCACGTGGCCTGCTCAGTTCCTCTAACACATCATCATGCAAACTTTGTTACCTCACGACTAAATCCCTCCAGTATGGTTAATTCCACATGTTTTTCTTCTATTATACTTTAAAGTAAGATCCCTGGATCCAGCCCTGCTGGTTAACATTAGCACCTGACCTCTTGTTTCAAGCTGAAAGGAGGAAAAAAATCTTTCTGGGAAAGCCCTTCATTAACATTTATGGGAAACCTTTTGGCCCATCTTGTTTTTTTTCCCTTTCAAGATTAAAACACATAGTCCTTTTCCTCATTTTTCCATACCAGCCCCTCCCATACATCTAACTTCACATGGCTGTTTTGGGAAATCCCTCATAATGGGCAGTTAGTCTGTACTTTGCCTGGCAAACTGCTTTTTTCCCCTTTGGGAACACATCCATTGCATTCTTTGGAAATCGTGGGTGTAACCGTGTGGTATGATGGTGTTTTCTTACTGCAGAACGTACTGTGTTTCCATGCTGTTTTTAGTTTTCTGGACAGAGCAAAGAGGAATAACTGCTGGAACACCTCAACGATGAAAAGAATGCAGATATGAAAAGACAAACAGATTCTTTTTACGATCCAGACAGTATGCGTGGCGTCAAAAGGTGGTCAGATACTGTGGTTATACAACACAGCCAAATTTGGTTGTTGGTTTGCACATGGAGAGGGGAAATTTTTTTAGGGAACACACTTATATCCAGTGAGGTCAAAAATCTCTGCCTCTGTCTCCCTGTTTCCTCAATTGTGTGACTTTCCTGACCTTTTAACCGGGGGTTCCTCTCTCTCTGAGTAAGCCATACACTAAGAGGACTCCCTGCGTGGGAGGGAAGAGAGAGAGAGCGCGAGGGGGAAGCCTTCAACTTAGAACTTCATCTTAACGTGACTCACCCAAAACTCTCCGCCTTCTTTCTTGACCCTTCTTGTAGCTTCCTATTCCTTGCTTTGCACTGCACTCAAGGCGCCAAACATATCTTTCTCCTCCCCTGGAAAAGGCCATGGTAGGTCAGGCTCCGGGCCACATAAATTCAGACAAATCTTTGCGGAGTGTGTTTGGTTGGACATTCCGTTCTGTGGTACACCTTGGGCCTCACAAATGTTGAAACAGCTTAAATATGTGGGAGCTCTGGGTATTTTTACTTTGGCTTTCCAGGGGCCTCAAACCGTGGAACAAAAACAAACACAATGGGGATTCCTACTCAAATCATCTCAATTGAATCATCTTTTGGTACACGTGAGACGGATGCCAAGTTTTGATTGTGTAAGGGTAATAAGAGTCGGTTAACCGCAGAGGTTCGGAAAGCCTGACAGGTTATGGGAAATGACTTCTGGTGACAGTTGTCAGGCATTCCACTTTCCATTCAACTTTTGGTTCCCTTTTTTAATTCTAAACCATATGTACTTCCACAAAACCTCCCTGGCAGATGTCTGCTGAAGCATATTACCATCTTACATCAGTTCATCTGTTTCCGAATGTCTTTCGGTGCAGTCTAATTTAATTGTTCAACAACAGCTTCTAGAAATTTCAGGCAGCACACTCTTTCTTTCCAGCACGATGAAGCACCATGCCACTGTGTTTGCAAGTTTTAGCTACTTTTTAAAGGGTTTTTTGACCCACATTACTGTACATATTTTCTGTTTTTCCTGTTGAGGTGTTCTTTATCTGAAGTATCAAGCCCTTAGGTTAGTTATGGTTTTATTTGCCCAGGTCACGCATCCCCATTTGTGGTTTCTGTCACCACACTAATTCAATAGGGATTAATGGAATTTTGTTTGTGGGGCTCACAGCATTAAAAGTGAAATTTGAAAAATGTAACAGCAGCTTGTGTCTTCGCCTACTTCGCCATAGGGACTACTTCTTTTGTAGAAAGTAGTCCCTATTAAAACAGTCTGTGGATTATCTACAGTAACCCAGATACCATGTATACTGTACTTTTTTGCTGCCCATGACCAAGATTCAAATAATTTCCACTAATAGAGTTTCATATAGTTTAGAAATTAACAGAAAGCAGCAGATGCCTTGAATGGTTTGGCATAGCATGGGTTGCAACATGCTGATGTAAATATGTGATTTGTATTCTAGTTCTGTATGTCTTGTGCTCTAACACAGACTTTATACTTACACTGTAGCACATGGAATGATTGACATGCACAGTGTGCTCACCTTGAACTTGCAGCTTTGTCACCCTTTGCTAGAGATGTGGGTGGTCCTGTGTATCAGTCCAGGTAGGCCAAAGGTGATGGCGAGTAGGGTTTCCCACTCACCATACAGCTTCTGTTCTCTGTATGTTGTTCTCAGCACGGACAATGTAGTACTTAATGTTCTGTACTTGCTCTAATGTTGAAATATTGTGTTTTACTGATTTGGCTATTTGTGTTTTATTGCTTACTGGATAATAACATCAGGTGAACCAATCAAGTGTAAATCTAAGTTTATCAGAGGACAGTTCAGGGGCTTTATACCCCTTCTTAAAATGTCAGAGCTATCACTCACAGTGCATACATTAGGCCTCCAATCTTTGGGGTGTTTTACTTATTTTCCACTTAATGTCATACAGCACAAAAAAAACGTAGTTATAAAAGCCCTTTATTACCGTTGCTTGTTTGGTATAGAGTAGGGCGACCTGGAGGGCATGCAAGCTGTTTGTCGTACAAGTACAAACAACCATTGCTGACGTCCAACCAGCCTAGATTGCAGCAGTGCTTGTTGAGGTTGCCAAATACTTTTTTCCTAATAGAAAAAAATAGCAAATCAGCATGAATTCTTGGAATGTAACGTGCAGTAAATCAAGCTGCAGTGTAGTAATATTAGATATAAAGCTGATGTTTTTTTAATCAGACATAGGGAAGTTTGCTATGGAAGAGTGAATTCTCCATGAGGTAGGTGAGTTTATTGGCTTTTCCCTCTTGTTTGGGTATAGAGGTCCAGTCTGTGGGGGTCAAACCCAATAAACACAGGAGGAGCCGTGCCAAGTGGAGATGTATTTACTGAAGCCCCCTCTGTTTTTCCCTACGTTGGAGGCTCACGTACATTCGTAACCAACAGCCTCCATCCTTCTGCTTTCCAACAGTTCCTAGCCTGCAGCTCTCCTGTATTTGTGGAGCCATCACAGTGAGAGGTAGGCAGCAGACACATTCTTTACAGTCCTGCTGATTGGAGCGAGCACTTTATTTGCTCTGGGACAGACTGGACTTGTCAAACAGACTTATATTTCTGTTTATTTTTGCAGTACTCTGCACTGGTTGGGTGTCTCCATGTGAGTGTGCACTGTGACCAGCAAGGTGTTACAGTACACGATGTTACGTTTGTCACGCCACCTTTATTGATGAAGTTACACAACATGTCCAATTTGCAATTTTCTCCCCCTTTAACTACATATTACTACTGTACGTATTTGACAGTTTTAATTCCAGATGTATTTTTTTTGTTGTGCTTAGAAAGGGCCTCATGGCTGATAATGGCTGATCTCAGAGGTTAAGAGTGTTATCTCAGAGTATTTCTACAAGTCTTAGAGGTAAAGAGGTACTCCTTAATCTGTAATCATTTATAAGAACCTCTGTAGTTAATTCTTAGTAACACACTGGAAATCCCTGAAGATGTGTAAGAGGCTTTATGATCATCTTAGCTTTACAATTCATTTGAAAAATGGGACTTAGGTCCTTTGGGCTTCAGTCTCATGGAGACTGGAGGATTGTTCTATACAACATCTCTTAATTAAACCTTTCCACAAAAATGAAAAATACCACTTCCATTCCCTTAGTAGTCTTTTATATCATCAGCCTACAAACTGAGACCCTAGATGTAATTTTGGTATTCTCTTTCAATTTTGGTTTTCTGTCTCAAAATAATAAAAAGAGTGGCTAATGAACAGTCACTGGAGCATTAATTGAAACTCAGTTACGAAGAAGGCTTCATTTCTGTTTAATGAGTCTTTACACAGCCAGTCATTCACACTTTTGTGAGGGTACAACAGCCTTTCACAGCTCTCTAAAATGCAATTACCTTTGACACACACATACACACACACCATATGCTTTTACAAAGCTGAAGCCACCCCATTTAACAATCCGAGGCATAATGCCCTGCACTTTCACTTTGCTTTGTTCCTCACTCTCTTTTCAAATGGTTTGTTTAATCCTGGCCTTGCTGCTATCTCCCACCATTCATACGGCTGTAAATGTGTCCAAGCAGGACTATAGTGTGGCATTTTCCTCCTTGCAGCCCTGATATCCTGGGAGCCCCAAGTGAAAGCAGTCTGAGAGTGCAATAGGTTTGGCTGAAACAGCTCTATTACAGAGGAAGACTGCCAGATCCTTGTGGTCTATGTGGTGCGAGGGTCTCCAGATCTGCTACTGTTAAATGTGCACGGCTTCACATTGACCTACTTCTCAACATTTATGTAATCCTAAAGCTGATAGGGAGGATTGCAAAAGAGAGAGGGGGGGGGTTGTCATGGCTTGGTTAACCACAGGTATGTTCCAACATACACTAAGGATATGTTTGGATAATGCAAGGACAGGCCATGGAGGGTTTGTTTTCTCTTGGCTGCTACTAAATGAGTTGTTGTCACTTCATACTTTCGTTACAGGCTGTGACAGCGCTAACCCTTGCAGTTAGTTCGCTTTAGGAATGTAGCTTTGACCACCGTAACATCATCACTCAGGCCTTTTTTCCATGTAATCACCCACCTGTGTGACTCATGTATGAGTGCTTTATGTGCCCTTTGTGTTCCCCCGAGAGAGACTGAAAAAATAATCATTAAATACTGATTTCCGATACGAGACCTTCACACTTACAAAATCATATATTTTCTGTGTGCATCTTCTTTGTGTTTTGTGCCTGTCAGTGTGTGTGTGTGTGTGTGTCTGTGTGTGTGTGTGTGTGTGTGCATGCACAGTGGAGTGTGTGAATGTAACAATAGCCCTGTCAGACCCCCATTACAGCTTCTGTAGATTTTCTCCCTCATGGCTGCCATTTATTCAAGCCTTCAGGCGCTCTTTCTGTAGAAGCACTCGGCGAAACCGCTGCCCGTGACAGACTTTTGACACATCTATAATTGAGCTATTTAATCTCACTCACTCCTCTCAGCAAACAAAGGAAATCATCTCTCAATTTCCTCTGCAATGTCACAGCTTTAATACCTGAAAGGCTCAGATACCCTTATCCACCTAGTTGCTGAATAGCTGATGAGATTTGTGCATTTATTTTAAATTCCACCTGGTTGATTACCCTGAAATGCACTCATTATTGCTGTATATCTGTATTCCACTGGTCTTTGAACTTCCTTCAGCATTAGGCCTCCGCTATCTGTAACGATCATCATCTGTGTCCCGGATGTTCAGCCAAAGCTTAACTATGACGCACAAGACTCACTTGTGCCCACATATCAATGCAAACGAGTTACCTTTTTTCTTTGAATCAGTGGATGGAAACATTTGACCAGTTGTTTATTATGTTTTTGAGTCCTTTCAGATTGTAAAAGAAGCTTTGAAGCTGCAATAGTCATTGCTTTCATGTATTTATAACCGAAACGCTCTCATAAACTGTACATTACCTGCTCAATACCAAACAGCAGTTAGTTAGCAGCCAGCTGGTGAACAGAGCAGGGCATTTAGAAGCTAAAGAGGCAGATATTTCCTTCAGGATTTGGTGAGACCAAATCCTGAAGGTATATATATACTTATATACACTATAGCTGTCACACACACACACACATATATATATATATATATATAAGGATGTGCAAAGGCCAGTTGTTCCCAAACGTTCGAAATTTAACTGACTAAGCTCATATTTAAGTTGTACAGGGACAAACAAACAAAACAAAGGTTCTGGCTGTGTTGAGGGCTGAGATGCATCAGCATCTGTTTGACCTCTGTTTACCATGTCAAATCTTTTCATCTCTCACCGTCACTATGATTTTAATAATTTCATGATTGCTTTATACCTCTGTCATATGTTCACAATATCAACATAATAAGGTAATAATGTACCAGTGTCATTTTTGCAGCTTGTTCTCCTTCATTAAAATGACAAATAAACCCATGTTTTATATGTATTGCCATATATGAAGTTTTATTTTAGACTAGTCAAATTCATTCGAGGTAAAAAAAAATGAGGGATTTTGTCACAGTGATTTATGACAAAATCAATCAATCCTCTTTGTTGCCTTAACCAAGCAAACTGTCTGGAACAGAGTGCCACTAATTTTATGTACTTTACAAATTCACAAGTTGCATCTGATTAACTGTCATTTAAAGAGGTTGACCTCCTTGCGTGTGAGGCGTGTAGAAGAATGCTGTATCCCCATTATGTCGGAGCGTGGGACTCTGTTGCCTGGTGTAGGGAGGCTAAGATGACCTTCAGGAATGCTATTGTTGTGTACTCTATTCCCTTTCCAAATGCACCGTGCTCTATCAGACTGATGGTCCTTTTTAGCAGAATGCGATATCCACGGGTACCAGGGGCGAGAGAAGGGATAAGGGGTCCATAAAAAGCCCCAAATAAAGGGCTGTTCTCTCTGCTCCGTCTCCCCTGTCCTGTGCTGGAACGGCAGGAATGTGGCAGGCAGACCGAGTGGATCTCAGAGCCTTCAGCCCCTAATGAATTTTAAAAGGCCTTTTTCATTCAAAGCAGGGTGCTGGCTAACAGCATGTCGCCTGGCCAAGCACTCGGGGGGCGAGGAGGAGAGAGGAGAGGAGAGAAGAGAGCATAAGAGGGTGGGAGGGAGAGGAGATGCTGGCAAAGGGAGTTGGCACCTAGGCCGGGTGGGGTATTGGATGTCCCTCACAGTGAGAGATAATAGGCCACTCTGCATGAGAAGCCACTGTAGGAGCATTCTTGACCCTGCCACGAGGGTCTGAAGAGAATAGAGGGAATGTAAGAGACAAAGAAAGAAAGAAGGACAAGAAGTACAAGAAGAACAGAGAAAGGGCCAGACAGCTACTAAAGATGGAGTAATTCATCAAAGAAAAGGCTCCAACTTGGTTTGCTTATTCAGTTTCTTACCTGGAGTTAGATGAAATATCAATGCCACCCGTATGTTTCTTATGTTTCTATTACAAACATGAATCTGCAGCCAGCAGTGATTAGCTTAGCTTAGCACAAAATCTTAAAAAGGGAAACCCTTTAGGTATGAGTTGTCACTAATTCTTGGCAAGACTGTGAATCGTAAGTATTGATCCCACAATTTTACTGCTGATGATAACTGATACCTTAAGCTTGACAGTATATTGACCTCTACTGTATACCACCAAGATAATATGCAGTATAACTACCACAAACCAGTAAAATTAATGGGTGGACCTGAAAATTTGACTGTAGATTGACTGTAGCCAGCGGATGGATTTACTGCTCTGTGAATGCACAGTGAATCACATGAGGAAACTGCAGAATATTAACTTAAAGCATAATCTGCTCTAATTATCAGTGTATCTGTAGGGTGCAGTTACTGTTTGATGTAGTGTTACGTTAAGCAAGACATGTGATCTAAGCAATTTTGTCTGCCATATTCACTGATTCCAAACATGCTAGCTTTGATATCCCCAAAATACCATTCCATTCTCCTGGGACTTGCCTATGTTGCACGTAGATTTTTGACAATGGTGTGATCCATCCAGTCAGCTGTAGTCTTGTGAAAATAACAGCTTGAGATATCAAGGTTAAATCAGAACAAAAACCTCATTAAACCTTGAAGTGGTTGCATGAAAGCAGGAAAACTGCCAACAAAGCATAAGTATTTAGGTTATCTGCTTCACTGATTGCCTGTTTCTGCAACAACATGCCGATGCTGGCGTCAAAATGTGCCATAAACATCATGAAGAATGCAGGTGGAGGTGTGAAGGTGTCAGGAGGGTTTTCTTGCCTTATGGTGACAGCTGAGAATTGTTCTAACACAGAATTGCTTTTCTCGAGGTCTGTAGCCTATTGAAATGTTGTAGCTGAATAGATTTGGGTAAAAGAAAAAAATCTCAAACCCATGAGGCATCATTTATGATGAGATTCAGCAATATGTAGTGTTTCTTGTTAACCACTGCAAGACCTGAGTCATGCTTCAAATCCCTAATGGACTTTGAACACATACAATGGAATTCAGAATGTCGAGGATAAACCAGTCCCCTCTAGATCTAACCTTTTTTGCTGATTTCTCTCATAAAATTAATGAATTTGACTCAAAGCCTTTAGTCAAGCACATCCAAAGCTTACTTTTCTGATGTTGGCACAGGGCCAAAGCTAACCTGGGCTGCTGCTAAGTGAAGCTGATTTTCAGTAACTGCTGCAAAACTTAGCCAAATCTGAAATTTATAGATAGAGTGAGCTCACACTTGGTTGTATGGTGCAAGGACGCAGCTGAGTTTGCAGCATTTGGGAGGGTAAGGCGAGGGGATAATTTAGTAGGTTGCACTGTGCAACGTCACTACTAGATGCCACAAAATCTGCACACTGGACCTTTTTAAAAGACCAATACATGGTGCTGATGTAAAATGAAAGATTTATGTCATTGGAAACTTGGAGGAAACTTGATGATACTGTCACTTGGCTCCACAAATTGATTTGACTGAACATTGTAGTTGTGTCATCGTTCTAGTTTTTCTTGCCGATTTTGGGCAGCAGCTTTGTTTTTTGATGAATTACACAAGTCTGTATTTTATCTTTGTGTAGTCGAGTGTATGTCTTACCATTCACAAACTGTATACACAAGACCATTACATCACACAGTGCACGCTCAATCTTCTTAATGTGCACCAACTTTTTGGTGGGAGGAACCCCCCTAAAATGTGGTGACATAGCACTAGCGTAGAGTTTTCGTCAGTTTGTTCTAGTTTTTTTTTTTCCAACACAAGCATTTGGGCCTGTTTTTCTGTCCACTTCTCATTATCCATATGTACTAAATCATTCATCCAAACTCATGGGCGACCTAATTGGTGTTCTTTACCACACGCACCCAGCAGAGAGAGCAGATATCACACTGTTGTCTATGTATAGGGGCCATATAGGGGGCTAAACACCCTTTGGGTCACATCACCTCCAGTGATGTCAGAGGAAATGCCAGAGAGATGAAGTAAAGAGCTGCTTCCTACAGTCCTCCAGATTCCTAGTAAGACGACCACTGTGATAGTGGAGGTTCCAGATAGAAGAAGAAAGGAAAAAGCAGTGACTGATAATGATGGTGGAAATAGAGCACAGCATGTGTATGATGTGTGTGTGGCCTTGTTGTGAAAGTGTTTTTTAATTATATACTCAATATTATCTGGGTACTAAATATTAGGTGCCTGCTTACTTTGTTGTGGAAATCTGGCTTTGCTGATGGGCATAGACAAGCAGGCAAGGTCTTTGTAAACACATGAAATATTTGAACTGCCTGAGGTTTTTCTCACTAATGATGAATCGGTGTTGTGCGTAAGGAATGGCTTTGCTGGGATGAGCTGAGACTCTACAGCAATAGGACACCAAGTCAACATAGCCAACATCAAAAGCATAAATTCTCTCGAAACCATCTGGATTGTTTACTTCCTCAGAATGTGACTCAACCTTTGAACACATCTACAAACCTAACTAAATGAAAAACAGAGTGCCTTGGCGATGCATTTGCTTTGCATGAACAAGAAATGAGAGGGATTAACTGTTACCTATACTCAATATGCCATACGCAGTTGCTGTGAAAGCTTTTATGAAACCACCAATAAATTTGTGAACCCAGTTACTTGGACGGACGCTGTGTTCTGCCTGATTAACTGAAGCAGAAAGATGAGCAGAATGCCTGCAGAGAAGATGAAACGTGGTCGAGGAAAGTTTGATTATGTTGTGGGATTCCACTGTCCCACACTTCTGGAACATGAAGAGATGGGGGGAAAAACATCGGGTCACAAGGCCATTTGAAGAAAGAGCCATCCAGGCACACAGCTGTAAGCACTAATACATAGCAGCATGTTGTTATTACACTACACACTTCTTGCCAGTAAATTAGGTACACCTAACTAAAACTTAGCAGTCTAATACAACAGTTCTAACCTTCATACAGGTTATGATTTTACGTTTTTATCCAAACTGTTTCAGAGGTGTCGATTTAACTTCATGATCATTTTGAAGAATGCAGTTTGCGGTGCTTTTGAAGTGTATTGCAGTATACTGAGAGGTGTTATTTAGCCTAACCTCATTGTTACAAATCGGGTGGACAAAATTAAGGCGGTGATGCATTATGTTTACTGACAGCAGTTTTCTGAAGTGTCCCACAGCCCATGTAGTGATGTGTTTTATACAGTCAGGTTTTTAATACCCCTCAGGGGTCAAAGGTCATGGCCTTTCAATGTTAATGTTCAACCTTGCCCAGAGATTTTTGCAGGGATTTGTACAGTTTCTCTGAATTTTTTAATGATAATGTGGATTGTAGATGGTGAATCCCTAAAATATTAGCAATTATGTGTTGATAAATGTTGTTCTTATACTGTTGGACTATTAGTTTTTAAGTGGATATAGGCTGACTTTATTGGAATCATGGTTGTAATCAACTGGCTGCTAAGTTTATAATACCACTATGTATGTATTTGTGCATAAATGTTATAGAAGGCTACACAGTCCTTCATTGTGTTATCTCAGATACATGGCACTCTACCTGGATGACTTCATACTTCTGCCCTCCACAAATGAGGAGAAGCAGAGGCATTGTGTTGGCCAAAAAGCACAGTGAGCAGACTGAGGTCATAGTGAGATAGGGCCTGTGGAAACACTGATGCTCTTGCTAACATGACTGGCCTTGGAAACTACTCCCGCAGGAACCCCAAAAACAGGACAGTAAAATCACACTGGGCGGTCAGACAGGAGAGCAGACCAGCCAATGTTCAGCCAAAAAAAGACCTGCTCTTTCCTCAGGTTTCCAGTTCAGCAGAGGACGTGAAGGTGAAATCTAGATTTCCATCCAGGGAATGTGTTTCATAGCATACTCTGTCAATCGAGTGGCAGCCATCCTTTTACTTCCTTCCTATAAATATATAAAGGCAGATGACCCAGAACATGAGGACAGGAAGAGGCTTTTTTAGAGTTTGTGTTGGTTCTTCAGCGTACCTATTTTATGCAGCCACTGTCTTGTAAAAGTTTTAACATACTTCCTCCAAAATGACATCATTTCATGGCTCGTTAGGATGATGTCATCGCAACCTGTTGGAGAGTAAAGGTTTTGTTTCATTGCTCTCAATCTTAGGAATCTGGGTGCTTCGTATTACCGTGCCTTACAGAAATCCAGTGAAAATCCTCAAACTGATTTTCATCATCTTGTTTACAGATGTCTGATTAGAACTGGACCATTTCGTAATATTCCTGAAGATAGGAAATGCTGATGGTGTGGCGCATTTGCTGGTGTGGCTTACTATACGTCATAGAGTTCAGTTTTGTTTAATAAATGTAATCTAATTTAAGTGTATTTCCGTTTGTGTCCTTGTGTTTGTTCCAGGCAGAGGTCATGAAAGGAGCTCTGAAGGATTTGAATCTGAACATTGTGGAAATGACTGATGAGAACGCCACACTGGATGGAGGAGATGTGCTTTTTACAGGTAAATTACTTCCCCTCAATCACTGTAGTTTGTTGAACACCTAAAACTTTTACATTATCATATGAATCAAGGAGTGATGCACATATGAAACTCATCTGTGTCAGTTTGTACTGGGTGCAAATGTAGATACATGTGAGCCTAGACTTTACTCCTGTGGAATTGATGTGATATTTTACAGCAAAAGAGAAAGTTCATTTAGCATTCAACAAGAATGCTGCTCATGACAAACTTTAATATTCATAACACCCCTCAACATAAACCACCACACTGGAGATTGAGGTATTCTTTGGACTTAACTGCGGACTGTAATGTTTGTCACTAAGGGCGTTTTCTCAAACACCAGTTCAGAATATGATTCTAAATGAACATTGCTTCCTACACGGTAAACAGGAAAAAATACATTACTTTACTAGCTTCTGTGCTTTTAGTTCAATTTCCAGGATTGCATGTTTTTACGTCATTCAGCACACAGATAAATAAACTTTTGGCTCTACAATAAATATCATTAGGAGCTTAACAAAACTTTATAGGTGGAGTCCATGTTTTTCCACCTTGCTTCAATGTTTGAAGTCATAAAGCCACACAGAAATTCCCAACCATTACAAAAAATATTGTGCGTGTTGTGTTTCTGATTGGCTTTGTCATAAAATAAAATAAACAAAACTGTACATTAACAGAACTATGTATGTGATGTAGTCTAACTTCATAGATTTTTGTGAGAAGAAGAGAAGTGTCTAAGTATACTTCTGTGTTTCGGGATCTTCCACAGAAACATTCCTCTTTGTGTGACCTTGTTGACCCAGTGCCTCGACGCGCTAATCCGAATTTCCCTTGAAAATAATGTAGCAAAAATGTTCTACCCTACAGCACAGTTAAAGAGTGACTCTCAACATGGGTGTCTTATTCCTCTGAAATTATGTAAAGAACTGATGAGGACAGAGAGTCAGGAGCACGGTGGTCTATATTAGATCTTCTGTACATTCTATTGCACTCGCATGGTGAGTTAAAATGTGGGTCAGTGTCTATACACTGTGCAGGCCACTAGGAAAAAGCATAGTACACTTAATTGGGTTTCTAGACACTGGCTTTGTGCTCTCGTTCCTTCCAGCTGAAATCGGTTTCACATGGCAGGGCTAGAAACATTTCCTGTTGGCAGGGCCCTGGCTAACGGCTCATTTTGTAAAGGCTCAGCAGCTACATTAGGAGCCCATCCCTGAGCTCAGTGTGCTGCTGCAGCCTTGCCAGGCATTCAGAGCTCTGTCTGTTTGTGCCCCACCATACTGACCACAGTTGGCCTTTTCTCACAGGCATGCATAAAGTACACACTGTGGTGAGTGCAGTGTTCAGCTGCTGTAGCTCCACAGGCTCACTGTGTAGCTGGTGTTCAAGGTTTGTTAAATTTTATCATTGTAGGCCCTTGCAGATTTTAGAAAGATGTCCTTTATATGTTTGTTCTGCAGATATTATACATTAGTCTGATATTCCCTCTTCTGTCTGCCATCCCAATTCCTCAGAGATCAGTTTTAATACTTTTGTACAGCCTCTTTAACCTGTGTATCTTTTTTTTTTTTTTTTTTTTACATAGGTTTAGATATGTATAGTTATAGTACATATGTATTTATATAAAATAAAATATAATTCCACATATGGGGTTTTAAGGTGACAGTGTTTTTCTTTCTTTTTGTGTAAGTCTGTTGATCTAGGAGGTGAGCTGCTGCATACAAGTGCCCTTACATAAATGAATAATTTTGTTATTTTACTGCATAATTAATATTTGTTTGCACAGCTTCGCTGACATGATTCATTCTTTAGGTCGAGAGTTCTTTGTGGGCCTTTCCAAACGGACCAATCAGAGAGGAGCAGAGATCCTAGCAGATGCCTTTAAGGTGAGTTTTTAAATGGTGCAGTGGTGGAAAAAGAGGCCGTCAACGTGAAGTAACTTTTACTTATATCATTTTTGAGACCTGTTACATAATGTATATATATATACACAAGTCCTAAAGTATCTGAATTTAAATGTACTTAAAGGTCCAGTGTGTACCATTTAGGAGGATGTATGATGCAGAAATGGAATTTAATGTTCATAAGTATGTTCTCATTAGTGTATAATCACTGTTTTCATTTTCCTTAGAATTTTCCTCTATCTACAGACAGAGCGGCTTCTCTCCTCACTTATGTTAACATACTGATTAGAGACCATTAGGGCAGTCCCAAAAATGTAGGTTAAAAAGATTAGTTAGTTTTCTAACTACAGAAATGTATTGAAAGTGTGTGCTATTCTAGACACGTTACTGTATGAGAATGGAGAAACAGACACCACTCTTTTCTTAGTTCTAATGGTCCCTAAACACAAGCCTGCTACAGGGAACAAAAAGATAAATATGTTATCAATCATAAAAAGCTTTAGTCAATGAAGATAAGAGCATTATCACTCCATTTGTCTTAATTTTTCAGTCTGTTTTACCCCTCCTTTCTGTCTGATTCCATTTCTTCCTTCATCTATCTCTGCCTCACTCCACCCCCTCTTTTCTGCCCATTATATCTATCCCTCACCCATCCATCCATCCATTTCTGCCTCCATTTCTTCCTTCCCTGCATTCAATTTGCTGTGCTGACTGTTGATGTCCGTCTGTGTCAAGGCCACACTGTTTGTGTGGACTATATTGTGCAGGACATATAGACATGAACTGTTGCTGGGAGATGTCGGAACCCTTTGGCTCATCCTATTGGTTGTATTTGCAGTAAAATTGATGACAAAAGCTAAGTGGTTAGCAAAAACACTGTACCAAGGCTGTGGAGCTGGGTAGAACATTCAAAACATTGTTTACAGAACATTTTGTAGAGACATACAAGAAATAGGTTGGGACATTAAAGTATATATTGTAGACCTTTTTAATTCATTCATTTTCCATAACTACTTATCCTTTGCCAGGTCACTAATCCCAGCTGACATTGGCTAGAGGTGGAGTACACTCAGGTCATCAGTTCATCACGGGTCTGACACATGGAAACAAACAACCATTTACACCTATCACACCTACGGGCAGTTTAGACTTACCAATTAAACTACATGTCTTTAGACTGTGGGAGGAAGCCTGAGTACCTGGAAGGGACCCACACAAACACCAGAACATGTAACCCACAATGAATGGTCCCGGCCACAGAAACCTTGCTATAAGGAATTGTAACAGTGCTAACCACTGCACCACCAATTGTTGATTAATACTAAATAATAATAATTCTTTTTTGTTGTTATTTAGCATCACTGAAGTGGAGCACTCAGAATATTGATTGATGGATGCAGCTGTAGAGTGTCTCAGTGGCAATTAGTCGCTAGTGCCTGGGTCCAGGCCTCAGCTGGCTTTGAGGCATTTTTAATCAGCTATTGATGGAAACCTTTGCCACCTCTGTAGAGAGTGATTAAACAAGAAGTTGAAGACACTGATTTAAAAGGTGATTTGGGAGGACAAACACATCTGTAACGAGTTGTTTTATGAACACCTTCATCCTGTACTTGTATTAGTTCATTAAATTAACCAGTCTGTAAATCACTACTGTGTTTACATATTGTGGATGTTGACCATGCATGTATGACTCGCTAATGAGTCATATTTCTGATTAAAATGACCAGGCCTGGGGCGGCATTTAGCTCAGTTGGTAGAGCAGCCGCCCCATGCGCGAAGGCTCAGTCCTTGCTGTGGAAGCCCAGGGTTCGAATCCGAGCTGTATTTTTCCGCATGTCATTCCCCATCTCTCTCTCCCCGCATTCCTGTCACTCTTCAGCTGTCTCTATCAGAAATAAAGCTTGAAAAGGCCAAAAAATAATCTTAAAAACAAAACAAAATAGAAAAAAAAACCACCAGGCCTAGTTGAAGTTTATAACTTGGAGTTCCAATGAAAGTAGTATTGAAAAATTGCCTGTTAAAGTGTATTCCTTTGTGCCAAAGGCTTCTTTTGTTGTCCAAAAACTATTAAAAAGACATAAGGATTCCTTCCTTATGATGAATGTGGGCAGTATATAAAGTATACATTTGAGGATTTATGTTGAGTGGAAACAAATGGGCCTGGGGATGAGTGCCACAATGAGGCAGGGAAGCCATTGAGTATTGAGAGACAAATGCACTTTTGATCTTTTCATGTTGACATTGAAATGTCCCAAACTTGTTGCCAATAAGAGAAATATTAATAGCTATCCTTAAAGCAAAGGCAAGAGTATAAGACCAATCTATGTCTATTTTCAACCCTTGTTAAATGGCAATAGTTTTGAGTGTTTTCACAATATTTTCCATTCTGACTAACTTCTGTTATTTCCGGTGTGATCTTGATAGCCGCAACTGCCTCAGTAGCCACCTCCCGAGTGTGACACACTCACACATCTAAAGGAAATATTCCCCAAAAATATCCCCAACTTCTCTGACACAACAGATTTAGGTAGACTGGGATGATTTAGGCACAAAGCCTAGAAACAGTTACTGGGTGTGTCACAAACACAGACTGATTCTATCTTGCTGACTGTTATTGTAATGTGAAGGAGTTTCATACCGCAGACTTACTGTATGTGTATTACTTTTGGATGTGCTTTAAGAGACCATATCAAAAGAGAAAAGCCAGCTGACTCACAAGTTCAGAGGTGGGTCATGGCATGAAGAGTTCAAGGCATTACGGTAACCTGAATGGCCTTGTTGCTTGCTTCCACCTTCCCATCTGTATCTGATTTGAATTCCTCATTATGGATTCCTCTGTGTTTTCTGTTATCTTTGATAAGACAGGACTTAATGATGCGTCTCTGGCAAATGACACTAGGAAAAATCGTTTGAGCGTCCATTATTGTTTTTTCCGTTTTTTATCAGATTGATTCCTCCTATCGCTGTTGTTTTTTCCTTTCATTATCAAATTAAGCATCATTTTGTTGCCAGGTTTGTTTAGCACTCAACAACTGCATACAGATGTCGAAGCTCTTTTCTTTATGGTCCTTGCAGAGGTCAGAGCAGATGGTACTGTCGATTGACTGAGTTTGTTCGGGAAGAAGTAATATGGAGGCCAAATCACTTCCTTTCTTCTACAGCTAAGAGGTGTTGGATCCTAACTTGTACCAATAAAACAAACATTGACACTGCTAAGGACATTCAGTCATCTGTGGGTTAGTCAGTCAGATCTTTTCAGCTCACATCATGGCAGTGTATGAGCCTTTTACTGCAGATGAAAAGCAACTCCATCTCTCCTTTAATTCCCTTATGGATTTATCTTGATAAGGAGAAAAGTATGACTCACATTTCTAATTTTACACTGTAACAAAACTTCCTGTTCATGGATAAGGAATGAAGAAAGTTCAAATTACATAATTCCCAGTTGTCCTTTTGAATCTTCTGAACAAGTGCCAAGGAAAGAGTAATTTAGGTTTTTCACATGATGAACTGCCAAGTGCTATTCTGTTTTTCAGTCACTGTTTCAGTGAATCATAACGCTTTAATTGTGCTAATGATGCAGTCCAAATATTGACCTGAAAAGTGTTAACATATACTTGAATGGAAAATGTCACGATAGGGTGTAACGATGGAAAATGTACACAATACTTCATAGGGTTTTATGAAGCTAAGAGCTATAAAAACCCATTCAAAACATATTATGTGATTAAGAAAACATATGGATGTCAGTTGGAGGTTATTTTCTTAGGCGCAAAGCAAAATTTATATAGTCATATAAATGTATTCACATAGATTCAGGAAGGAAAGGCCTTGGAAAATAAGCTTAAAGTCTTATATCCTATCATAATTCAAATTGCAGCTTGGTATCACTTCAAGGTTTACAAATGTCTATAGGATTCAACTCTGGCTTTTGCAACTCTCAGAAGACTTACAGTATGTCTAACTGTCACACACTGTAGTCCATGTCCATGTATCAAATGCTCAATCAGACAAGTTGGAAGTGGGAAGTTCTTCCAGTCTAGTAAATCAAAATCAAAATCAAAACAAAGTCTGTGGTGAAGTGCTGTCGTTCCAGCAGGGTACACTACTCTATAACTCTTCAAATATGGACCCCATTCTTTAATTCTTCGAAGGGTTTCAACTGGCCTTTTATTAAATAAATAGAGCCCTATAGGCCCCTATACAATATTGTAGAAATGATCCTGCGCGGCACTAATATGAGTCATACATCAAGATGCAATTGCTGGCTGAATACGGCTTTTACCCCCAGACTGAAAAGAGATTTAAAGGCCCTGAAAACTAATATTTTCTTAATCAGCCTTTTACTATGAGTGATGGGGTCCTACATGAATTTATAATGTTCTGCAATAGTTTGAACAGCTTTAGTCATTTTGCATGAGAGATGTCTATATTTGTGTTTTTCTCCTTGCTTTTCTCACTGGTTTGAAGTAGGTGGGCTCAGTGGAAAAATGTCATGTGTACAACCCATGCACCAATCACAGTTTAACAACATTTAAAACAATGTGATGATAGTTGTAGTGTTGTTTGCTCATGACAGGCTACTGTCAGTGACCAAACCACACCCATACAGTCCTGACCAAGCAGATCATCTGAGATTTTGACTGTTAGTGTCAAAAAATATGTAGTGAATATGAAGTGAATATGTATCACCGTAGATGACATTTGACACATTGAATTTTTAGAGAGTTACAGATATTGTTCAGGTCTTTTATCAGTGGAGGTTCTAAGTGAACTTGTCCAGGGTGTACCCTGCCTCTTGCCCAGTGCCTGCGGGGATAGGCTCCAGTCCCTCACAAACCTGAAAAGGATAAGTGTTTACAGAAAATGGATGGATGCCATTTTATGACCTGTTGTTTTGTAACACCTCAACATTTGGTATGCAACATCCAGCAGCCAGAGAGAGCTCCTCCAATCAGGCTCCTGCAAGTGGCTCTATAATATCCCTGGGCTCAGTAACATCATTTCCCAGACACTCCTGCTGTTTCCACCTTTGAGTTGCCCACCACTTCATTTTAAAGGCCACTTTAGGCCCAGTTTAATGACATTACATAAACCACTACAATGCTCTTTTATTTATTTATTTATTTTTTTATAAAACCAATTTATCATGTCATTTCATTTACACTGACTGGAGCTGTAACATTTTGTTGTAGTTGTTCATGTGTTGTCACTGACAAAGGAAGACTTTAACTGAGATATCATGTGTACAATCCTGCATTTATGAGGGTTATCTTATTAGGATTAAACTAAATATAAATGAATTCTTAAAGTTTCTGTTTATTACCTGGACCTGTTCCATCTTCCTGAAGTGCATTATATTCAATATTCAGTTTTTGTTTCACCTAACTGGATTGTGTTTTGCAGGACTACGCTGTGTCAACAGTGCCTGTGCTGGAAGGACTGCACCTAAAAAGTTTTTGCAGCATGGGAGGACCAGGCCTCATTGTCATCGGCTCCAGTGAACCAGCACAGAAAGCCCTGAAAGTATGGCGTTTGTGTACATTTGTGTTGTATGTGCAGTAAAGCCCCTTGCTTTGCTTCTCCTAGCTATAGTCATGGAAACCACTGAATCTATCTGGTCGCAGTGTTTCTACAACTATGACGCACATTGACGCAGCTGATTCTTTTTTTTTTAATTCTCTGGTTGACTTTTGGCTCATTGCTGTTTGTATGAACAGCCCTGTCCTTTTTTTTCCTGTTCTGCAAAGTATTCAGCAAGAATAACACTACAAGACACGACATCACACATGTTGATTCAGAGCAGACTGCCTTACTTACAGCTTCATTGCTGCTTCCCACTGCAAGCGCATTGAACACTCCTGTCACCTTAATCCCTCTTTATTAATTCATATTCTTGGCTAATCTGAGGGGATTGCCCTTGGCGCTCACACTCCAGCTTCATTTACTAAGGTTTTGTCCCTCCATTAAACAGCTTGAGCTCATTACAGCGTGAAACGCTTCTGAATCGATCGAGCTTCGTCACAGCAATAGCCCCCAAAATATAAACTCAGGGGATGCTGAAGGACTTGACATGAAGAAGAGGCAGTTTGCACCCTGGCAGAGACCGATTGGTCGTTTTCACAGAGAGAGTATAATATATCCTAGTCCATGCGTCTGATGGAATTATCCCTAAAATTCACAAACATCAACACATGAGACTGCTTGTGGACTTGTGCTCGGGCCACATGACTGAAATAATAATAAGTAATGCTGTATTTGCACAGCAAAGACATGCATAGATGCACGGGTTGTATGAAGCACACAGATAGACTTGGCCTTGACAGATCACCTCGCTGGCAGGGCTTTTCACATGCCCACTAGTGTGATACCCCCCCCTGCTGGCCCAGCCCTACACAAGGTTACTTGTGTCTTGTCAAGTAAAAATCAGTGTATCTCAGGGGCAATTAATACCAGGCCATCTGACAGCACACCCTAATATAGACATAGTACTTGAGAACAGCATAAGGTCACACTTGTTGATTTTGAAAGCATGTTTGCATTGCTGAAGTGTACACAAGAACTTGAGAATCAATGCACAAACACATGTGCTAATTGATTTTATATTCCAGCATTGGCTCATTAAGATTCCTGCCTGTTTGATCACCCCGGTAATTAGCTACTGCGGTGAGGAGTGGCCGTTAGTGAGACTTAATGACAGGCTGCCCGCTTTCTAATTAAGACTTACGTCACCCTCTCTTGCAACAATTAGCTCCCGTTTTAAAGGTCTTTTAATGACCCTGGATTTGTAATTAGGTAATGTTCTCTTTGTGAGGGGAGTGAGATCTCATGAATGCTGTTTTAATGAATTCAAACTGCTTGTTTTGGATGTAGATGCAGCTCTTAAGGCAATGAGGCTCCTTGTCCGTATACTCTTGGACAAAGATGCTTTGTACAAATTAAAGTTGGAGCCTGACTAATTCACTTCATCGTTAGAGAGCTAAATTTTGCTGCTATAGAATATTTACTGACTGAAGAAAGGAGGACTCTGTTTGGCTCCATCTTTATCTTGGATTTCTTTAACACTAAGTCTCAGTGCTCAGTAGCCAGGTGTAGTCTCCTGTCTGTATTTATCTCTCCCAGGGATGAGTATACATGTTGACCGGATGGATTTCGTCATCCATCTGCTGCTGTCATTGCCAAGCTTTGCTCATGAAGTCATCATCCCAAAATACCACCTCTGTCAGAGGCTGCAGAGCCCACTCCCTGTTCGCTCTCACACTACTCCCTCCCCATAGCAGACTTGTGGGCATCGCTTTAAGCTCGCCAGGCAGCCCTTTACTCAGCCCTGTTTGATTCATGAGGTCATTACTCTCTACTGGTCAGGGTTTGATCTTCATCTCAAGGATGTTTTTACACACTTGGGTTTTATAAATAATGAGGTGACAACACAGGGAAGGTTATATTTAGGATGAGTTGTGTTTGATGACTAAATCCTGATCACAAACATGCTCATGTGTACGAGCAACTTACCAAAATCTGACTCTCTTCTACATTTTTGATTAACTTTGATGTTTGATAAACAGATTTATGGTTTAGGAGTATGTTTAGTATCAGGAGCTTCAACAGTGATGCCAAACCATTCATTCACTGAGTCCCTCAGATGCAGTGTCAGAGAGCAGCAGCTGATATCACCGATTCAGGTCTGTGAGCTATCACCTTGTTTCTTCCTGGGCCAAAAAACAAGATCCTGCTGAAGGATCTCAGGCAGGCCAGCTTAGTAACCACTTAAAACTCACTTTTTTATGTCCTTTTCTTAACTGATGGTATTTGTTGTAATTATTTATTTGATCTTTTTTATATATCTTATAGGTGACAGCCACACCAATGGCTGAACTGTACTTACAACACTATTAAGGTGTTACTAAGTTTAAATTTTTAACATAAAGTACATCTGAGGCTGATGGTAATAATTTATTTTGCAGGTGTTTGGTGCTTAAACCAGAGGCAATTCCAAAATGATTGGGACATGAATGTACATACTATGTATACTATTCCATTAGTATCTGTATATAACACAGACAACAATAGTTGTTGAGATACTTCAGTCTAGCCTAAATGGGGGACTGACTGACCGGCAGACATCCCTGGGGTCATCCCTAGCGCGGCTAAGAGTTTTTGCAGTTATGTATTATGTCAGGAAGAGGGCCATATATGGTGTTCGAGCTCTAGGTTTTGTTGCCAATGATGTCATCGGGTCACTTAGTCAGCTGCAGAGTCAGGCAGTCAGACAACAGCAGCAGCAGATGATATCATATCATAGATTACAGTGTAGGGTTTACTGTATGAATTGTTGCCTTGTTTATGCATAAAAAACATAACATCACGTAACAGTTGTGGATTGTTTCAGGGCACTTTTCTAAGACTTTTCTCTCTTTTCTCAGTATT